>JASCZW010000146.1:0-493488 GCA_034211315.2 Aedes japonicus | reverse complement strand
GCTGTCGAGAAAAAAGATGCTGCTATTCATTTCCATTTGCCATTTAAGAGCTTAATTTTAGCTACCAGGCTTAGCTCGTAATTTGCTTTCATTCCGACTATTATTGGCTCGTTTCGGAGGCATTTTGTAATGAACTTTGGTTGCGTTGTAGATCAACATGAACTGAACGAAATTTCTCAACCATATTGCGATTTTTTTCGAGATTTTGGAGAGGCTTTTTTGAGTCGGCGATCTACTGGGTGTGGTGATGGTGTCAAGATTTTCATAGCAACGTAAAGTTTCATTTCAACATCAGACACACAACACACGACATTTACTTTTGTTTGGATTTTAATAGTAGATGTTTATTATACTGCACCACATCAGTGTGCACCCCTGGGCGAACGTTACGCATTTTCAAAGTTGATTATAAAGCATCTACCGTATAGGTGGAAACGTTATGCATTTTGTATTTACTTTTCATGCTTTGTGTATTTGCGGATGGCAGTGTAATTACTACGCACCACGATCGACGTCAGATTAACCTTGATTTAACAGTAGATAGAGAATTTAAAATCAATCATGCGTGTAATATTCTTAGTTTTCACCTGCACAAATATTTATTTTCAAGCGTACTACATCACTGCTACACTGTTCTCACATCTAAAGGTTTGATCACCTCGCCATGATCTCCATATGGCTCTCAAAACCAAAAATAAATATGTGACTCGAACGTTTGGCTGATTGTGGTAGTTCAGTACCATGTAAAACATGAGAAATTTCAGGAACAATAAGCTGTTTTTAAAACAATGTACACCATATGCTCGTCGATCCCAAGTAAGTAAAATTGTGTCTATACATCAGTTCAAGTGAGATTAATTTGTTTTACCTTGGGTTTACTTTAGCCGGCCGTTAATAACAGCTTCCTCCGGGACATCGTTAGGAGCTGACCGATCGAATGTTGCTTCGGATACTGATTCTGTTCATGCCCACCCTGGTAAATCATCTGAGGAATCTCAACAATTCCAGGTAAGCAAAGACTTTTTTTTTTTTTCGATAAACTCTAATCATGTTCATACAACAGGGTATTGTTGTCAGTTCCTCGAGCTTCTCGTCGATGGTAAAACCACCGACAACAACGGCGACAAAACTACAGCTGATTATATCTTGTGTGTACAATGTATTCATGTTTTAAAGACTTGTTCATGTGTAAAAGGCAGTATTGGGCGAGGGACAAATCGCTAGAACTAGAAAAAAGCAATAGGTAGTATTTGAGCCCGATCGGTTGCATAACCTTTTGTCAGTCAAGGGGATTTCCCCTAGTTGCCTATCCTGCATGGAGTAGTATGACAAAGGGTTATGTGCCTGATCGGATACTACCGTTCAAATGCCCTCCACTCGTTTTCAAACTTATATCTTTCAATTTCAAAGCCTGCCGTTGCCCTATACAGAACTGTTAATACACTTTCTCTTCATGTCTATTCGTTCTAGCAATAAAATTACTACACTGATAAAGTCTCTCCTTGTATTCTCCCATACGCGGGGTAATGATCTGTGATGATGTTTTTTTTGAGAAGGAAATAATTTCTCATCACCATGAGGCTCTAGGAGTAGACAGCAATTTTTGCTAGAACAAAGTTGTTACAGAGAAAGTATTGATAGTTCCGTTAGCGTCACGGCAGGCGGTGAAAATTGAATAGAAGTAGTTTGAAATTGAGTGGAGGGCATTGTGAGGTAGTATTTCGAAACAGGCACACAAACTTTTTACCAAGCATCCCCATGCGAGGTAGGTCAGAGGTCATGATCAGAATGCACCACCTTGATAAAATTACTGTTCCAATGCTAGCGCTTCGCATGGAGATGAGAATTATCTGCTTCTGCAAACTTCATCAAAGGCCCAAACAACCTGTTCTACAAATTGCAACAAAGTATGTCCTCTCTCATTCACGATATAATTCTGAATATATGGAATATTGCCAAGAAAGGGTAGTACAGTTTTGTGACTTGGACAAATTTGAACCAGAGCATTTAGAAGACTTTCAAATTCCTGTTACTGTAATTCATATGTTTCCTAAAACTCCGTTCAAATCTATCAAAGTATTAAAATATAACAGGTACACTTTCAAAGCAGATGAAGGAACAGAATCTAACAGCTCTACCAGACAACCTAGTTGTCATTCCACATTTAGTATGATAGATGATGGAATAATTATATTCGGGATAATCGAAACTATACTGTGCAATGAGCATGACTATTTCTTTTTGTATTTCCCAATAGATATATCTGATTCTAATAAGTATCATCTTTATGGGAGGTTGGATAACAAAATGCTTAAGCCATACAAGTTGATAACTCGATAAAAAAATGTGTAAGGATTACTGTTCTAGAAAAAAATGTACATTTGTTCTTTAGATTATGTTCTTTGGGTTGATTAAAGCCATAAGCAATAAATAAAGCTTGTTTGAATACACGATTTATTTCATTATTCTTAAAAATTACATCGAAACATCTTTGAAAATAAAAAATCCCTTTGAAACACTATAAGGGTCATTCCATCCGAAGTGTCCGAGAAAAAGTTAATATGTGGACATGACCTTCACGGATTTCATCCAAATTTTAAGGAATGATTCATTTTGCAATTATATGTAAAACTAAAAATTTTTGTGTCGATCGGACCACCCTCGGTTATTGGGGCCTCCCCTTTTTTAAGTTTTTGTAAAAATGCTCATTTTGTTTTATTTATATCTCCGTAACTATTATGCTAAAAACAAACTAATAATTGTTATTTAATGGAAATTGTTCAAAAACTCATGAAAAATATTATTTTTTGGCAGCAGTGTTGCCAAACATGCTAATTTTTCTTTTTAAAATTTAAATTGCAATTTTCGCTCAATGTAGATATTTTTATTTCAAATATGACCACGTCAACGTGTTTCTCGCACTATTTTACATAACAAACACTAAAAATCTCAGGGTATTTTGAGCCGTTCCTGAGATACAGCGTTTTGAAACAAAGAACTTCTTGTTTTCTAGTTTTTATACAATATTATATTTCTCCTTCATGTATTTCCTCGTAACTAGCATGGCTAGAAACAATCTACTGGTTGGTAATTGATCAAAAATATCATGAAAAATATAATTTCTTGGTGGAAGTGTTGCCAAATATGCATTTTTTTCATTTTATAATAAAATTGCAATTTTCGCTCAATGTAGATATTTTAATTTAAAAAATGACCACGCCATCGTGCTCTTCACACTGTTTTACATAAATACCCTAAAAATTCTATGTACACTTAGTAGCAAAAAAGCCGACCAAATTTTGCTTCCAAAAACGCCTTTCATCCTTTTGTTACTATGTCAATATTTTTTGGATGAAAATTTTACAACACTATAACCAATGTACAGACCTTATGTGACCAAAATTGATAACGTTTATAAATTTGAAGTTTTCTTAACATAAGTGAAAAAGTCGTTTCTGGACATACTAATTTAAAAAATCCGTATTTCTGTGAAAAATTAAGATGACATATCTAACGAGTGGAAACAGTTCAAATTTTGCCCACATTATTTTCTAAGTATTTTTTGGCTAAGGAGAAATTTAAAATATTTTATCTAAATTTTCACTGACATACGGATTTTTTAAATTTTCATATCCAACAACGACTTTTTTTCACATTTGTTATGAAAATTCAAATTTATAAACCTTAAGAACATACAATTTGGGCCACATGGACCAACACGGCGTTTTCTGGAAGCAAAATTTTGCAACGGCTTTTTCTTTGCTACTGAGTGTATATCATGTATATCCATGTAGTGGATACTGGATGCTATTTGAAGGTGATTGTTCAAGAAAACCATAAAAATAATTTTCTTGACGGCATTGTTGCCAAATGTGCTATTATTCTTCTTTTTAAATTTATTACTGTGTTTATTTGAGCAACAACAGCGCCATCTTATTCATCGGATTTTTAAATAAAAATCCATCAAATGAGTCAACGTTATTATAATTCTGTTTTTAAAACTTTATTATTTCGCAATTTCTTTCCACTATTATTTTGTTGTTCCTTTTGTGTGCCTTTTGTCAATACTATTTTGAACCTGGAACTTGTTGTTGAACTGGAAACCGTTTTCATGAGCATAGAATCGATACCTGAAGGAACTGCGGTATGCTCGGACCGGATACCACCAGCAATGGATGCTGCTGATTCGAAACGGTTTTTCAGTATCTCCTTTCTTCATGGTATTCTGCAGCCGACACAAATTTAACATTCGCTATGGTTTGGTGTTTGAATGGTTACGCCCTGCAAACTTGTCCCACGTTGCCAATCTTTTAGAGTATCCTAATCCATCGCTCGGACCTTTACCGTGTGCTGAAGTTAAGTGTGCCACTCAGCAGGGATCACCAAAGCCTTTCTCGTGGAAGAACAGGTTGATAATGTTGAAACGATTTTTTATACTGCGATCCAGCACCATCGGAAAAATATATAATTTTCGTTAGATTAGTCATCTTGCTCTCCACAAACTGAATGAAGTGTCGCTGAAATACGTGGAATGCTAGAAGCAGTGCTCTAAGAGCCAGAGAGATCAGCGACAATGATATAATAGGCGCGACAACTCTTCCAGCAACGCACGTATGCTGCAAATGGATGTATCAGTAGAACCTTGACTGTTGCCGCTTAGACGAACCGATTGAACACGGATTTGACAACAAAGAATACTTTTCGGTAGATGCAGCCAATCTCACCCTCTGTAGTGGTATGCTGCTTGAACCGTCAGAACTCGTTGGTTTTAGAGTGTTGTGTACTATGACATGAGTACACAACACTCTAAAACCAACGAGTTCTGACGGTTCAAGCAGCATACCACAACAGAGGGTGAGATTGGCAGCATCTACCGAAAAGTATTCTTTGTTGTCAAATCCGTGTTCAATCCGTTCGTCAAAGCGGCAACAGTCAAGGTTCTACTGATACATCCATTTGCAGCATACGTGCGTTGCTGGAAGGGTTGTCGCGCCTATTATATCATTGTCGCTGATCTCTCAGGCTCTTAGAGCACAGCATCTAGCATTCCACGTATTTCAGCGACACTTCATTCAGTTTGTGGAGAGCGTACATGACTAATCTAACGGCAGATTATATATTTTTCCGATGGTTTGCGGGATCATGCAGTATAAAAATCGTTTCAACATTATCAACCTGTTTTCCACGAGAAAGGTTCTGTATGATCCCGCTCAGGTAGCTGCCTTAACTACAGCTACACGGTAAAGGTCCGAGCGATGGATTAGGATACTCTAAAAGATTGGCAGCAACGTGGACAAGTTTTGCAGGCGTGACCATTCAAACACCAAACCATGGCGAATGTTAAATTTGTGTCGGCTGCAGAATACCGCTGAAGAAAGGAGATACCGAAAAACCGTTTCGAGATCGGCGGCATCCATTGCTGGTGGTATTGCCAGTCCGAGCATACCGCAGTTCCTTCAGGTATCGATTCTACGCCTAGTGAAAACGGCTTCCAGTTCAACAACACGGTTCCAGGTTCAAAATAGTATTGATCAAAAGGCCCAATAAAAGGAAACAGCTCAAAATAATAGTGGAAGAGGTAATGAAGAAGAAAAGTTTTAAAAACAGAATTGCATACATAGCAGTTGACTCATTTGATGGATTTCGCTTAAAAATCCGGTGAATCGGATGGCGTCTGTTGCTGTCAACTGCAACACAGTAATAAATTTAAAAAGAAGAATAATAGCACATTTGGCAACAATGCCGTCAAGAAAATTATTTTTTGTGGTTTTCTTGGAACGATCACCTTCAAACAGCGTCCAGTATCCACTACGCGGATATAACATGATACTACCTCAAGCAGCGAAAAGAAAAGCCGTTGCAAAATTTTGCTTCCAGAAAACGCCGTGTTGGTCCATGACTGATGCCCAAATCTGTCAGGTTCTATACTATAAATCGATATTTCACACAACAAATGTGAAAAAGTCGTTGTTGGATATGAAAATTTAAAAAATCCGTATTTCAGTGAAAATTTAGATAACATATTTAAATTTCTCCTTGAAGCCAAAAAATGCTTAGAAAATAGTATGGGGCAAAATTTGAACTGTTTCACTCGTTAGATATGTCATCTTAATTTTTTCACAGAAATCCCCGGATTTTTTGAGGTAGTGTCGTCCACGAAACGACTTTTTTTCGCTTAGTGAACGAAAGAAAACTTCAAATTTATAAACGTTATCAATTATGTCACATAAGGTCTGTGCAGTGGCTATAGTGTAGTAAAATTTTCATCCAAAAAAATATTGACATAGTAACAAGAGGATGAGTAGGCCCGTTTTCGGAAAGCAAAATTTGGTCGGCTTTTTTGCTACATAAGTGTACATAGAATTTTTAGGGTATTTATTCGTAAAACAGTGCCAGAAGAGCACGATGGCGTGGTCATTTTTTAAATTAAAATATCTACACTGGGCAGAAAGTTGCAATTATTATGTATAGATGAAAAATGGCCGGCAACATACTTCCACCAAGAAATTATATTTTTTGCGATTTTTGATCAATTACCAACCAGTGGGTTTCGTTTTCTGGCCATCAACCGACATGACGAAATACTATGAAGGAGAAATACCTAATATTGTATAAAAACAAAGAAAACAAGAAGTTCTTTGTTTCAAAACGCTGTATCTTCAGGAACGGCTCAAAATGCTCTAAGATTTTAGTGTTTCTTAGCGTTAAATAGTGCGAGAAACACGTTGACGCGGGTCATCTTAGAAGAAAAATATCCCCCATTAGACGCGAAAAATTGCACAGTTTAAATTTTAAAAAGAAAAATTAGCAGCGTTTGGCTTAACACTGCTGTCAAAAAAATAACATTTTTCACGAGTTTATCGAACAATTCCTACTAACAACAATTATTAGTTTGTTTTTAGCATAAGAAGTCACGGAGATATAAATAAAACAAAATGAGCATTTTGTACATAAAAACTTAAAAAAAGGGGAGGCCCTAATAACCGAGGGTGGTCCGATCGACACAAAAATGTTAGTTTTACATATAATTGCCAAAATGGAATCATTCCTTAAAATTTGGATGAGGTCCGTGAGAGGTCATGTCCACATATTAACTTTTTCTCGGACACTTCGGATGGACCATGACCCTTATAGTGTTTGCAAAGGGATTTTTTATTTCTCAAAGATGTTGCACGTAATTTTTAATAGACAATAGAAATAAATCGTGTATTCAAACAAGCTTTATTTATTGCTTATGGCTTTAATCAACCCAAAGAACATAATCTAAAGAACAAATGTACATTTTTTCTAGAACAGTAATCCTATACATTTTTTTTATCAGAGTTATCAACTTGTATGGCTTAAGCATTTTGTTATCCAACCTCCCATAAAGATGATACTTGTTAGAATCAGATATATCTATTGGGAAATACAAAAAGAAATAGTCATGCTCATTGCACAGTATAGTTTCGATTGTCCCGAATATAATTATTCCATCATCTATCATACTAATGTGGAATGACAACTAGGTTGTCTGGTAGAGCTGTTAGATTCTGTTCCTTCATCTGCTTTGAAAGTGTACCTGTTATATTTTAATACTTTGGATGAGATTTGAACGGAGTTTTAGGAAACATATGAATTACAGTAACAGGAATTTGAAAGTCTTCTAAATGCTCTAGTTTCAAATTTGTCCAAGTCACAAAACTGTACTACCCTTTCATAGTAATATTCATATATTCAGAATTATATCGTGAATGAGAGAGGACATACTTTGTTTGCAATTTGTAGATCACAGGTTGTTTGGGCCTTTGATGAAGTTTGCAGAAGCAGATAATTTCTCATCTCCATGCGAAGCGCTAGCATTAGAACAGTAATTTTATCAAGGTGGTGCATGTCGGTGCATTCGATCGTACCTGACCTACCCCGCATGGGGATGCTTGGTAAAAAGTTTGTGTGCCTGTTTCTGAAATACTACCTCACTAATGCCCTCCGCTCAATTTCTAAACTACTTCTATTCAATTTTCACCGCCTGCCGTGACCTAACGGAATTATCAATACTTTCTCTTAACAACTTTGTTCTAGCAAAAATTGCTGTTCTACTCCTAGAGCCTCATGGTGATGAGAAATTATTTCCTTCTCAAAAAAACATCATCACAGATCATTACCCCTGCGTATGGGAGAATACAAGCGAGAGACTTTATCAGTGTAGTAATTTTATTGCTAGAACGAATAGACATGAAGAGAAAGTGTATTAACAGTTCTGTATAGGGCAACGGCAGGCTTTGAAATTGAAAGATATAAGTTTGAAAACGAGTGGAGGGCATTTGAACGGTAGTATCCGATCAGGCACATAACCCTTTGTCATACTACTCCATGCAGGATAGGCAACTAGGGGAAATCCCCTTGACTGACAAAAGGTTATGCAACCGATCGGGCTCAAATACTACCTATTGCTTTTTTCTAGTTCTAGCGATTTGTCCCTCGCCCAATACTGCCTTTTACACATGAACAAGTCTTTAAAACATGAATACATTGTACACACAAGATATAATCAGCTGTAGTTTTGTCGCCGTTGTTGTCGGTGGTTTTACCATCGACGAGAAGCTCGAGGAACTGACAACAATACCCTGTTGTAGTGAAGCATGATTTAGAGTCTATCGAAAAAAAAAAAGTCTTTGCTTACCTGGAATTGTTGAGATTCCTCAGATGATTTACCAGGGTGGGCATGAACAGAATCAGTATCCGAAGCAACATTCGATCGGTCAGCTCCTAACGATGTCCCGAGGAAGCTGTTATTAACGGCCGGTAAAGTAAACCTAAGGTAAAAACAAATTAATTCACTTGAACTGATGTATAGACACAATTTTTACTTACTTGGGATCGACGAGCATATGGTGTACATTGGTTTTTAAAAAACAGCTTATTGTTCCTGAAATTTCTCATGTTTTACATGTACTGAACTACCACAATCAGCCAAACGTTCGAGTCACATATTTATTTTTGTTTTGAGAGCCATATGGAGATCAAGGTGAGGTGATCAAACCTTTTAGATGTGAGAACAGTGTGCAGTGATGTGAGTACGCTTGAAAAATAAATATTTGTGCAGGTGAAAACTAAGAATATTACACGCATGATTGATTTTAAATTCTCTATCTACTCGTTAAATCAAGGTTAATCTGACGTCGATCGTGGTGCGTAGTAATTACACTGCGATCCGCTAATACACCAAAGCATGAAAAGTAGTACAAAATGCATAATGTTTCCACCTATACGGTGGTCTTATAATCACCTTGAAAATGCGTAACGTTTGCCAGGGTGCACTGATGTGGTGCAGTATGATAAATATCTACTATCACGTCTAAACAAAAAGTCAATGTCGTGTGTTGTGTGTCTGATGTTGACATGATACTTTGACACGCTAGCAAATGTGACACCATCACCACACCCAGTAGATGGCCGACTTAAAAAAAGTCTCTCAAATCTCGAAAAAAAATCGCCATATTGTTGTGAAATTTCGTTCCTGTTCGTGTTGGATTTCGCAGCGCAATCAATGTTTTATTATAAAATGCCTCCGAAACGAGCCAATAATAGTCGGAATGCAAAGCAAATTGCAAGCCCTAAGCCTGGTAAGCTAAAATTAAGCTCTTAAATGTGTAAATGGAAATGAATAGCAGCACCTTTTTTTCTCGACAGCGAGTTCTACAAAACGCAACCCGGAAGGAACAGAGTGTTCGGGAACAAGCTGTCAAAGAAAACCAATCCTTCTTGCAATCAATGGTAAGATAATTTGTTAGTATGAAAATGGATATTTTTTTTTCCAACCACAAGTGTTTATTCTCAGTTCTGATTCTTTTGATCGAGTCAATCTTACAACATAATCTCAACTTTTTCAATAACGGAGGTATTTAGACCAACTTGCTCTATAAAACGATTTATTCTCAATCTAAATTTTCCTAGCTTAAACCTAGATCTAAAGATTATTAACCGTTTCACATAACATGTGGGTCAAAATACCGCTGTTTCCGTACGTTTTTATTCGTCTTTGAGTCAAAAACCTGAAGATGCGGTAGTTTAATGCTCTCCTAATTGATTTTTACCTCACTTTTATTACAGTTAAGTTCAACTTTATCACAAAATGCCATATCCAGCTACAGTCAGAGTGGTAATGAATTTGTGGACGACAATATGGAGCAGTCATTCAGCAAAATGGAGCAATCCCCACAAATCCTTTCAGTTCAACTATGATCAAGAATGCAGTTCAAGAAAAAGCAGGGGACAAACTCCCAACTCGAAAGCCTACCTACTGAGGAAATTTCAAGAGATGAGTGTCGACACCAGCCTACCGAGGATTGTGTAGAAAAGGGCGAACCAAAACTGCAACCGGAAGGCCAACCTGTAGAAACACGTGTTGACGTTCCGGGTACCATTCCTGAAGACCACAGATCATGGGATCAAGCCGAGGATCAAGCACCCGTACATAGCAATGACCAAGTCATTTCGGTACCGATTTCAGGCTCAGACACTGAAAATGAACAGCCTGAGCTGAGCTTGCGATAAACAGCAAGAAATCATCCGAAAGTATAAACGACAACTTGAGGCCAAGAACACGGAAAATGCCGAATTGAAAGATCTGGTGGTACATGCTATTGCTTAAGCGAAGGCAGCCAATGAAGGTGCAAATTCGGTAAGGAATCCTATCTAACTAATACCTAACTAATACCTTTTTAAAGGTATCAATATCTAACTTATACCTTTTTTAAACCTTCTAGGCATTTATTCCTGCTGAGGATCTGGATATCTAATTTGAGCAAATGTAAACCAGAATGTATACCTAAGCCGCCTATTTCACCATCCAAGTTGAAATTTATTTACAGTGAGTCCTAAAACAAAATCCATTATCAATTATAAATCACTAATGATTTTCGATTCTTATTCACAGACGCAGCGAAAGAAAGAGTGGCAAAAAAAGTTGGAGAACGCAGCCATGCGCAGATTGATACACTCGCTCACAAATCCATAATCAATCGAGCGCTCGCGGAGAAGATCGCCAACTTGAACAGGTCCCGCAAGTATGCTCCCCTGCGAAATTCACTGGCAGAATCCGACAAACAGCGAGGAAGGAAGCCAGGAAACCGAATATTCAACCTATTTTTACAATTTTTAAAGCTGTCCCTTAAAACGAATTGGTATGTTGTGTTCCATAATTTGTTCAAAATATGTAGCATTGTTATTAAGGAATTTTAAGCCGTTTGAAGTATGGGATTTTATTATTTGAAATGAACATTTCGTACGCTCAAACAGTGCACTAATAAACATTTAAAAGAGTACAAAAATAATATCACTGTTTTATTCAAAGAAAAGCTAAAATTCCAAAGAAAAATTGAAAAAGGAAAAAAACATAAATACAGCACTATATAGTAAATTAACAGCAAAAACTATCTTACCGAAAAAAAAAAAATTTGACCATATTTGTCATTGTTTATCGGATGCGCTACTGACAATAATTTTACAATAAAAAATATCGTCAGTTATTTCCAAATGCAGGGTTGTTACGGCAGCGCGGATTTCGCAAATTTCGCGGATTTCGCGATTTTCGCGGATTTGGCGCGGATTTGTTCATAAAATTCGTTCTGGCGCGGATTTGGCGCGGATTCGTTCAACACTATATTGATATACCCACACAGAAACAAAAGCGTTCACGAAAATGAAAACGGACCGTGAACTAGTTCACGTTTTCGGGATTTTTACCTAAAAACGTGATTTAGTTCATGATTACGTGATTCAGTTCACGATTTATTTTTGTTTGTTCTCGAATTCATAACTGCAGTTCACGGATCCGGGCACGGATTTTTTTCCGTGCAGAATGAGTTACATGAATTAACAAAATGAATAAACCAGAGCGTGTTTATTTTCAGTGTCAGGGTAATGTAAAAAGCAGGCTGTCAAAATTGCCGCCTTTGAGTGCTGTGTTGCCAACACAAAAAAAAAAATTGGTCACTATGATGTCAAGAGGTTACGATCCAAAACAGATAACGGAAGCCATCAACAACAAAATGCTAATGGAATAACATTTTCTTAAGGATACGGATGTAATTATTTACAAATCCATTCTTGACGCTGCCGGAGATCAACTTAAAACATCTCATTTCAATAAGCATTTTAAAGACCACACTAAGGCTTTCGTCTCGTATTTGTTTTCCAAAGATGTTCCGAATGAATTTGTTAGACTAGTCAGCAACTTCAAGGTTGAAAGGATCATAAATAAGGATTCCATCAAAGAAATCGTCCACTTAGTCGATGTTATTGATTTTAAAATTTTAAATTAGACAAATGTGAAATTCACGAAGAACTAGTACTTGCAAGTGTCAAGTTGTCAACTAAAATGGTTGAATCAGAAACAGATTTGGCAAAAAAACTTGATTTTTTATTCCAGGGCGATAGTTTCTCTGAAATGAGAACATTGCTCAACATTGTAACTTGGGTATCTCATTCTAATGCAGAGGTTGAAACAAAATTTTCACTATCTAAGCATGTATTACCGGAAAACCGAACTAGGCTCAGTGAACAGCAGTTCAATCGTAAACATATTTTGAGTGGCATGCATTTTTTTGAGAATGATATAACCAGATTTTTTGTTGCAAAGGACTTGATTTTGAAGGCGAAATTTGCGAGGCAATTTTACGAATCCAAACAGAAACAAAAGAAAGATTTTGAATTAGTGGAGGCACAAAAAAATAAGGAAAAAGCAAAGAAGGAAGCAAGGCACCAGATCAAAAAGCAAGAAGAGGTTGTAGGAATGAAAAGGAAGGCTAAAGAAGATATTTTTAATTTGATGGAAAAAGAAATCAGAGCTATGACATCCAATAATCCAGAAACATCATTCCTGAAAGTTCTTTTGAAACAAAAAGATAACATCCAGCAGGAGGAACAATCAGAAAGGGAAAAATTAGCTCATATGAAGGCTATTGAGAATAATTAAATGTTATGACGTATATGTTAAATAAATACGTACCTATCTTGATACACCATTGACAAAATATGGATCATTCTCTTTGACATACTTTACATATCGGTTGTGTTCGAGTGCTTTCATCACTCACTCAAACGTCCTGTGCTCCTTCAGGGGTGGACTTGGCCAGCGTGGATCACATCTTGGGTCATTGGTTGTTTTTGTCTGGACATTTTTATTAAGTTCCCGCATAACGAAAAACAATTTGCTATATAGTCGAAACTATATTACGAATGTAATATATACTATCACAATTTATTTTATTGTTATCGAATAGTTTAATCTCATTTTCACCTTACAACCTCCACATTAACACATATTGTAAACGTTTGCCATATTGCCATTGAAAGGTGTTTTATTGTCTGCACTCGATAGGGATTATATACTAACTTTTTGGCATAGAGTATAGCAAAAATTTTATCCGTGAAAACTGCATTTTTTTATGGTAACCTAACTTAACCGCCTATTCAGCATATTGTTATTTGGCCTTTTACCATCTGACATATTGTTGAAACTATATTGGAGATTGTTAGTATATAGTTGTCAACTATAACGGTAAATGTCGTAATAATAACGGAAACGGTCGTCAACAACAAGGAAAATGGTACAGGAATGGTTTGTGATTATGCGGGTTGCCCGGATAAAAATAACCATACAATTACAATACAATAATATAGAATAACATTAAAGTCTATCTCTAACCATGAATCTTATTGTTCATGAATCAGATAGAGAAAAAAAATATATTGTCATTACAATAGATCTACAATTCACTCCATATGCTTGGATTTTCAACAATTGTGAAACAATACAATCAATAGTAGTTGGTTCAAATTTGTTCGGAAAATAATTATGTTTTCTATAGTTAAGATACATAACAACCCCCCTTTTCTTTTGTCGATGTTTCAGTTTACATTAGATTCTATTGTAATAACAATTACTCCTATTGTCATCCTATCGTTGGGAACAATAACAATAATTGTACATACTATAGATTCTATTGGATGGTTACAATTCATTCAAATGTAAATCTATGAGATTTTTTTATTCGGGTGGTTATCGGTCAATTTATTTGACTTAGCTCATCGTGACTTATGTTTCCCTCTTTACAGGTTTTATTTCACACTGAAGTTTTCAATTACATCCCGAATAAAAAAATCTCATAGATTTACAATTGAATATAATGTTACCATACAATAGAATCTATAGTATGTACAATTATTCTTATTGTTCACAACTATAAGATGACAATAGGAGTTATTGTTACCACAATGAAATCTAATGTAAACTAAGACATCGACAATAGAATAGGGGGGGTTGTTATGTATCTTAACTATAGAAAAAAACATTATTTTCCGAACAAATTTGAACCAATAACTATTCATTGTATTGTTTCGCAATTGTTGAAAATCCAAGCATATGGAATGAATTGTAGATCTATTTTAATGACAATATGCATTTTTCCTTTATCTGATTCATGAACAATAAGATTTATGGTCGGAAATAGATTTTAATGTTTTTTTATATTAATGTATTGTAATTGTATGGTTATTTTTATCCGGGATTCCTGCCCGCAGAACGAAAAACAATTTGCTATATAGTCAAAACTATGTTTTGAATGTAAGATATATTATCACATTTTATGTTATTGTTATCGAATAATTTAATCTCAATTTCACCATACAACCTCTACATTAACACATATTGTTAATGTTTACCATATTGTCATTGAAAGGTTTTTTATTGTCTGCACTCGGTCTTAATTATATACCAACTGTTTGGCATAGAGTACAGCAAAAATTTTGTTCGTGAAAATTGACATATTTTTATGGTAACCTAACTTAACCGCCTATTCAGCATATTGTTATTTAGCCTTTAATCACCTGACATATTGTTAAAACTATATATGAGATTGTTAGTTTATCGTTGTCAACTAAATATAAGGGTCAATGTCGTACCAATAACCGAAGCGGTCGTCAACTATAAGAAAAATGGTCCAGAAATGGTTTGTGATTATGCGGGTGATTTGAACAATGCATCTAATTGGCTCAAAAACGCAGACAATCTTATTGTGGGGGAACGATTTTAGCTCCACGGAGACCCTATTCCAAGCGCTGGGTTTTTCTGAAGGAAATTAATCAAAAATCTACTTTTATTATTTGTAGCATACTTGCCAAAAATGAGTGATGCATGTTATTGTTTACCCCTTGTTTGAAATGGGTTCGCCTACTGATGATCCTATATATTTGATGCTTAATAAGTTATAGAACATTCGTGTGTGGAATGGATTTGAAGGCGCGGATTTGGCGTGGATTTGATTTTGAACTCGCGCGGATTTGGCGCGGATTTATTTTCAGACTTCTCGTAACAACCTTGCAAATGCAAATAAAAGTACCCGAAAAATTGCTGTGGAGATACTCAAAGGGGGGTCTTATATAATGTGAAAACGGCGAAAACAATGTTTTTTAATGTTTTTGACAATAATATTTGATGTTGAGTTGCTGTAGATTAACATTTAATAACGTGATAAAATCACTGTAAATTGATGTACTGTATTAACCTAATCCCAGTACCCATTAACCTAATCCAATCACATTCAATCATAGAAGCCAAGCCCCATCTGACTACGTGCGACATTTGGAAATGTCAGGGCCGCCCCCCTCTCAGCTTGAGAACTGTTACATTCGTATCCTCAATTCACCAGTATTGTATATTCCACTTTACTAACATGAAACACAGCTGACAATAAAAAAAAGGAATAACTACTTGAAAAACCCCATTCTTTTGAACGATGGACATGAAAAAAAAAATTAAAAACAAACTCCGATCGTGTCACTGGAAACTCGTTTTTTTCGGCATGAGATCAGTCAAATTTTTCACTTAAGCAATACGTTAACTCTCGCGGCCCAAGCAACACAGCTTGAATTTAACATATTGAAAAAAACTGTTAAATGACAAAAACAGGTTAAAAATTTAGGTGTATAATACTTTGTTTCATACTTCAATATGACGCAAAGCGCAAAAGGCGAAGCCTTATAAAACATAATATGGAAAAAAATTATCCTCATACAAAAACCAACATCGCCAAGCGTGACCAATTCCATACACACTTAGAAAATTTTACAGTATTCGGTAATTTTTACCGAACTTTCAACAGCTGAACAGTTCGGTAATCCAATTTAACGGACTTAGGTAAAATTTGACAAGTTCCGGTAATTTTTTTACCGGAATACTGTAAAATTTCACTGAAACCCGGTAAACGAACGATAACCGAACGTTCAGCTGTTGAAAGTTCGGTAAAAAATTACCGAATACTGTAAAATTTTCTAAGTGTGTAAAGTCTAAATAATAGCCAGAAAGCTATTATCAATTTCAGTTTAAGATACTACGATGTTTAACACTTTAGCCTTTTGAATACAGAAACAATATTTCTCAAATACATTTGTTTTTCCTTAGCTGCAGAACTTGGAATACTAATTGTTGAATTGCATGTCTGTTTTGAAACATTCTTTAAAATAAAACTATAAAAAACACCCAATTTTCTGCGCTAACTACTCTTTTCAGCTAAACAAGTATCGAACAAACAGGTGCTTTTTATGTTAGTTACTTTATCGAGTCAAAGATTTACAGGAACATCTAGTGTTTATAGAAGTACTATAAAAGGAAGAGTTTCAGCTGTCATGTAAGTGAAACGCTTCAGCAAACTGTGAAATAATTCAAAATCTACACTGCAAGAAAAGTGTACGAAATTTAACGTGGACAGGCTTTACTAATCTTACCTCTCATTTTCTAGTATTCCACAATAAAGCTCACACTCAACAAGATACTTCCTTAGGTGTTGGGGTCAATATGATCCGGAATGAATTTTCAAAATGCTATATTTTTCTTAAATAAGCATCTAGAAGTTTGAATTATCTTGACTATTCCTAAAATTTGCAGGCGACAGAGACAAAATTCCATCGGAACATCCATTTAGATAGCTCAAACTTCATAGCTCAAGTCTTCAAATGACCTCAAATTCTGTTCATAAACAGTTTCACATAGACACTAGTCATGTACAAAGAAATCAAATAATTTGGTTCGAATACGGATATGTTCAGTCTCCTCTGGTCCCTTGCGCTGAACCGGCCAGCTTGACGTGCCGCAAGGGCTCAATAGGGATTTTCTGTCAAAACTCGAAGCTTATAGTCAGTGCTGTTGTGCTTATATATATCACATTAATCAGGTTTTCTACTGTAGTTATCCACAAATTTTTTCAGCAATTCAGTATGTAGAAGTAGGTTGGCGTAGCCTGGACTATGTTGTCAACTTGTCAAATAGGAAGTGAGTGGCTGCGACTGAAGATCGTGTACAAGCAGGATATATTTTCGATTCTCAATTACTTAAAAATAAAAATAAAAATTATATTTCTGAACTGCAACTACTATTCCATATAAAAACGGCAAATATATGTGTTTAGTGGTATTATGATAAGACCATTTATATCAGAAATCATTGGACCAGGCGCTTCGATCACTTAAACCAGCTTTCTTCGACCTATAGAATAATCTGTTGATTCTCCAAAAATAAAAAAAAAATCAAATATCTGTGTTAATATCTAGTTAAATATCTAGTGTTTTTGAGATTGTCGTGTTCAATATCGTGTATTTGTGAATTCATGTGCAGGAAGTGATCGCATGTGGTGGTAGTTTTCTCCGTCATCAGATATCGTCCCCACAGTACGCAGCCACCATCTCACCGAAGTCTACTCAACCCACCACCAGATGGACGGAAAACAACTCTTTTTGGGCGGCCATGAGGGGTGGCGATAGAAAAGGCCATTACGAACTGCGCGATGAAGCACAATGGATGCGATTGGCTTGGGTCACTGGCCGTATGCTGAGGGCGGTGACCCCATGACCCATTAGACTCGCATATCCAGCTCGATAGGTTTTAATCATTAGTAAACCATAAAGTTGAACGGTCGATTATCCTCGATCCTAGTGGAAAACACAAAATCCTTTACGAAAGCGAAAGCAAAGATATTAGTGCACATCAGTAGAAGCACTTAAACAGTGAACAGCAGGTAACTTGCCCGTAACTGCCATGGAAGACAAAAGTCCTAACGCAAACTACTTATCCGTTAGGACCCCGCGGTAGTTTTGTACAGAGTCCCTGGAATCCGCGGTAGAAGTACCGGAAGCCTGCATCGCTCCTAGGGCATCACACTATCCATCATTCCGAGTCCGTCAACATACTCGGTGGCCCAGGACGGTAGTAAGGAGAAGCCATCGCCATCCCTACCCCATCAACATCCGGAACCCGAAAGCCGTCGAGAGGAGCAGTCTACGTGGATACGTGGTGGTGAAACTGCAAGGGGCCCCAAAGAACAGAAGGTCAGATAGACATTATGAAAGTGGAAGATAAATAGAAATTGTGAATGTGAAGTGCTCGAGGAGTTTTTATGCTAATCAGCGCGATTATTCCCTGCTTCGTGAAACATTGTCCGGTGAGCGTGCCGACCCTGAGGCCATTGTAGTCGGGGAGTTTCAGAGGCGCTCCCGATTGAGGCTAATACTCACACATCTTTTCGTTGAAATTTTATCTATTTTGGATGGACTGATCTACCCGGCTTCTCAGCTTTTCAGGACTATAAAGATATTAATACATATCCAATTTTTATTTTGCAGTAACAATCCAGTGGCTATCAGTTATATTTTGTTTATAGAAATATTATATTCTATTACGCACATATCATAAATACATTCAATAACAAAGGTTAAGGGGGGATTACATTAGGAGTCTTCTAAGGTGGAAAACCGTCGTCGCAGTTGGCTTGGCTTCCAATGCAGCTCAGTTCCAACAGGATAGCAAATGGTAGACTTGTCACATAACCAGAACAAACTGTTGTATTCTGTTCGAAATTATAGCATTATGATTTAAAATTATACCTTCGATATTTTCATTATATGCATAGGCCCTTTTGAGCTATAGCCAGCGAATGCTGTCAGTTATTGGAACGATCTGAAACTGAACCAAAAGTAAACAAAATCGAAAATATACGAGGCAAAGGTCTCTTTCTGAGTTCAGACACAGTTCAGTGCACAAGTGTTTTTATATTTTCTACGATATCACGGTATTGGTGTAAAACGACAAAGAAAGGACAATAAAGTGGCGACGAGAAAAACGGAGCCAACTAGAACGTTCAGTGATCGCTTCAAGACAATAGTCTAGTGAGACTATCACAAATTAATTGCTGTGCTCGGTGAAAAATCAATTCCGTGGAATATCCGTGAAAATCTTGGTAGATATTGTCAAGGGCTGCGGTCGACGAGACAAATCGTGAAAGACAGGCACCGAGAACGACAAATCGGAACTGTTCCAGAACCACCTGCAATATTTCTTTCACGGCAGCTCCCTTCGCCAGCCATTTCGGTGAGAATTTTCCGGACGACAAAGGTCGCAAGACGGCAAAGGCCAGCTTATGATTGGTGAGTCAGACATTTTCTCTATTCTTATAATTTTTGGACAAAACAAATCGTCCATTGTATGACACATTCAATTTGAAAGCAAGTGTTAATTTTTTTGTTCTTGATGTTTGTTGCTTTTTTGGTGATATCACGTGATTGTGTAACGTTGACGTTATTTTTGAATTGCTTAGAAATTTGAATACTGGGTTTGAATATTTGATTCCTTTTTTAAATATACCAATTGATAGCTCGATATGAATTCTACCGGCATTGCTTGCACTGTTGAGCCCTACCGTAGGGGAAACAGTTTCAATGACTGGTACACTCGCTTGAAATACTTCTTCAAAGTAAATAAAGTCAAAGACGAAGATAAGATGGCGTATTTCATAACGCTTAGTGGGCCAACAATTTTTGAGGAGATTAAGCTTCTGTATCCTGCTGCAAACTTTGAGGAAATTCCACTTGACGATTTAATTGCTAAATTAAAAAATCGCTTGGACAAAATTGACCCGGATTTAGTACAGCGCTATAAATTTAGCACTAGGGTTCAGCAACCTGACGAAACGACTGAAGATTTCGTTTTAGCACTTAAATTACAGGCGGAATTTTGTGGTTTCGAGAATTTTAAAGAAGTAGCAGTTCTGGATCGTATTATTGCTGGACTGCGAGATAAAAATTTGAGACAAAGGTTGCTTAGTGAGGAAAAATTAAAATTAGCTTCGGCAGAGAAATTAATTGCAACATGGGAGGTCGCAAAGGCGAATGCAGGCACGGCTGAAGTAGTTAAAGATTCCTCAAACATGGTAGCTGCGGTTGGGGAACACAGTAACCCAGAATATGGGACACTTTTGGAAAAACTTGCAAAGGTTTACAATACAGCTAGCAGATACCAGAGAGAGGAGGTTCACGATGGACCTAGTAGCAGCCGTGGTCCGGTGAAGGGGCGACTGGGATACAGACCGTATGAAAGGCCAGCACAAGCAAGCAGAGGGCGACCACAATATGGAGCCAGAGGCGGAAAGGAAGAAGCATACGGAAGACAGCGACCTGATTATTCGCAGATGGTCTGCAATTATTGTGGCATTAAAGGACACATAAAAAAAAGTGTTTCAAGTTGAAAAACTTACATCGTGACGCTATAAACTTGGTGGATACATACAAACCTGGACCATCAGCGGATAGGCACATCAATGAAATGCTCAGTAGGATGCGAACAGCGGATTCGGAGGATGAGATCAGCGACACAGGTGATTTGCAATGTATGTTGGTGTCGTCAATTAACAAAATTAGCGATCCTTGTTTAATACAAGTCAAAGTGGAGGGTAAAGACCTGAAAATGGAAGTTGACTGTGGTTCTTCGGTGTCAGTAATGAGTAAAAATCAATATTTCGCAACATTTAATAAACCTTTACAAAGTTACTGCAATCAACTGATAGTAGTTAATGGGGCTAAACTAAAAATAGCTGGGAAGGCAATGGTCTTGGTGAAATTCAATGGAAAAGAAGAAATAATGAGTTTGTTAGTTCTCAATTGTGAAAACACCTTTTATCCTTTATTTGGCAGAACTTGGTTGGATGTTTTCTATCGGGATTGGAGAATTTTTTTTTTCAAATTCAAATAATATGACTATTAACTGTTTGGGGATTGAGTCCAGCGAAATTGCTGTAGATGAGTTGAAAAAGAAATACAGTCAAGTATTTGAAAAGAATTTTTCCTTGCCTATAGCAGGCTTTAAAGCAGAGCTGGTGATGAAGGATGAAACACCTATTTTTAAAAAGGCGTATAATGTCCCATACAGACTCAAAGACAAAGTATCAGATTATTTAGACAAGCTAGAGAGTGAAAACGTGATAACGCCAATTGACACAAGCGAATGGGCTTCACCAATTATTATTGTAATGAAGAAAAATAATGACATCCGCTTAGTGATTGACTGCAAAGTGTCTCTTAATAAGTTATTAGTCCCTAACACATATCCCTTACCTACTGCTCAAGATATTTTTGCCAAATTGGCAGGATGTATTTTTTTTTGTGCCCTTGATTTGGAGGGAGCCTATACCCAATTAGAACTTTCAGACAGATCCAAAAAGTTGGTAGTAATAAATACAATGAAAGGGTTGTGCACGTACAATAGGCTGCCACAGGGAGCGTCTTCAAGCGCTTCTATTTTTCAGCAAGTTATGGATAATGTTTTGAAAGGGATTGAAAATGTTTCGTGTTATCTGGATGATGTTTTGATCGCAGGTAAAACCCTGGATGAATGTCATAGTAAATTATTGTTAGTGCTTGACAGATTAGCAAATGCTAGAATAAAAGTTAATTTTGAAAAGTGTAAATTCTTCGTAAAGAAGCTCACGTATCTGGGGCACATAATAAGTGATGAAGGGCTAATGCCTTGCCCGTATAAAATTTCGACTATTGTGAAGGCTAATGCCCCGAAAAATGAATCTGAATTGAAGTCTTTCCTAGGTTTGATAAACTATTATCATAAGTTTATTCCAAATTTGTCTACTAAAGTGTACTATTTATATAATTTACTCAAAAATAACGTAAAGTTTATATGGGATGACAACTGTCAGAAAGCCTTTGAGCAAAGTAAAAATTCATTAGTAAACGCGGATATTTTGGAATTTTTCGACGCAAAGAAACCGATTGTCGTGATTTCCGATGCGTCTAGCAGTGGTCTCGGTGGATTGATAGCACATGTGGTGGATAAGATGGAGAAACCAATAAGTTTCACATCGTTTTCGTTGAACTCAGCACAGAAAAAATATCCTATACTGCATTTGGAGGCATTAGCACTAGTTTGCACTATAAAAAAATTCCACAAATATTTGTATGGAAAACATTTTACAATTTACACCGATCATAAGCCATTGGTTGGGATTTTTGGGAAAGAGGGAAAAAACTCTATTTTTGTGACAAGACTTCAAAGGTTTGTTTTAGACTTAGCCATTTATGACTTCGATATAGTATACAGACCATCCAATAAATTAGGGAATGCCGATTTTTGCTCTAGATTCCCATTACAGCAGGAGGTCCCCGCAGAACTAGACACAGAAGTGATTAAGAGCATAAACTTTAGCAAGAGTCTACCCATTGACTCCACAGAGATCGCTAAGGGTACTAAAGAGGACGGCTTTCTGCTTAAAATTATATGGTTTATGCAAAACGGTTGGCCTGAGAGAGTGGACAGAAGTTTTGCAGACGTTTTTGCGAACCAAAGAGATTTGGAATTGGTTGACGATTGTTTGCTTTATAAAGACAGGGTAATTATACCAAAGATATACCAAAAACAGATACTCAAACTTTTACATAACAACCATGCAGGAATCGTTAAGATGAAACAACTAGCGCGACGCATGGTTTACTGGTTCGGTATCAACACTGACATAGAAAAGTACATCAGTAAATGTGAAGCTTGCAACGGCATGGCTATCGCGCATAAATCAAAAGAATCGTCCAAGTGGATGCCCACAGTAAAACCGTTTAGTAGAGTTCATATAGACTTCTTTTTCTTTGAGCAACGCACGTATCTATTAATGGTAGACAGTTTTTCCAAATGGATAGAGATTGAGCATATGAAAGAGGGCACAGATTGTAGCAAGGTGTTGAAGAAATTAGTGGCTTATTTTGCACGTTTTGGTTTGCCAGATGTTCTGGTATCGGACAATGGTCCTCCTTTCAACTCTTTTAAATTCGTGAACTTTCTTGAGAGACAAGGTATAAAAGTAATGAAAAGCCCTCCTTACAATCCATCAAGCAATGGACAGGCAGAGAGATTAGTTAGAACGGTTAAGGAAGTTTTGAAAAGTTTCCTTTTGGAGCCAGAGGTGGCAGAGTTGGACCTGGAAGACCAGATGAACTTATTTTTGTTCAATTTTAGAACTAATAATTTGACAAAAGATGGTTTGGTGCCGTCTGAGAAGATATTTAAATATAGACCAAAAACTATTCTGGACCTGATAAATCCCAAGAAACACTATAAGAATCACATGTCAGTACCACATCCAGAAGATGATAACATTACGAAGCATACGAGCGGGAGGATCCCGAGGCATTCAAATGATGCACTGAATGAGCTGATGGCGGGAGATGAAGTGTGGTATAAAAACCACAATCCCCACCTTCATGCAAGATGGATAAAAGCCACGTTTATTAAAAAGTATTCTCCCAATACCTTCCAGATATCGATTGGAAGCACAAACGTAATGGTTCATCGGACGCAGATAAAGGTCTGTAAGGACTCGACGTTCTGGCAAAGGCCCAACCTCCTCTTAAATCGAAGTGAAGCGAATGAAGTGACGGATGACATGCCGGGGGGTTCTACTGACCTACCGAGAGATCAGGAAGACGACCGGCGAGAGCCTCCGAGGATAAGCAGAAAGAGGAAGCATGTTTCCGAGAATGAGTTGACAGAACCCAGAAGGTCTAAAAGAAAAAGGAAGGAGAACAAAAGCGTTGATTTTTGCTATAGCTAATTAAGTGACCGAAATTTCGGTTTAGTTTAAGTGATGGATCCATATCCGTTCTGAAATCTATTTAAAGGGGGAAGGAGTTGTTGTATTCTGTTCGAAATTATAGCATTATGATTTGAAATTATACCTTCGATATTTTCATTATATGCATAGGCCCTTTTGAGCTATAGCCAGCGAATGCTGTCAGTTATTGGAACGATCTGAAACTGAACCAAAAGTAAACAAAATCGAAAATATACGAGGCAAAGGTCTCTTTCTGAGTTCAGACACAGTTCAGTGCACAAGTGTTTTTATATTTTCTACGATATCACGGTATTGGTGTAAAACGACAAAGAGTGGACAATAAACAAACTTCAACAAACACTACGATTCGCTGGTGAAAATTTCAATGAAATTTTGTTTGGCGATGAAGACTTATGAACAAGTAGAAAAAGTAACAGAATGAGCATGATTGACCGCCCACGGATGCTCCTATGTTATTGCCAGATCAGCTGTATTTACATAAAGAACAACAGATGATGTTTGGGACTCACATACATCCTCAATGTGTAAAAACGGGTGACCCATTATAAAGCAATACCAGCGCCGGCCGTGCCCGAATGCTGGTGAAGTAGGGAATGGGAAGGAATGTGTTGACGTGATACTCGATATATCCTCTGCACTTCCATGAATAATCAATGGGATGTGGGATAGTTGGGACAAGGTTTGCAGCAGCTGTGTCTGAAAGTAGACAAGAATAACGAAAAACAAAACAAAATAAAAAATAAAACAGAATATTAGATATTGTCTTCAAAATTTGGTAGAAATAAACTATTTGTTGCCTGAAAAGAAACAAATTTAAGAACAAAAATATAGGTAGAACTCTCGTAGTTTTGAAAAGATGTTTGAAAACCTTAGCCATTTGAATGTTTGAAAAGCTTAGAAAACCCTAAATAATACTAAGAGTTATTGTTACGGGCTGTCGATGGTTGATGATAACTATGCGTTGGACACTATTGGCTGAAATGAGCATTTAATGAGAATAGTGAGAACATTTATTCAATCAATGACTGTCATACCTAGTTGTTTATTAAGCTGAAACCCATTCGAGCTATATCTGATGAACGCAGTGGGCTGTTCTACTTAATAGCCTCTTAATCTTGAAATGTTACTGGTCTATTATTTTTCTACCATCTTTCATTGTTAGAGAGTTGTTTGAAGGTTAGTTAATGGTTTGATCAATAAACAAATCATCTGAAAGCTCGTTTCTCTTTATCTCTTCCGCTCAGCTGCTCTCAATGTATGATTCCTTAAGCAGTCCCTCCGCATACTGCAATAATCTAACTTGAAATTCACAACTCACCAATTCCAAATTACGAAAGAAATTCCCACCGTCTTACATGCAATGCAAGTGGGCGGAATGCAAGGGTAAGTCGCTTAGAACAGTGTACCAGTATACCACCAGTATACCACTGAGGCACACTGGGGCACAGTTTTGACAGTTAAGCTTATAGAAATATGAAACCAGCAACCTTGCCAATATGCATTGCCTGGTTGCCAGGCTCAGCAGAAAATAACAAATTAGGCTGTAAACACATCGGCACATTACGGGAACTCCGGGAACATTGCAACGCTTGTTGACACACACAAAAAAATAGCACAGTAGAAAAGTGTGCTGAGCGATCCACCCCTTGGCGGAATGTTACAAATTGGCAAAATTGTAAAAGAAATCGATGATATGTTGTAATGAAAAATTTACAAGCTCATAACTGCATGCTAGTTTGTGATTTGAAAAGGTTCCAGATTCATGAACAAAAAGCTCGAGTACTGAAGCAGCACGACATCCGTACTTTGGATTCGGAAACCTGTGTCGCTTAACAAATGTGCGAAAGTACGTTGGCCAATATTTAGTGTCAACCAGTAGGTACGTGTACTCTACTCCAAAGTCCCCTTCTTTCAAAATCACCTACAATTTACCCATTTAGTTGGACACATCACAATAGAATATATTGTGATGGAGCACGGACGTTGGGTTACTAGATGTATGAAAAATACTCTATAACCTATTTAGGATTTTCAGGAGATGTAATGTTAGCCTAGCTCCTTCATTTGGCCTATGTACCAAAAATGTCATTAATTCAGCGATAATCAACAAAATGATGTTCCTATCACGATGACCGATTTAATACGAAGCAATTCAGACATTGTTAATCAATTTACTTTTGCTTACATCCGTGTAATTAACAACTTTCTCAGCTTTTTTGACATCATGATTTTGCTAGTTTTAGCTGAATAGATTATCTCCATGTAATTCGAATGATCTAAATTTGGCTAAATTGGACCGATAAACTAAATAGTGCAGCCTAGATGCACAGAATATAGTCACACGTTACAAACTAACTGTTCATATACATAAAATAACAATTTTTGAACAAGAAACCGATGACTCAGTGTAAGAGACATATTTTTTTCTTTGTTCCCAACTATGGCCTGTTGTCTGAAAAACTTAGTAAAAATATTGTTATTGGTAAAATTTTCAATGGAAATGTTTGAGTTTCAATTGTATATCCTCCAAATATCTAAAACAAACCAAAGGAACAGAACCTGTGGAGAATGAATTATTATGTTTTTATTATCAAAGTGCCAATAAATTAAATGTGAAAATTTCTATAGTATTTAAGAGTTTTAGTTTGTTTTGTGAAAAATTTTGTTGGGTAAAGTGAATAAAACTGGCAATGCCTTAAATCATAAAATCAGGAAGAAACCCGTATGAAGACTGCATTTAATAAAAAATATCGATTGAATGGGATGAAGTTGCATACATGAATAAACCCAAGTTGATGCTTATAGACCGACATTACATCCATATCCCACGAAAGTTTCTGACTTTATAAAGTGAGTTGATTCGCTTTTCTTGATACAAACTATCAAATGTCTTATATAACGAATCTAAGCAAGTGTAGAACTAGCTAAAAATCGCATACAGCTGAAAAACTTTATGAGTTATAATAAAAATGTAATCGATCGTTGCATATTAGGTTGTGTTAAGGGACGCATACCCTATCTGCAAAATCCAAATTTGGCCAACACCCACCTGTAGAAAAAGTAGCAGAATGAGAGAAAAAAGTCTCCCCCACTAGCAGCCACTACCCGATCAGAAAGACATAACAAAAATATAACGTAATTATAACAATGGTTAATATTTATATCTACGTATGTTATTTTTAGATATATTGGAAAAAAGTGAACTGTGAACAGGTTGGTGTTGTATCAACATTCTTACAAAAACTGTTATAATAAATATCCGAGCATAAAACAGATATCATTATTTTCGTTTTGTCAAAAACTGGACTGTATTCGACGTTATGTTTATTCTCAATACTTAACTATTGTCCTCAGGTGATACTCTTTTTGTAGCTGTGAATTGAACGTTGCAAGTACTTTCAGCTGGTTGTTCATATAAGGCTTAATTTTTATTAACAAAAAGTGAAATTACAGCTTTCAGTCTGTTTGCGTTTTAGTTTTGCAAATAGAAATAAAGTTTTTGATAACGGAATCTTCATCTTTTTGTTTTACTATTACGCTCACACATTGTTTTAATGTATTTGTGATTGGAAAAAGTATTTTACGGTCAGAATATTCATAAGTAAACATATTACCATATATCTTTGTAGTAATTAATTGTTCTCCCAAAATATACACGTTGTTTTGATTATTTATCAGGATTCTTAAAATGTGAAAGAACTTTTTGTTTACATTTATAAACGAATCGTCATACAAAAATTTCGCACAAGAAGACTTGGTACATATTTTAAACCCGTTACAATACCACTTTCCGACATCGTTAAACTCG
The DNA here is from genome assembly GCA_034211315.2 of Aedes japonicus. Classification (NCBI taxonomy): domain Eukaryota; kingdom Metazoa; phylum Arthropoda; class Insecta; order Diptera; family Culicidae; genus Aedes; species Aedes japonicus. The sequence goes on along the minus strand of JASCZW010000146.1, from coordinate 465,741 downwards.
CATCGGGTTACGTCTTCTTCGTACTCGACGCCATCTGGGAGAAGAGATCTATTTTTACGGTCAAATTTAGGGTTTTGTCGTGACGAAGACCAAAGGTTTTCAATCCATACTTTCGTAGGATTGTTGCTTGTTATTTGTGCATGATGGCAGATACGGTTCAGAATAAACTTCGACGCTACTTGTAGGACTGGGTGGTTATTTGATGTGTGGAACTCAATAAGCATGCCATTCCCATTTTCATACGGAAAAAGGGAAGAATTCCATAGCGCTCCAAGATTCTTCACAGACTCTACCAAATGAGTAGCAAGATGAATGTTGTAAACAACGTTTTCTTTTCCGAATGTTTTCTGAAATTCTTTGACGAACTTAATCAAACTTTTTCGCAAGTTGACAACGTACGTTCAAAGATCTGGAATTGTAGGAGGTCAAATATACTTGTTGAAAACAACATGATCATATCAAGGTGTTCTTTTGGCATAAGATCATACATGCATGGATAAATGCAATGGAACAACAATGTTTCCCATTCACTAGCTTTGAATTTTGGAGACTCATCAACCTTTCTGATATTCCGTGGGAAGCAGCTCGGAAGTCTAATTGACGAAAGCCTATTCTCTATTATTTGCTTTTGATCTCCTACCATAACAGCTTCGTCCTTTATTCGGGCCATCACCAGTCATTAGAAATTCCCAGATGATTCGTGTTACTCCTATCAGACCCATGTGCATGTAGTCAGGCGGTAAACCGATGATTATATCAAAATCCGGAACTCAACCAAAATACAGAGACCTTTTATTCCAAATACCGATTCCTTCGGAGCATTCCGCTCAATTTCAATCATAATCTTCTTAGTATCATCATGTTTTCTTAAATTCGTTTTCTGGTAAGGATATCTGATCTGGTTGCCAATTAATACCCCAGGATGTAAACAAAACGTGCAGCCATATCGACCATTAAACTGCTTTGAACAAAATAACTCACATCGTCCAACCGAATCTGTACAACTTTGAAGCAACACAACTTTATAGACCTCTGATTCTACAATCATACCATTTCGTAATCGTTGCAACTGAAGCACGAAGTTTTTATGGAATAGAGCCATATTTGGCTTTCCTGGGTTGAACCATAATGCAGCGAGAATAAGATTGTTCTTGTGAAAGCGTTGTTTTGGGGGTAAGTTGTTCAGCGTCAAGAATAATGGATAAATTGGTTTCTTATTTGAACATTTAATAGCAGCGGCACTGTCTTCATTTGCAGAGACAGTTATGTATTTTGACACGTCATCTTTCATTATCGACTGCGCTAATTTACCACGGCTTATGTCTCGAATTTCGTGAGTCATAACTGCTGTTTCATATTCAGCTATCTCTTTGGAGTACTTCACAAAAGTTTCTCTGATCTGTTGCTCTATGGGAAAAGTAATGAAAAAGTCCTTTTCCATCGATCCACAATTTTCCACGGGACAAACAGTTTCAGGTTGTGGAATAGCTTCATATCTGAAGATAAAATAGGTTGTTAGTGTTTTGTCTTTTGGGTCTATTCTGCGCCTCGTATGGGTCAAGGCGACTTGGGTCATCTCTATCCACATGTGGTGCAGCACAGACCTAGTTGTTGATATAGAAAATCATACCCAAACTGGCAATTCACACAAAAATAAACTCTTTCGGGGCTGTAAGGAGCTGGAAAAACATTGGTGAACGTGGTAAAACTTTCGGGAAAAGTTCTACCTTTAGTCAAAACATTCAACATTTTCATAAGATCTTCTAAACCATCTTGGGTAAGCTTATGTCGTATGTAGAAATTTAGGGCCATGAACATTATATCCTTGACACGAATGTTGTCATGAAACTGTGCCGATTGATTGTAGCCTCCCGAAGGCTCCTGGAAAAAAAACTTGTTCTTAGATTTGTCTACCTTGAATAGATACGATAATTAATACCGATCCAGAACATGATTCATAACCTTTTTCAAGGAATTCCTCATCCATACATCCATCTTCCTGTTTTACTGATACGTCTTCAAAGATGTCTCCCGAGCACGACGAGCTAATCGAAATTGAATCAGTGCTTCTTCTTTTAGATCTAGGCGAGGAGCAATAGTCCACTCTCACAGGAATCTCATAATTTGGCTCAAGGATTTGAGTGGTAGTATCCGGATCAGCATTATTTCGTAGATCATCATAAAAAAACTCGTCTGACGAACTTGGGTTACTCGTTTCACTTTGGATTTCGTTGGCTAACCTGAAATTCCTCGGCTTAATATCAATATAATGTTAGATAAAAACAACCATTATGAAATCATAAATAAGTTTACTTTTTTGATGTATTTACGGCAAAACCATGGTGTTTTTAAATGATAATGTCGCGGTCTACGGTTCATCATTTGTGAACAAATTATTTAAGTTCTTCACTTAAAATCAGCAATGGATTTCACAGCCGCCAGTTCCGTAAAAAAATTTGTTGGAAACATACTTTGGTGCCCTGGTGCTAAGTTGACTGCTCCTCCTTTTCGTCTACACTACAACAGGCTAGCACCCATTGATGGATGGAAAGTACCCATTTATTTCATTTCAAAGTAACCCTACCTCCACGTCGACATCAGAGTAGTTCAACACGGCCCCAAGCAAACATATTGCAGATCATCTTAATAGAGACGGTATTGAAAGTTAGTCCGAGTTGAAACTTAACGCTATAAATATCGTCTTTACCCAACTTGTGCTGAGCGCACACGTCATAGAGTATTTTTTACCAATTTTTTGAATTTGGCATTCGATATTTGTTGTTTGACATTTAAAATTTGGCGTTTGACATTTTCCATTTGACATTTTACATTTGACATTAGTGACATTTGTCATTTGTAATTCATCATTCGACTTTTTGTCATTTATCATTTGACATTTGACATATGACATTTTATGCTGTTTGGCAGGTGACACATAGCATTGAAAGTTTACCATATCCTGCTTGGCATGAAATATATTATTTGACATATGACGTTTGCAACTTGACATTCGATTTTTGACGTTTGGTCAAATGTCATGTAACGTGTGGCATTTTACATTTGGCAATCAATATTTGGCATATGCCATTTAGAATTTTACATTCGGCATTTGATATTTGGTATATACCTTTTGCCATTTGATATTAGACATTTGACGTTCTAGTATTGGCATGTAACTTTTGGAGTTGGTCAATATATCCATAACATTTGACTAGAGAAAATTGACATTGTGCATTTGATGTTTGGCATTTAACATTTAATATTCGATTTTTAACATTTGGTGTTGACATATGTCAGTTGACGCGTACTCTTTAACATTCGACAATTAGACATTTTGCATTTGACATTTGAATTTCAACGTTTTGCATTTGGCATTTGGCATGCAATGTTAAGCAATTTACATTTTAAATTTGGAATGTGACATACTTATTTTGAAATTTGACGTTTGGCATTTGGCATTTGCTTTTATCGTTCAACATTTGAAATTTGGTTTTTCACGTTTTTAATTTATGATTATTATTTTATTTTTCACATAGGGCTAGATTTTTCTTGCCGTGTATTGTACTCATAGTTGAATATTTACGGTTCATAGTGTATTTTCCCGGCATACGCCATTTTTTATGTGTCGGAAACTTGTCGGGAGTGAAAAAGAATATTAATTTTCAAACCGAGTATACCAAGAAAAAATGGGGAAAAAATACGTCTCCGTTGCCACAAAAAGACTCCGTTCAGCGGCAAACAGCAAGAATCTAGAATTCATAACAAATTCGGTACAGGTAAGTGCAAAATTTAGTTTATAAATTGTCTTACCATTCTAACCCTACTTCTCTCGGTTGATTTTTATTCGCAGCAGGAAGGTGAAACCATTCTCCCGGTACTAGGTGAACCAGTGGGAAACGAAGAGGCACGAAATAAGAGGATTCACCAGATCAAGAGGTCTGTGAAGTTACCAAAATTGAGTGACCCAGGAGACGGCCGTGCTGCAGTGGTAAGATCGGTATTATTCATAACCTCACATAAACTCACTGTATTTTTTCACATAAGCAGCCGGACGGGAAACCAATTCTGCCTATTCAAGTTCGACCTGCGATAAAGGGTGAAGCATGGAGCAAGAGGACTCGCCAGCTCAACAGTGCGGTAAAGATACCAAGAAAAGCCATCGAGACAGTTAACAAATTTTCCAATGTGGTAAGATCACCAACATGATTGCATAACGTTTCTATTCAACTAACAGTAAGTTGTTACAGATCGACGATTTCAGTGGTGACGATTCAACTGTTACCATGGAGCGTCAATCCACTAGCAATAGGCAAACAGTAAGCCCCCTACTGGTGGGAAAACGTGATAAAATACAGAAAAAGTCATCCACTCTACCTTTTTCAAAAAAATCCATCGCGCAAGTTCCTGTTTGCTCTAACCAGGCAAGTTAACGTATAATTTATTAATTATTTTTCCGGTTTTGATAAGTATTGTTTTTCAGATTCAATCATCTGTGCTGGGTTCCCTTGGTCTGTATAATGTTATACAGAAAAAGAAACAAAACGAAGTGTTGGACATACAGATGGAGTTTTTCCGGGACTGGGAGGAGATAGAAGAAAGCAACATCAACAATCCTGAATCATCTACTCGCGCTACAGCCAAGAAGATAGGCGTTGGTCGTACTATCAAGGCATCTTCTTCACCTGTTTCGAAGAAATCCACAGCTCAAGCTTCCATAAGTTTCAAAGATAAGGTAAGTTCATATTGAACTCGTGGATTATTTTTCCGATATGAGTAAATGTTGTTTTTCAGACACAATCATCCGTGCTGGGTTCCCTCGACTTGAATATGATTAGTCCGGGAAAGCATAATCATGCGCTGGACATGCAGATTGAGGTTTTACAGGACCGAGAAGAGCCAGAGTTGTTCGATTTCAATAAACCAGGACCATCAACTTGCTCCGCAGCTGCACCAACACGGACACTCAAGGAGGCAGAAACTATCAAATCACACGAGTCAAGCGCTGGTCGTAGCATCAAGCGATCATATTTGGCAAAACGTGCTGGAAACGAAAATTCGTCGGGAAAGCAATCAATTGATGAAGTCATACTCTTTGATGATTTTGAAGAGGAAGAAATATCCGACACTCAGTTCGCCACAACCAATGGTATGTAAGATATTCAGAGTTCCACACATAAGGCAACATTTTTGCTACACAATCCTGTAATGTTTGCTCACATTTTGGAACTGCAATAGTATTTTTTTTGCTTTCAGAATGCCACTGTGGACAACAGTCAAAAATTGAGATGCTGCAGGGAAACAACGCTGTTTTGCAGAAACAAATTAAACGACTCAAAAAGGCATACCGTGAGGCAACCAATAGGTGTCTCAAATTAACGGATGCATTGAGTTCAAAGGTCTTTGCGGACTCGCATGAAGACATATTTACTGAGGTGGAAGGATGCCCGAACATCGAACAACTTAAAGCCTTCTCAAATCAGGCAATCAAAAGTGATTATACGTTTGTTCGGCTAATGATGGAAGAGCTGTGGCCAAACGGCTTCATGAATAGATCAGTGACCGGAAGATCCTCCAACAATCCACTTGGAAGACCGCGAGCAACGGGAAACAACTCTTCGACGCAGACGCAATTGCCGACTCATCCGGTTAAACGCGTTCCACTCGAGCCGGAAAAAGTAAAATATGTGCAAGGTAACTCTCTTGTTTTTTTCATTAATTTGTTCATAATTACAAACTTTTCATCGCCTAGATCGTTTATTGGAACATCGCATTTATCGAGGAGATTCGCCAGCAGTTGCGAAAGCATTGGCTGATGAAGCGCCAAGTCTTATGAGACGAATCCTGGCGTATTATGGAAAGAAAAATTCTTAAGGAGCCAGGAGAATAAATGCTTACATAAATTAATAAAACTTCAAAAGAACCAGCCGTTACTTTACACATTGTACGTGTCATGAAATGTAATCAAATAACCCTCAACCTCAAAATTGACAAACCTGAAAATAAATCAGAAGAGATATTAATCATGTTATTATTTAATTTGAAAAACAAAAAATGATGCAATGAGAATTTCTGGCGAAAATGGTTATATCTCATATATAACAATGATTGTTATTAATTTATATTCTGGGACTCGGTTGATTATATCTCATTTAGTAATAAATGTGATAAAACCTTATCAACATCTGTTACAATCTTGATAGCACTAGACAACTTTTTGTTATACTTTTTGATATTTTAACAACTTACCAGCTGAATTTATAACAGGCACTGTTACAATTTTTTCGTTGAAATAAATAACTCCAGTTGTTATAATTTTGATATTCCCTTCTGATCGGGTAGCCAGCGTATTCATTGAAAGCACTCTAGTACTAAAAATTATGCGCAGGTCCGATTAATTTCTTTGCAGATTTTCGACAAATATTTAAGAAGCAGCCACTTCCGCCAGTTACGGACAATCAAAATTATAAGTTAAACCACTGGAGATAACGCGAAGCATGAAAATTGCGGCAATCACACAATAAGATCAGGATTTACTCTATGATACGATGGTTTAGTATGGCACTCGGATGGTTTTATAACTTCACGTTATTCTATTTTCAATTCTTCATAGTTATTAAATACCAAATTTGGATCAAATGTTGGCTTTTTGAATTTCGTTCGTTGAAATGACGCAGCAAACTAAAACCACGTAATTTTTGAAACACGGGTTGCTTCGATCTCCCACGTTAAGGCATTGCAATGTTTTTACACCAATAAAATGAAATGAAAATATGATTGCGGCGAAACTAACTCGTTATAGGTAATCTGATTACTTGACACTTCATTAACAATTACAAGGGATATTTTATGAAATTGACTACACTCTGTGATTACCAACACTGGAGCCAGTACTCGGTTAACAATGCAAGTATTCATATGAATTTTTCCGATGTTTCGCAATCTTCTTCCGGACTGCGTAACTTCTCAACTGCAGAGCGGATCAGAACAAAGTATTCAAAAGAGATTTCATCCTCCGGGACGCGTAACCAACTTTGCAAATCTTTCTGGTCATCCCCTTCTGGTCTTCTCCCCCCAACGCCAAACGCATACAATTTCACCAACAGCAGCATTACAACTTTCCCTTCTGAACGGACGCAAGAGAAACACTTCATTCATTCGTTCATCGTAATGTCATCTAAGAAAGAAGGGCAAAGAAAAAGAAAAAGAAGAAGAGAAAAACACTTCAAGCTCTAAAGCAACTAAGTTCCAGCATGTTTTAAAACGAAATGAGTGCGAAATTACGAGAAAATTATTTTAACGAGAAAATAACTTGCTCCGATCACGACTCCGGACTGCGAAGGGAAACTCCCGAAAAGTCGCAAAGCAAGCGCTGCAAGGACATTCGAGCGAAAGAAGGTGAAATCTTTATTTCCTCTTCTTTTCATCGTCAATTTGAGAGCGTTGAGAAATGGGACCGACCCTGGGGCGATTCGATCCGATGATGGTCACCTACGGAGTCGTAAATTTTCCCACTCAGAGGGGCGATGATGAGGAGGGGCGGCGGAGGGGGTTTTTTTTCTCTTGAAATTTATCTCCTTTAAGTAGGACTTAGTAAGATACATGTGAAATCGGAGAAGTGTGCAGTGAGACGCTCGGGAGAGGTTAGAAGTTGAGGGTCGGAGGGTGGACATGATTTGATTTAGACACTGTGCGTCGCCGGACGGATGAGGGTTAGAACAAATAAGTTTGGCCCGGCCGACGACGAAGACGACGACGACGACGGAGTTGGCAGTTTGATGCGGTTTCGGGGATTTGAAGAGAGTCAGCTGTGATGGAAGTGGGAATGAAATGTCCAACGCGGGATGAAGTGGGTCAGAATTGCAGTATGTTGAACATAAATCTGTTTCGGTAAGATGGATTTGGGATGCGAAGGCTGCCAACTGCTTCAGATGATTTCAAATTCGTTTCCGTGCGTGATTTCGGACATCCTAAAAAGAGGTGTGGGCACACTTCAAATAATGTTTCTGGGAATTCAACTTTAAGTTGGGAAATTGTCTTTAAAACAGGTGATGTAGATTGGTTCGCACTTTCCACAAGACCCACACTCACAGAAGCGTGATTTGGTTCCCGAGAGAATAACGTCTTCTAAGCAACAACACATTCGATTGAATTCACCAAATTAACACTAAATTAGAACGAAAAAAAAAGTTTTCCCTCTTCTGAAATTTAAAACAACTTTTCTTTTTCCACCGACCGACATCCCAAACAAAGAAAACCCATTAGTGGCGTGAAAAGTGTTTCACCAAACAAACAAAACTGAGTTTGCACTCTGCTGAAACCCCGTTTCGGCGTGGAATGCGATGCGGCCCGGGATCAGCGTAGGTCAGAGGGAAAAGAGGTGCGCGGCGTCGTGGCAAAACTAAAAGAGATAAATCTTCATAGTTTCGTGAAAGTTGGCGCCATTCACGCCACCACCGCCGCCGCCGCCGCCGCCGAGAATGACCAGCAAACCAACCGGACTCCGGCGGGTTGCGCGGTTTGGTTGGTGCAAAATACCGTATAAATGTTTCATGTTGAGAAAACAATTTACGGCTTTTCGTTTTGCTATTCGATTGCGACTTTTTCTTCTTCCTATCCTGAAACCTGAGCGCTATTTCGGAGTTGGAATTCAAACAAACAAAGTTAGGCGATGGAACGGTCATCATAATCGGTTCGATTGCCGGAAAATATGTCACCCGTCTTTGAAGAAATGGTGACCCACCAATCTGCCTGATGGCCACTGATTATTACAGCCGCAATCCATTTTCGCCCTAAACGACCGTAAAGGAAACGGAAAAAGAAGCCTCCTCTATTTGCCTCGGACAGCTGGAGACCGAAAAGATGGGAGCACGTTTCAAGGGACGAATTAAGACACGGTGGTTGTTTGTCTACCAGCAATGTGATGCAGTATAGAATGGAAGAAAGGCTGTTTTCTTGCAGCTGGTCACGTTTTCAATTAAAGTGTTCCTTTGGGATAAATTTAGTTCGCTGGAGGCGGGGGTGGGCTCTGCAAAAGTGAATCTCGATGGTACTGCGGAAAAATAAAGAAGGTCTCCTCGATGTTGTAAAAGAAAATGTGGCTTTATTCAATGGCGCTGAAATTTACAAAAGAAAATTGAACACTAATGGCAACATAGCTGTCATTTCTTTTAGTGCTTTGCTGGAATTATCACCTTGTTCCTATAGATGCAGCTTTTGTGCAAAAACAATAGATCCATCTCCAGGCTGAAACTTTAAAATAACTTGAATGCTCAAACGAAGATCGCAGTAAGCCATGCTAAAAATCTGACGTGTTGATATTTTATGCTGTGATTTTTGTCCTCGTTTTGACAAAACTGTTTTCCACGTTAAATTCCGCGATTTAACTCTTCGTAACATATGTAAACGTTGTGATTAGTATTTCGCAAGTAAATCATTGAGTGAACTTTTGCTACCGAAAATATCAGTTGCTAGCATGCGAATACAACTAGGGTAAGTAACGACTTAAGCTCCCCGAGACCCTATTCCAAGCACGGGGTTAACGTTAACCTACAACGCTCATTTTTTGCAGTATGGTGCTCCATCTAGTGAAGCAACATACTGCAAAAAATGAGCGTTGTAGGTTAACGTTAACCCCGTGCTTGGAATAGGGTCTCGGGGTGCTTAAGTCGTTACCTACCCTATACCATTTCAATGTGGACATTTTCTCAGAGGTGTCTCAAGGTGACTGGAAGACTGTATCCAGCATTTTAGGAGCGCTCATGGCGGATGCTAATGGGTAGTGGGCCACAGGTGGGTAGCTTTTACGTTTGACATTTGGATTGTGTCGTTTATCAGATGATTATCAAACCAGTTTGCTGGCAGGGATGCCAGATATTTTTTTCAAAAGTCTGCGGTAAAACTTTGAAGTGTCTGGGAATTTCTAGAAAAGTCTGTAATTTTTGACGTAGACTACGTCTTACGGCAAGGGTAGGGTGTCAAATGAAAATCTAAAATTTTGCGACCGTCACGAAAAACCGTACGTTTTGTACGCGAATAACTCAAATAATCCACGATAGATTTACATGATTTCTTCTTCAATCGATCGGAAATTTTACCGCGCTCCAATTCAATTGTCAAACATTTTTCTCAATCAATAGTAAACTATTGAAAATAACGCAAATATAAGGTGATGTCTTATAATGTCATTTGGCAGAGTAAATTTACCAAATTTCCTATCACAGATTTCAAATCGAAGCAAGGAACGTCTTGCATCATCTTCTTCTTCTTTGTGTTAGAGAGGGACTTTAACCAATCATGTCATTCGACTTTCCATGTACGTCTCGCACGCAGCTGAGAACGGCATAAAAGGCACACTTAGGAAAAATTTTGCCTCCATTCCAGTTTTACCAAGCGACACGATCGGTCGTGTTTTTCGCACCTCGCAGTAAAAGTTTTTTCTCCCGTTTTTTCCCCTCGCCCGCTTTCTCGCGATTGCGTGTTCGGTTCACAACCTATCGCCTGCGCTTGCTCATCTTTTGGTGGTGGCAAAGCAGAAAAAAGTGCTTCAAAGTTCGGATACATGTCCCGCTCGACCCATTGCCGTGGCAATGGGTCGTAAAAATCGACCAACGCTGACATCTGCTCCCGAAACATTACCGAAACCGGGCAGCTCCAAGCGGCTGCGCCACGATGACGCCGATCCAGTGGATCGCAACGCTCGTCTACTAGCGAGCAATCAATTCGCCGTGCCTCCGATCCAGGAGGTGCCGAAGAAGGTGAAGGTTCCCCGCTCTTCACGACGTCAAAGGACATTGCTGCACTCAGGACCGAGCTTGCAGCTATCAAAATCCATCCGCTGTACAAGCTGTGCAGTAATGGAACCAAGATTGATGTGCTCGACGGAGGCTGACTCACCGTGCTGTCGGCGCTCACCTAGTCGCGAAGAAACACGAGTTCTACACTCACGCCGCGCCCGGAAGCAAGCCATTGGAGGTGATTCTGCGTGGCCTTCCAGAACTCACACCGGAGTCAATCTTCGCAGAGCTGCAAGCGGCGGCACTAAAGCCTCAGAAGGTGTTTCCCATCAGGCGCCAGCAACACGGTAACTACCGGGACCAACTCTATTTGGTCCACCTTGTGAAGGGATCCGTCACGATGGCGGAGCTGATTAAAACACGGGCCCTTTTCGACGTCATCGTCGAGTGGAACCGGTATCGTCCGAGACAGCACAACGTAACGCAATGTGGCAACTGCCTTGCGTTCGGACATGGAACTCGAAACTGCCACATGAAACCACGATGTGGCAAGTGTGCTGGAGCCCACAGTACCAACGATTGTGCCCCGATGGAAGAAGGTGCGCTACTGAAGTGCGCAAATTGTGGCGGTAACCATGAGAGCTGCAATCGAACCTGCTCCAAAACGTGCTGAATTTTGGCTATCCGCAAAAAAGGCGTCCACCAAGTCTCGGCCTGCTCAACGCCGTCCACCACCTCCGATGAACGAGGAGAATTTCCCGTCGCTTCGGTATCAGGTGCCAAACCTACCGCCGATCCCATTGAATCACCGCCAAGCAAACCGCCCGTCAGCTTCCGTCCATCATCGTTTCGCGGCAGCCGCCGCCGCCTCTAACCCGACTCCTCCTCCAGGCTGGGGCAATGCGAGTCGCAGTACTTTCACGCAACCACCCGTCGATGAACAGCTCTACAACTCGGAGCAAATGGTGGAGTTCGTGCAAGAGCTCTATCGCCAACTACGTTCCTGCCGCTCCAAGGAGGAACAGCTCAAAGCCGCCACATCCGTGATGATGACGTTCATTACTAAGTATGGACCGTAAACACACCATAAACATCCTAAATTGGAATGCTTGTTCCATCCGGAACAAAACAGTAGAGCTCGGTGACTTCCTTAACAGGAAGGCCATCGACATCGCCATCGTCACCGAGACACACCTCAAACCGGAAATCAGCATATTCATCCCTGGATACCGGATTGTGCGACTGGATCGTAGCGGCTCCAGTGGAGGAGGAGTTGCGATTGCCCTGCGCTACAACATCAACTGCCATCTGCTTCCGAGCTTTCAGCTGCAGACTATCGAAGCCATCGGAGTCGAAGTCGAAACTGCCGTCGGCCCAATCACCATCATCGCGGCCTATTGTCCCAAGCAAGCCAGTACCAACAACGGAACAACAACGGCCCTACGAAACGACATCCGTAAGCTAACTCGAGGCAGGGCAGTTCATCATCGCCGGCGACATGAATGCGAAACACGAAACCTGGGGAACACCCGGCGGAATCGGAACGGAATTATTCTACAGGAAGACCTGGAAGAGGGACATTACACCGTCCTGGGCCCGGATACTCCCACCCGGTTGAGCCGATCCGGGGTCCATTCGACAATCGACATCTTCCTCACCAACATGGGGAACAACATCGCCCAGCCGGTAGTGCACCAGGAGCTCAGTTCGGACCACTATCCGGTGGTGGTCGAAGTTGGGTCCTCGGTCAACCGGTATCGAATCACCAGACGGAACTATCATCGAGCCAGATGGGAGAGGTTCAGACAACACGTCGACAACACCGTCGATTTCAACGTGCACCTCGAGTCGGTCGATGACATCGATCAACAACTGCAGTCCATCGAACAGGCGATCTCCCAGGCCCGGGAGCAACACATTCCAGCGATTGAACAGGTGAGCAACTCTGTACCCATTGATAGACCCACTAAAGATTTGATACAATTACGCAACGCCATACGGAGGCAATACCAGCGAACTGGTTTGCCAACGCTCAAACGTCACTGTAATCGAATGCTGATCCCAGAATAATGATTTCGCTGAAGTGCCTTCCAGATATGCGCCGTTCTGGAAGATGACAATTCTAAACGCCAAGGTCTATTCCACCGTTGATCCCACTAGACGTCAATGACTCTAGGGATCGGTTGATAACACCTGCAGAGAAGGCTGATGAGATAAGTCAACACTTCGTCAGCTCGCACAATCTCGGTCAAAACATCGTCAGTCCACACGAAGCTGCCGTTAGCGCGCTTATAACTAACATCGACCAAAGTCCTAACGACTTCTCCGAAGATTTGAGATCTCAGCTGACGAATTGTTGACTTATATCAAGACCTCTAAGAACATGAAGGCCCCTGGTTTCGACAACATCATGAACTTGGAGCTCAAGCAATTGAGCCCCAGTTCTACAACCATCTGGCGGTGGTGTTTAACCAATGCCTCCGTCTTGGCTACTTCCCATCGTGCTGGAAGTCAGCCAAAGTCATCCCCATTCGAAACCTGGGAAAGATCCTTCATGTTCCAGAAGCTACAGACCAATCAGCCTTCTCTCAGGTCTATCTAAACTGTTTGAGAAAGCGATCTACCGTCGGCTTCTAACATCTGCTGACGAGCTCAATATCCTGTTGGATGAGCAGTTCGGTTTCCGGCATGGTCGCTCAACAGTCCATCAACTTAATCGAGTCATGAACATCCTCAGGCGGAACAAGTCTGTTTCGAAAACATCCGCTATGGCTCTTCTCGATATCGAGAAGGCCTTCGATAATGTGTGGCATGATGGCTTGGTGTACAAGCTCAAGCGATACAATCTTCCTGGTAAAGATTATTAAAAATTATCTCTCTGACAGGACATTCCGTGTGTCGTTGCATGGTGCAGTTTCCGGTAGTCAGGAGATCTCCGCCGGTGTTCCGCAGGGAAGTATATTAGGTCCACTTCTGTTCAATCTATTCACCTCGGATATACCCCCGCTCCCTGAAAATAGATCTCTGTCGTTGTTCACCGATGATACCGCAGTCGTCCAAAATGGTAGGGTGATAAGAGCGCTTACAGCGAAACTGCAGCGAAGCCTGAATGTTCTGTCTGAATACTTCACCGAATGGAAGATCTGTATCAATGCGGCGAAGACCCAGGTCATCTCTCTCTATTTCCACACTCCAACTCTCCCAGACTTGTTCCGCCTGAGGATTGTAAAATAAGCCTAAACAACACAACGGTGGAATGGGCCAAAACAGCTGTCTATCTTGGCGTTACAATAGACAGCAGGCTTATTTTCAGGGAACAGGTTGACAAAACTGTCACAAAGTGTAACGTTCTGTTGAAGCTACTGTACCCATTGATCAACAGAAGGTCTACATTATCCCTGAAAAATAAGCTTGCTGTCTATAAGCAAATCATACTTCCAGTCATTGAGTACGGCATGCCAATCTGGGAGAGTTGCGCAAAAACACATCACCTGAAACTTCAGCGTGTTCAAAATAAGTTCCTCAGGATGATCCTGAACACCACTCCGAGGACAAGAACATCAGAGGTCCACCGTCTGGCCGAAATAAAAATGCTCGACGATCGTTTTAGTGAGTCTATCAATCGGTACAGAGCACGCTGCCTGACGTCGGATCACCAGATCATTCGGAATCTGGTTCCCCACCCCTAGGATTTTTAAATTGTAGTTTTAGTTGTAGATTAGGTAGGTTATCAAATTTTAACAAACAATGCCCCAAGGACTGAACTGAAAATTTAATGTAAAACACATAACACACTTAACACACCAAAAACAGAAAATTAAAAATTAAACAAAGCTGAAGAGCCCAATGGGCTAAAACACTTAAAATGTTAAAATTTGTATGTAAGACAAATGAACTGGAAATATAAAACATGTTAAGAACTATTAAAAAAAAGCTATCGGTAGTATATGAGCACGATCAAGTGCACAAACTTTTACCTCATTCGATCATGCCTTGACCTACCCCGCATGGGGATGCTTGGCAAAAGTCTGTGTTTCCTGTTTCGGAATACTACCTCACAATGCCCTCCGCTCAATTTCAAACTACTTCTATTCAATTTTCACAGCCTGCCGTGAGCTAAACGGAACTATCTATACTTTCTCTTCACAACTTTGTTCTAGCAAAAAAATGCTGTCTACTCATAAATTAGAAATTATTTCCTTCTCAAAACAACATCATCATTTGGATTGTGTCGTTTATCAGATGATTATCAAACCAGTATTGTTGGCAGGGATGCCAGATATTTTTTTCAAAAGTCTGCGGTAAAACTTTGAAGTGGGGAATTTCTAGAAAAGTCTGTAATTTTAAGCGATTTTAAGCGTAATTCGAGAGCGAGGTTTATCATTTTCGCTATATGTGTGTTATGTAAACATTTCTGCATCTATTTGTAGGATTATATGCTAGCTTACACCGCAGACAGACGTTCGACTTCATCTCATTTACTTGTGTAAAAACATGGCTTCCCTAAATATATTTATTTATTTATTTATTTATTTATTTACTAGGCGCGTTTATGGCTGTTTTGTGGAATAAGCTTTGTTACAAAATTTTTGTTTGCCAATGTGTCCTTCCCAGTCCCTCTAAAACCGCTGTACACAAATTTTCACGCCGATCGGTTCAATATCTGTTTCATTTGTCTGAAAGGTCACCCTCTTTTCGAGGAGGGAGGGGTCTCGAATCACCATAGTAAAAATTCTGCCTCCAAAAACCCCATATGCCATATTTGGTTTCATTTGCTTGATTAATTCTCGAGTTATGCAGAAATTTGTTTTTCTTTTGTATGGGAGCTCTCCCTCCTTCCAGAGGAGAGAGGTGTCTAGAACCATCATTAGAACCTTCCCCGGCTCCAAAAACCTCTTCACACAAATTTTCATGCCGATCTTATGAATTTCTGATTCATTTCCTGATTCATTTTCTGATTAAAAAAACCAACATGCCATATTTGGTTACATTTGCTTGATTAGCTCTCGTATTATGCTGAAATTTGTGTATCATTTGTACGTGAACCTCCCTTTTCCGAAGAGGACAGAGTTTAGAATCATTAAAACATTTCTTACCTCCAAAAACCTCCACATCCTAAATTTGGTTCCATTTGCTCTATTAGTTCTCGAGTCATGCGGAATTTTCTGTTTCATTTCGTATTAGCGCCCCCTTTTCCAGAGAAAGGAGGGGTCTTAAACCATCAAAAGAACCTTTCTCGGCCTCAAAAACAATCGGTTCCAAAGTTTCCGAGTCAATAAGGGTCAGACAGACAGACAGACAGAAATTCATTTTAATGCTGCGTCCAATAACCCCCACATGCCAAATGTGGTTTCATTTACTTGAATCGTTCTCGAGTTATGCCAAAATTTGCGTTTCATTTGTATGGAAGCCTCCCCCCCCCCCCCCCCCTTCAGAGGGCAGAGGGGTCTCAAACCACCATAGAAATATGTCTCTCCTTCAAAAAAACCCACATGCCAAATTTGATTCCATTTGCTTTATTAGTTCTCGAGTTATGCATAAATTTGTGCTTCATTTGTTTATACGCCTATTTTTTTTGCGACTTATACTGTAGTTATACGCATAACTGTCCCATGTTCTATGGGATTCCCTATGTACATGGGGTAGTTATGCGTATAACGGCAGTATAGACTTCTTCAGTGTCAAGTACTCGACTTATGATTTTCTTTTTGAAGTATTTTAACCGGTCCAAAACGCCCTACCTTAACCACCTACCCTAACCTATCCTGTTCTTTCTCATGGAGTTCATGTGGTCTGAATAGACTAGTTCGCCATTACCCCTCCTTCACCATCGGCTTTGGACTGACTTGCGCTCTTATTGTCCCACCAATTGCTGCAAAATGAAAATGAAAATGAAATGGAATAGAAATGGAATGGAAATTGAATGGAATTGGAAGGAAAATGGAATGGAAATGTAATGGAAATAGAAATTGAAATCGATTAAAAAAAACACAATAGTAATTCCGTCTTCAAAGGGTAGGTATAGCAATCAGACTAAGGCCAGGCTGGTCTCAGTTGAACATAGAAGCCATCTCAAAACTAAATGGTCCATGACTGCACTTCGCCAGCTTTGGAGTCTGCGAAGGATCCTCAAGTCACATTCATCTTGATTGATCCACTTTTCTCATAACATCCCCCTTCTTCTCATGCCCGTTAGTTCGTTACAGAGAATCATTTTATGCACGTACTTTGAAAATTCGGATCTTTCTCAGGAATCAGTGCCATATGCAGAATCCTGGGAATAGTACAAGCTACGGTAACGTTTGCACTAAAAGAATGGACTTTCTTCGGATGGTGATCAAAAAAAGCTAAAACAAATAATTGCTTTTAATAAATTTTCCATGGAAGGTAATTTTTCAAGCCTACTTGCAAAAAAATCTTCGCGGGGGTAGTTTGCTCATTTACACTTCCGGTCCGTTTCCTAGCATCTGGCTAAGAAGTACCTGGTGGTCAGTCCCACACCGATTACCTGTCGATCTGCCAAATTTTGGTAGACCGACTGCTTAGAATTATCTCAAATTGTAATATTCCGTCCACTTTATCACAAAATATTGCGAGTAGTTGAACGGATTGGAGATAAGGAAAGCATTGGGTATAGGACCAAGTCTCCCCCGGTTGGTACCAAATTAATGAGCGTAGGAATCAATAGAATCAATATCAGTTACTAATGCTATGAGGGGTCACCAACCGGAGGGGTGGCCCAACTTGTCTTATCTCTATTTGTAGGATATCCACAGAGAGAGGGCATGCCTCTATGACCACGAAGCTGGAGGAATCCTCATTAGAATGGTTATCAAGAGTATACAAAACCAGGACGAGAACGATAAGGACTTGAACAAGAAGGAAAGTAAACAGAAAAGGAAAGAAACAACGAAGATAGATAAGAATGTTACAGTTTTACTTATTATATACATAAAACCATAACTAAATACGCACCTTTGATTCTGGAAGTGTGATTGCATCTCATATATCCATTTGATATATGGGTGTATTTATGCGGGGCTTATTGCATATGATAGCGACCTCAGAATGTACGTGTAGAAACAGGCATTCTCGAAATGGTTCGTTGGAACTGCAATAGAGCCATCACCTTTTATCTCCAGGGCTAAAAGTGTTTGCACCTATAGATAGCATAATGTCAAAAATAGGTGAAGACAAATTTCTTCCATAAAAGCACTGCCGGTCAGTGGGAGGTGAATTGCATACACACACACACACACACACACACACACACACACACACACACACACACACACACACACACACACACACACACACACACACACACACACACACACACACACACACACACACACACACAGAGAGAGACACACACACACAGACACACACACACACAATCATATACTGATGCCTTCTTTCTCATATCTTTTTTATATATGTGATCTTCGTGATCAAGAGCGGTAGTTTGGTACAGGCGAATCGAGAGGTGGTAAGTGGTCTCAAGGACGAGGAGAGCCGAATAAAAAATTCTCATGGATTTGCAATTGAGTGTGTTGTAGCCGTGCAACGGAGTCTATAGTATGCGCAATTGATGTTATTGTGCACAGCGGTGGGATGGCAGTGGGAGTTGTTGCTACAATATTCTCTATTCTTTCTTCATGTTTTTTTTTTTTCATATAAGGGAACCAAACAATACTACAATATTCTAATATTAACCGGACATAAGCAACATAAAGCGTTTTTATTGTATATGGTTCTAAAAAGTGGTATCCGAAACGTTTTATAAAAGTAAGCATATTGCCTGCTTTATGAACTATCGTGTTATAATAATCCACAAACGTTAGTTTTGAGTCTAGAATAATACCTAAATCTCTTATTTTATCGCATTTTTGTACACTTTCTGTTCCTAATATAACTTGAACATTTGGCGTGCTTTGTATTCTGCTATACGTTATGAGATTACATTTTTAAACATTGAATTTTAATAGACTTTTACAGTACCACGTATGAATATGATTGTGAAAAACATTACTTTCATTATCGTTCTTAATTTCTTAGTATAGCTTTATGTCATCAGCATATATAAGTACACTGAGATTTTTTAAGATAAGATATATGTCATTAATGTATAGAATGGGTAGAATTGGGTTAGACTTTTTATTATTAAACTTTACAATTTGCTCACGATCAGTTAAATACGATTCAATCCAATTGAGCAGTCTCATCTCAATTCCCATTTTTTTAAGCTTGAAAATCAACATTGGTCTATCAAACGCTTTACTGAAGTCGGTGTAAAGAGTCATTACGTGATTACCTTTATCCATTGCAATAAATGAGTAATTAACAAATTCCAGTAAATTCGTAGCAGTTGAGCGGCCTTTGAAAAAACCGTGTTGTGCGTTAGTTATTCTATTTTTAATATGGTCAAAAACATTTATATTAATGATCGATTCGAAAAGTTTTGGAATGCATGATATTATGGCAATGCCACGATTATTACGAATATCGGATTTTTTGCCAGATTTATAAATTGGTATGGGGAAAGACTTTTTCCATTCTTTCGGAAATTCACCACTATCCAGTGACATATTGAACAGCCAGAAAAGAGGAGTTGTAAGTTCAGTTGCTAGGTTTTTCATGAATACTGGTGGAATTCCATCAGGTCCTGCGCCTTCATTAGCGTCTAACTGTTTTATACCTGCGAGAATGTTTTGAACAACAATGTTACTGACACCATATTACCTGGAAAGTCAGGAAAGTATGAGAAATATTCAAAACCGCAATTTTAACCGAATATGAATTGCCGGGTCTTTCATTCAACACCTGCCATTAGATTTTGTACAGTCTCCTTTTCCACTGTATTCGCCTTGAACTGCTTCTCGCTCACAACAGCTTTTTGAGTCTTCTTAAGGTTCCGCTTGACAATGGCCCAATATTTTTCGATTGGGAGGAGCTCTGGCCCGTTGCGAGGGTTCTTGTCCTTGGGCACCACTTGAACGTTGTTGGCAGCATAGCAGTCCATGGCTTTTTTTTTCATAATGGCAAGATGCCAAATCCGGCCAATAGAGGCATGATGCTACTCGCACACATCTTGAAAATGAGGGGTGTGCAAAATTTTTAATGCCCGATGAAAGAAAATGTGTTAAGATTATGTCGACCAAATTTTGATCGAAACACCCTTTATAAGGATTAGGCCTTAAAATCCAATTCAACACGCGCCTCTAACTGATATACGCCGTAATCAGACGAACTAAAACTAATGCTTACAAAAATTTAGTAGCATCATGTTAGTGTAATGTTAATCCTTTTGTTGGAGGCACTAGTTTGCATGAAAGTGCTAAGGGTTTCAAGAATTTAACGTTTGAATCTCACTTCCCCTCTTTGATTACAAAATCAGATACGTCTGTTTGAAAAAATACTCGCGAAATCAATTTTACTGCGATCAAGACAATTTACCTCTTTGTACCTTTGTAAGGCACGCTTCCCACAAAATCTCTTCTATTTATATATCACTAGCTGATCCCGGAGCGAGCGTTGCTACGCCTGCAACTAAATGAATGAACATTACATAGAACTGACCCTTTTTTTTTAATGAGTTTTTTTTTGAGCAATAAGGAGTTCAAACTTCTATCAGAACATTCTTCTTACACAGACAATACACAGTTTGTGGCTTAGTTACCTGTATAATTCTCAGGATTGGTTGAAATTTGTGTTTGAATTCACCATAGAAACATTTCTTGCATTCAAAACACCCCGCATACCATTTTTGATTCCATTTGCTTGATTAGTTCTCAAGCAATGCAGAAATTTTTGTTTCATTTGTATGCGAGCCGGAAGGGGGGAGCGGTCTCAAACAATCATAAGAACCTTCCTCAGCTCCAAAAATACCGGCATACATATTTTCACTCCGATCGGTCAAACAGACAGTCAGACAGAAATCCATTTCAATATAAATAAAAATCCTGTTTCCAATAACCCCCACTTGCCAAATGTGGTTTCATTTACTTGAATAGTTCTCGAGTTATGCAGAAAATTGCGTTTCATTTGTATGAGAGCCCCTCTCCCCCTTTTCAGAGGGCAAAGGGGTCTCAAACCACCATAGAAATATGTTTGACCTTCAAAAAAATCCACATGTCAAATTTGATTCCATTTGCTTTATTAGTTCTTGAGTTATGCAGAAATTTGTGTTTCATTTGTATGAGAGCCCCCCCCCCCTCCCCCCTTCAGAAAAGGCATTGAAACAGTATACATCTACAAAAACCTGCACATGCCATATTTGGTTCCATTTGTTTGATTAGTTCTTGAGTTATGCAGAAAATAGTTTTTCATTTGCAAGGGAGCCCCCCTTTTTAAAGGCGGGAGGGGTGTCGACCTATCATAAGATGCTTTCCCGGACCCAAAAACCACTGAATACAAATTTGCAAAGCAGTAAGTATAGTTCTCATGTTTGGTTGAAATTTGTTTCATTTGTATGAGAGCCCCCTTTTTTAGAGGGAGGAGGGGTTTTGAACCACCATAAAACATTCCAAATTTGGTTCCATTTGCTTGATTATTTCTCGAGTTATGCCGAAATTTGGGTTCCATTTGTTTGAGAGACCCCCCCCCTCCCCCCTTCCTCTTCATATGACATTTCCCTCCTTCAAAAATTTCCACATGCGAAATTTGGTTCCATTTCTCTTATTAGTTCTCGAGTTATGCAAGAATTTGCGTTTCTGCCCCCCTTTCAGAGAGGGAAGGGGTCTCAAATCAACAAAAACAATTTTTTGTCTTCAAAAACCACCACATAGTAAATTTGGTTCCATTTGCTTAATTAGTTCTCGAGTCATGCAGAATAGTGTATTGCATTTGTATCGGAGCCCTCCCCCCCCCCCTTTAGGATAGGAAGGGGTCCCAAACCAACATAGATACATTTTTTGTCGTAAAAAACCACCACATGCTAAATTTCGTTCCGTTTGTTTGATTAGTTCCCGAGTTATGCAGATTATTGAGTTTTATTTGTATGGGAGCCCCCCCTTTTATGAGGGGGAGGGTTCTCAAACTTCCATAAAAACATTTCTTGCCTCCAAATACTTCCGCATGCTAAATTTGGGTTCCTTTGCTTGATCAGTTCTCGAGTTATGCAGAAAAATGTGTTTCATTTGTATGGGAGCCCCCCCTTTCAGAGGAGGGAGGGGTTTCAAACAATCATAAGATTATTTTCCTACCCCAAAAATCTCTGCGTACAAAATTTCACGCCGATCGGTCCATCCGCTCGCAAGTTAAATCGTGAGATTAAGATAGCTTTATCACAAAATTAGGGATGAACTATTGAAAAATTTCTTCATGCAATTTTCATTTCATTTTCACTTTCATTTTGCAGCGTTTGGTGTGTCAATGAGAGCGCAAGTCAATGCAAAGCCGAGAGTTAGGAAGGGATAATGGCGAACTAGTCTATGCGGACCACTTGAATACCATGGGAAAGGATAAGGATTAGGTTAGGGCAAGGGGTTTGTGGAAGTCTTGGAATGAGATGGCCGCGTTGCTACAAAATGACCTGAAATATTTAATGTGTTTATGTTAAATTACGTAAGTTCTCTTCACACATATGTATGTTGTTAATACAATTTCTTTGTTATTTGATTTCTGTTTGATTTTTTATAAACTGACTGATGATACTTCTCTTTGTGTGCAGTCTTTGCATCCTTTCCTTACAAAAACTGCATGTAGGTCTTGGTTGGGAAGGTCCTTTGTACTTTTGTCGTTCCATTTCACCACGATTCTCGGCTACTTAGACTGCGTCCGGTGTTTGAACTTCGCAACCACTCGGGGCCATAGTGATTGCCAACCCGCCAGCATAGAGTTAGTAGCATAAAAAAAAGAAGAGAAAAAGATGTGAGTGGCATGCAGGGTGTATGTGAGATTATTGGTGATATTTTCACAACGACTCTTCGTTTCTTTGTAATTGTAATTGTTATTGTTCAGTGTATAGCCCGTGTTTTCCTGCTAAGATTACGTATCCGGGGACTCACCCCAGGTCTATACACCTATAGTCCTTCCCATTGCACTCGTCAGCTCGTGCAATACTCTATGAGTGGGCACAAGTGTTCGTCCAGTTTCTGGTACATTAATTCGTGAATGAAGTACTAATGCCTGAATGAAGTACTAATGCTTAAAAAGTTAAAAGGAAACCCGTGTGAAGACAACGAACTAGTAGAAATTGATATTGCGCTCAATTGGCCATTTTATAATGAGGATTTTATTCCGACTTCTTGAAAATATTTCAAATTTTTGAGAGCGGGATCAATATTTGTACCTTTTAGATTTTGGAATATTTGTTACATTACATGAACCTATCTTATGAAATGTCTATTTCAAAAACCAAATCTCATCGTGGAAGGTGCCTTGTATTGGCCAACAAATTCTCTGTACAGCCCTTCCCTTATACATCCAAACCCAACACTTCATCACATCCAAATGCTTTCAAAAGGTCGATATCGGGCTACTACAGGACTGCGGATTCTTCTAATAATACTCCTAAAAGTTTGAATTAGTATGTAATGAGCTTCCATTTTTAGATGTGTTATAAGGGTAAGTCGTTCAAGTTGTCCCATGTAAATTGCGTTCATTTTACAGCCATTGGTAGAAAGAATTTACCTTAGTAGTGCCCTGTACAGCTTGTTGTTTTTTTGTATTCTCCCATGCGTCTAGTACCGATCTATGATGAAATTCGTCAGAAGTAGACAATCTCCCATCCCCATGAGAGACTCCAGGAGCGGACCGCAATCCACCGCGAGAACGAAGAGAAACGAAGAGATAGCATTGACAGCTCCGTATAGGGCAACGGCAGGCCTCGAAAACTGAAAGACACAAGCCCGAAAACGAGCGAAGGGCATTTGAACGGTGGTATCCGATCGCGCACACAATCCTCCAACAAACCACCCAACGCAGGGCAGGCAAGATGGAGGATACCTTCCCCTTGCCCACCCCGCACCGGGCAGCCCGGCAAAAGATCATGTGCCCGATCGGACGCCCCCCGCTCGTTCCCAGACCTGCATTCCCCAATCCCAAATCCCGCCGCCACCCCACACGGAAACCCACAATACCCCCTCTCCGCACCATTCGCTCCAGCAATAAACCACCGTCCACTCCCTGAGCCCCCCATGGAGACGGGAAACCATCCGCCTCTGAGAAACCTCATCACATGGAAAGGTTTATTCTGCTGCACCAAAAGGTCTTTCCTCAGCGGGCCCTCCGCGTCCTATTTCTTATGTACCTGCCTGTCATCGTCCGTCTTAACACTTTTCTATGGCTATGTGCTTCACTTCGAATAGTCAGATTACCTCGATCAAAACATTCACCCTTTTCAAAGATGTTGCAATTACATTGACTTATTATACCATTAGCATTAGGTATTTGTGTTATTTAGTCCATTAAACAAATGGATAAACAACAACATAAGTTGCCCCGAAAATGAAAAGTGTACTTTTAGTCGTTTTCCTAAGATTGAAAGTAAGAAGTCTAAGAGTGAATTGCGGCCTAGCCCGCCAGTATCACACCTGATGTTAGTGCCTTTATATAAACGTTCTACGACGTGGCTGTAAAAAAATGACTAGAATATGTGATACTTTCACTACTGGTCAAATTCTTGGTCTCACATGCAGGTTTATAGCATGAGATAAGCCCTCTCACCGTCGGCAAAGTGTGAACTTTGACCCACGAGAGGGAATTTCTTCAACTATGCAATTTAATCCAAAATATCGCATCATTTGAACCAACACCCGACTGCAGAGTTTCCATCTAAAATACCCCGAAAATGAAGGAAATAATTTAATTATTTCATTCAAATTCGGCCTTATGACTCATCGGCCCAAACCCGTGAACTACCAACATTTTCTCTCTTTCATATCCGTTACAGAAAAAATGAAGGGCATTCCAAATTGTTGCGTATGCTCGTACGTTTCCACACCTCGTTGGCTGAAGTTTTCCGCTTCGCCACCAACAATGATGGATATATGGAGGTAAATTTGTGTCTTCGTCTATCTCTGCCATCATCATTGTAGCCATTTGACGATCCGCCATTATCGCCATAAAGTGTTGAATGCCCCTCGACGTCGTTCGCATTTTTCGTCACTCCTCAAGGAATTCAACCGGCGAAAATGGGAGACCCTCACCGTATGATGAAAGCACTTCCTCTGAAGCTGATAATATCACGACGATGACAACGACGACGATGGCAACGATGATAATCAAGTGGTGGAAGATTCCTTCTCGCATTGGCCCGCCATCATCCGCGAGGAAGGGCCCTCTGCTCCCATGAAACGAGCGTCTTCTGTCACCCTCGCGTTGGCTGTCGTTCACACGATGATTTTCTCGAAGCCTCGGTGTTCCTAAACATACATTTTTGTCACTCTATTCTTATTCATAGCTCTTGGTAGCACTTGAGTTTTCTTTTTCCTTCACTTTTCCCCGAATCGGACGATCAAAACCACAACAAAGCAGAGATGACATCCTCGGCTCCGAAAGGGAAAGTGCTTACACCGGAACACCTCTCCAACAAGTCAACGGCAGGGCAGGGCAGCGAGAATGGTTGAATGAACGAATGAATGAACGGCTGATGAATGCTGGAGGGTCTCAATATTTATTAACTTACCGGAAAAGTGCGACCAAAGCCCCGTGCTGAATGATGCTCTCTGCAGTCCTGAAGAGGGACTGGACTTTATGTTGCGTGAAGTTTATCGCATCTCTGTTCGTCCTTATCGTGATAGCAACAACCAACCCGAGTCTGTACCTTCCCGGGTAGAACCGGGTTTCCGATAAAGTAGGGTACTTTATCGGGACACAAGAGGTCGTTGACAAGAGTGTGCGCTCCGTTCTCGGTCCGGAACGCGGTACGTGACAGCAATCGATTATTGATTTTGCCTCGGCCTGTAACGAGGATGACGACGACGACGCCGACGACGACGATGACACCTTTAAGGATGACGTGATAACGTTTGAAAGAGGGGGGGGGACCGTTCTCGTAGGTTATTCAGGTTCTGACGATTATGACTTATTCACGTGTTTCGCAGCGACGCCGTCAGAAGCCGGGGATGGATCCGTCGTTCTCCGGCAGCTCATGATGGGTGGTTGGTGATATGTGCCTCTAATGGCCATCTGGGGAGCTTTTAGGTGAGTGAGATGCGATGGAGAGTGGGAATTTTACGATGATGATGTTGCCGCTGCTTGTCTATTGCCGTGTGACGATGGTTGATTCTCGACATTTGCCCTGTGGCCATCAAATGGTGCCAGGTTCGCTGGGAATAGGTGTTTATCCAGGTTTTGGAAGTGCATTTCAGTGGCCGTGTTTTGAGCGGAGATTCTCTGAGCACTTCTTAAGTGGATGTACGGAATTTTCTAAAAGAAAGTTAGTCTATAATTTCTCATAGCTGGTATTAAAATTTGAATTTGAATCGAATTCTGGATTGGATTTGGATTGATTTGGATTGGATTTGGATTGGATTTGGATTGATTTGATTGATTTGGATTGATTTGATTGATTTGATTGATTTGGATTGGATTTGGATTGATTTGATTGATTTGGATTGGATTTGGATTGGATTTGATTGGATTTGGATTGATTTGGATTGGATTTGATTGATTGGATTGGATTTGGATTGATTGGATTGATTTGATTGATTGGATTGATTTGGATTGGATTTGGATTGGATTTGGATTGGATTTGGATTGGATTTGGATTGGATTTGGATTGGATTTGGATTGGATTTGGATTGTGACAGGAGTTTACATCAATGGGCTATATTGGCTGAAAAACGTGAAAAACTGGCTAGGCTTGTCGACTTTTAACAAGGCAGTGAGTCCAAATCGTCAAGATGGATAAATATGATTTCGTCTATCAAGATAGATGATTTCGTAAGCTGCACACTCGAGACTGCTAAAAGCTGTTAGTCGCAGACGGAATAGTCTGAAAATGTGTAAATTAAATCCAAAGCATCAAATGTATGAACAAATAGAAACGATCTCACCCAATGAGCATCAAATTACAGGATGTCATTCAATTCCGTGGAGCTGTATCAATCCGCAAAAGAAGATTCTATGCATAAACTTTGTTTATCAGCCATCAAATGAGAACTCTTCTTCTTTTTTCTTCTTCTTTTTTAGCATTTCAAGCTTATTACTCTCACAATTCGCTTATTGTTTGCTCTCAACTTAGTGTTCTAAATGCACTTCCACAGTTATTAATTGAGCGCTTTCGAGACCAGGTACAATTTTTGCATTAGTCAGAGACAACGTGCTTTCTTGCCCTCCGGACAGAAGAGTGAAGCTGCGTGAAAGCATCCATTACTAGACAGAAACTGTGTACACCGTGTCCATTATATTCTCATACAAAATAAAACTCTATTTATTTCAAATCGAGTTTCCAGATTTTATTGATAACTTTACCCATTATATTGTAATATAATACTGATCAACTACAGCATATGTTTTGGAATAACACCGCCTTTAGCCTTTTTGACCAGCTCCAGACGTTTTTCGAAACCGTTACAGGCGGCACTCACGGTTCTCATCGGCATTTCGTCCCGAATTCGTTTGAGTACAGTTTTGAATTGATTCATATTAGACACCCTGTGGTCATTTACCTTCACCAGCATGTATGACCATACGAAATAATCCAAGAGATTCAGATCTGGTGAACTGGGAGGCCATTCATACTTATCCAAAAAGTCGATCAAATTTTCGAGTATTTGCAGTATGCGATGGCGCTCCGTCCCGCTGAAACACATAGTGATCATCTCCAAACACCTCTTGTACATATGGCTTGACAACTCCAAAACATCCGTTTTATAATATACGACATTCGCTTAACGCCATTTTCGATGAAAACCAGTGGTTATTTGCCTCGCTTGCAAATTCCTCCCCAAACCATCACTGACGCAGCACTTTCAAACTGTGGAATATTCCTATCACTCACTGGAACAGTTCTCGAAGAGAGAGCCCACAATTTGTCGTTCTGGACATTGTGAGATTATTGCAAGACGAATAACGTTTCGTCGGAAAAGATAAATTCTTCCCCACCGTGCCGCGACAAAAGCAGACTTGCTCTTTCGAGTTGTTTCTGCTTGGAAGGTTCCGAAACACAGTGAACCTTACGTTTCTTGAAAGTATGGAATCCGAGGTCAATTTGCAGTATATTCTGCATTGACGATCTCGAAACATTCAGATCTGCGGCCATTTTACGTACAGAGTGCTGTGATTTTCGTCTTCCGGTCATCCAACGAACAGGAGTCACGGTACCTTCGGATGGTTCGGTACACAAAATCCCGCTTTACTCCGAGGTTTTTCAAATTTTTGAAAATAGCGCCTGGGCACTCACCTTTCAAAAACTTGTTTATCACCACAGCACAAAACTTCTTCATCGCTGGTAAAAGATAAACACCGGATGAAAACAATCGGACATAACCTAAAAGCGTTTGTATAAACATAGTGCAAAACAACACCAACACATGCGTGAGGCATGTTGAGCAGCTGCATGGCACCAATGCAAGGAAAAAGTGTATGAGAATATATTGGACGCGGTGTACACCATGTGGTTAATGCAACTGAAATTATGTGCCAGCCTTTCATCCGCGCATGCGCATTGTTTTCTTTTGCTGCTTCTGACCAGCAAATGGCCGTTCTCTACATTGCACTAGTCTTCTTTTTTCACTCCACATTCTGCCAATAATCCAAATCCCCGCTATGAGGCGGCAAAGCGGAAAAACATTCTAACTTAATAATTTATGATCGGATGTCACAATACTAACACCAATAAACAAATCTAAGCTGATGTAACGCTTCTTTCGGGTGCGGGGGCGAAGCATGAAAAAATGGAAAATACTACCGACACTCAAACATTTCGAGAGGGAATCGATTGTATTCACTACGGCTTACACAATGAACGCTAAGATTTTAGGATTTCACCGTAGTGTTATCAAGTTACGTATTATCAGTGTTTGCCCGTTTCGTATATCACCGAATGGTTCACATGCCTTTTGTTCCTGAATGATACGAAATGAATAATTTACTCATGTGAGACTTGTCTATTCCTATATCTACGAATCATCGGACAAAAGAGGACAAGAAGAATTTTTTTCGCTAGTCTCCAGTGACAAATGCATGGTCAAAGTAAATTCTGCTGCTGAACGTTCTCGGTTATGATCATTTGTGTTCTTCTGTATTCCGTTTTCGGTATGTATCGGATCAGTTTGTCTTCATGAAACTGTTGTGTCAATACTGTTGCGTATGCTGATTGGTTCATATTCAGCTGATGTAAATGAATGTGAACACATTGGTTCAGCGGCTGCTGCCTTTGGTGAACGGACGAAAAAAAAAAGTTTCAATCGAAATCTGTTTGTGTTTGCAAATTTGAATCTATATAGCTGTAAAGCTTTCCTGCACTATTCGGAATTACATTCAGAAATATGCTCGATGCATTAAATGTTTCCGGCAGCTTAATTCTATGCAGATTTTTCGTCGAAGAGAAAGTTTCAAATCTATGTACCGTATAAGAAGGAATTTCTTTCTTTTCTTACTGCTTGATGACAAATCATGAATTGTAAACTGTAACAGTACCAACACATAAAATATGAAAAATGTTTTTTGAGTTCTAACGGACGGTAGGTCCACGGCATGTAGTTTATTGATATCTTAATGCAAAACCTCGAATTTTGAACTGCCGGTACTAAAAACTGAGGTTCAAAATTGTCCTCAGTTGTCCTGGCCAAAACCATTGAGTTGAAACAAAACTTCATGCTTTATATAATTTAACGTCGTGTTTTATTGATATAACTATTAATATCTATTTATATTTGTTGATTTATATTTTTATCTTTACATATTTATATTTATATCGATACGTACAGTAAAATTAAAATACATTATTCTTGAACGTACATTAGAAAAACGATCAAAGCCAGAAGCAGAGGCAGCCACTTCAGCCATGTCGGCAGCACTGAAAAACAATAATAATATGGCTGCTCGGCAGGCTGACAGTATGAAATGTGCGCTCATACAAATATTTTGATAAAACATTAAGTTAACCATTTAAGTTTGAAATAAATTTGATTGTTATAAATCGAATATTATTAAATTAATGTCAGACAGTCATGAGTACCTTAAATTGTTTTATTGGTTTGAAATGAATACAATTTTGAATTGATTTGAATCTTTACTATGCATTGAAACAAATAGAAACCTTGTATTGAATAGCAACAAAATATTTTGTTAATTCAAAACAGAGTGATTTCTTAAGGTGATAAAATATCATTTGAATTAATATCACACAGCAGTGATTTCTTTAAATAACTTTATTGGTTTGATTTGAATGAAATTTTGAATTTATTCGGAACTTTTAAATGAATTGAAACAAATAGGAGCCTTGTAGTGAATCGCAACACGATATTTTGTTTATTCAAAACAGAGTGATTTCTTTGTGTGAGTATGAAGAAGCTATGTTTTTTTTGTTTATTTATAAAGGCCTGTTCATAAACCACGTAGACCCACTTTTTTGAAAATATTTGACGTCCCATTCCCCCTTCTTAGAAATCATCCATACTGTTTTTTTTTTAAATTTTGTATCGAGTGTTGACTTTGGTCAGATTCCCCAGACTTATCGACATTTACAGTCTCGAGCTGATTCATCTCTCATCATAGTCACATAACCGTAAATTGCAGTTGCAAGAAGTTTTTGTGTTCAAAAATAAAGTCAATCAATTAAAAAAAAATTTAGATTTTAAATAAACCGTAACAAATATAGTCTTACAGTTGTCAGTAAATGTGTATGTTTTCAATGTTAGCCGATGTGCCAGTTTTGTAGCCTCAATTTCTACGCTTTATTCGAAAAGCAAAATCGACTCACCAGAGGATATATTATTTGAGGAGGTCGAGGAAGTTAACGACGCGCTAGTCGATTTACTGATTAGTTTTAAGCTTTCTGAGGAATCCATGAATTGCTTCCTTGGTAAGAAATTGAAAATTATATTGAAATGTATATTTCAATAAAGATTTTCTATTTACAGAAAATCAGTACACCATTGAAATATTAAAGAAATATTGAAATCGAACGGAAGGAAATAGAATAATTAATACCTACGCCATTTATGACCGAGCAAATGAAATGCATTTACGGAATAAAGGCTTGAGGGGTGCGACAGGTACGAATCTTCAAAATCAAAGTTTTTAAAAAAAAATAGTGAATCCTAGAGGGTTTGAGCTGTTTAGTGGAATACCTGTAACTAGAAGTTATAAGAAAATTAGTATTTTCCATGTAATTCCAACTACCTTTGCTTATCTTGACAGATACGCGTATTTCGTCTACAATATGCAGACTTCTTCAGTGTCTCGTACTTATAACTCTACTGCAAAAACTTTCTGCTGCGTGTAAAAGTAATGCATAGAATACATAGGAATGTGCCTGATTGTCATATGACTTGATACTGGCACAGTTTTCATTTATTATTTTCCAAAGCCAAGTGACCGAATGGTCCAATAATTATAACAAACTTTTTTCTGGATCGATTCGAAGAATTTTGACACCCATATTGCTAGAGTTCAAATCAAATCATTTTTTGGCCATTCGTGACCCCATGGGAACCTTCTCTGAACTGGCCATTCCAAAGCCAAGTGACCGAATGGTCTAATAAATATGGCAAACTTTCTTCTGGAACGATACCAGTAATTTGGACACCCATATTGCTAGGGTTCAATACAACTTGTTTTCTGGTCATTTGTGACCCCATGGGAACCTGCTCCGGAGTAACCGTTCCAGGAACAAGTCTCCAAATTGTCATATGGCAATTACACACAATCCTGTGTATTCATTCCACAACTTTTAGTATCATTACTTTTGATTTTCTATTGAAATCTGATATTTATACCAATTTCAGAACACGGTTCCGGAAATCCGATTTTCCCGGAGACGGATGCTGTCCATCGGTCAAATGAGACAGTTTTGAGAAAATGGTTGAGTTTCTGAATCCAACACAGCTAAAATATTCCAAATTGGTTGGATATTTCCATAATAAAGATCATTTAAGTTAATGGTTTTGTTGGCAAAACGGGGCCTTCATTCACTCGATGTTACACAACTGAATACTCATATTCGGCATAGGTAGCTGATGCTTTGTATCATTTGAAAAATATGTTCGTGAACTATCAGTAGCCTGACACATGATGGTTCAGCAGTATCATGATAGATTTCCAAACACTGCGAATTATTGTTTGATTTTTTTTTTCACGAAAACGACGCAGTAAAAACAAAACACGTCAGTTTCACAGCACGGCTTGCTGCGATTTGTCACAGATAAATTGTCTTCATTGCAGTAAAATATATTAAATCTAAAAATTTTGTCAGCCTTATTATTTGGGTGTTGGATTGGAGTTTCAAGGTTTCAGGAAATCCTTATAGTCTAACCCAACACAGACACCTGCACTTGGTGCTCGTGCACTCTGTCTGGGTGTGGTCAGGATCGGCTTTGAGAAACAGGCGACGTCTGAACCCACTAAAAGCCGTATTCTTGTTACACCATCAGAGCAGGGGATTGCACAATGGTATTACTTCACGGGTAATCTTGGCCATTTGGCCACTATGCAGCTATTTTGCCTAAGCCATTCAGCCATTTCCCCCCTTCCTGAGTCCTTCTGTTCGCATCCTCCATGCAATTGACTCGAGAGTTCACCGACAGTGGATCTACAGATATGCCAGCTTGGCTTCCAAATAAAGGTTGTTTAGCTTATCACAGCCATCGTGTTCGATGAAAAGCAGCTTGATCTCATATTCGACGCACTCTTTGATATTCATGGACGTTTCCTTAAAGCATGAGTTCTTCAAAGCTCCTTCAAGTCGCCAGCAGATATAAACCGATTTTGAACTTGAACATAGATTAACTATCTTAATGACTTTCAAGTTTATCATATTGAACTTCAAGTTAGACCCTTAGGTCATGACTTTCCGTATTCAATTGTAAATTATACTTGAAATGAATTCCCAGAACTCACAAATACCCCACGCCATTTAGGAAAGTTTATTCAATTACATCAATAAAAACCAGTCGTACAACCTCGAAACCAAGTTTCACGTGCCTCTCAGGCACCAAATAAATTTCCATCTACCGCACTCTAAATCTAAGCTCGTAAAACATGTTTCGCTCGTAAAATGGGACAACGGCACTCCCAACCACCCCTCGGGCGAACATTGCCGCTGTTCCGCCCGCCATTCGTCGTCGTTTCGTTTGGAGGCCATTTAAATTAATTTTCACCTCGTTTGTAAATTCCAAATAATACCACGATGCGGAGGCAAGAACCCCAGCCTTTCTCCAATCCCCTCGAGCAGAATCCCGCGAGGGCTCTGACCCGAAAATTGAAACTGCAGTTCACACCGTATCTCCGTGGTACGAAAATCGCTTCGCTTGTTAAACATTTTCCACATGGACGCTTTCGAGGGGCCAGGAATGTCATTAAAATTCGAATCATTTGTATCAATTAAACCGGAATCGATGTCAATTTGGGGCTGTCATACACATTCAAACAAACTCGATCCACTCCCCGACACTATCCGGATGGACAGCTGCCATAAGCGGATGCCATTTGCCGAACGTACTCAAGAGGAAAATCTGATTAAAAAGTTTCTCTTCCGTCGTCGTCGTCTTGAGGTGAAGAAATCCCGTCCCCGAGTAGAATAGCTCTAGTCCGAACCCATCCATCAGAGGTTCTCTCCACTACTGCGACTGCTGCATCAGAGGAAAAAATAATCATTAATGAAAATTGTTTTCAACTCCGGATCCCGGAGGCCGGGGCAAACGCATGAACTTTGGTGTCCGGAGCCGACACAAATGAGAAAACTTTTCGCCACATTGGGCTGACCCAGATATTTTGCCGACCTCCCCGACTACTATACCTCAACCTGCGGAGCCCGAGTGGAGCGAGAAAATATCCCAACCACCGACAAATCCTGGGAATGCTCCAAGAAGCCGTTCTCCGAATGTGGCCGGCTTGCTGGTGATAGGACCGCAGGCGTCGGTAATTATTTGCTGTCAAAATTCGACGTTGAGCTTTATTGTTTTGAGTTCCACTTGAGCATGAAATAGGACGGGAGTTATCTCTTTATGCACTTTTGGTATGGAATTCATTATTTTCAAATCATGAAAAATATTCAATTCGAAACTGTAGTTTCAACTGTAGGCGATTCTAACATTTCTAAAATCGATCGCGTTATGCAGGATTGGAGATTTCAAACGAAAATATCTCTTTTCTAGCCCACAGAAATTATACGATAAGCATTTCATTCGAAAGGTAGAACATCAAAGCTGAATCTTTGTTGCTAACATAATTCATTACGTTTGTTTAAATTAATTTAAAAGTACTTAAAAGAAAAATGTCTTAACGCATAAAGCTATTGGTCGAAGATGACATAGTATTTGCGCCACATTCTGATTGGTTCACACTGTAAAGGTAGTGTGTCAATTGAAAATCTGAAAACAATGACTGTCACGAAATATCGGTACAAATTAAACGCTTATTAATCCTTGATATAACCCACCCCTAATTTTTTGTGTTTATATGGACACTCGCCAACACTTGGGTTGCATTTTCTCACCGTGTTACGATCCATCGCCGCGAACGCAACACAATCTGGCAAATATGTAATACTATCTTGCAATCATGTTTCACACACACCGAACGTTGATTGCGATAAACAATTGCTTAAAAATAAACAACCATTCTCAGTTTGAAATCACATCCGTTGAAACATATTCCCACCAAGCATGACGTTCAACAACGTCCCCCTCCGTTTATTGAACGATTATGCAAATCGTGAGGCATTCATTATTACTAATTCCGCACATTGGCAACAGTGCGAATGGTGGAAATGAGAGGATATTGCACTTTTCCGCGAGCCGGGTGGAAACAATTCAATAATTTCCTGTTTTAATTCAGCAAAATGGAAGCCTGAATGGGGCGGGAAAGGGAGCAGGACAACGGCCGGTCGCAAACTGTGACGGTGAGGGAACACAAACAACACGCCAATCTGTGCAAGATTTATGAGCTTTCGAGTGGACTTGCTGACTCCTGCTGGTGCTGTTGCTTGCTCCGAACGTGGCAGCTGTTGGAGAGGACAGTGGTTGGTTCTAGCGGTTGTCCCGTTTTGTATTTTAAAGTGATTTGCAGAATAAATTCCGGAACGGGAGATAAACAATTCATTTGGTAACGCAGTACTAAAATTAAATTCGGCTCTCGATCAGAATACAACCGAAAACATAAATTTTTGAGTATTTGTTTTTTTTTTCATCCATAAGTGTGATTTGACTAGTTTTGTCATGTAGATGGTGTTCGTTTAATGCAATTCAAATTTAGATTGTTTTGGCTGGCTAATTGATTTGTCATACATGTGTTTGATGTTTTCCGGTTACCAGATCTTTGTTTTCGTCTGATATCTTCTATTCAAATTTTGTTTCGTCGATGTATTCTGTATTGCAAGAAACAAAAATATGAGAAAAAAGTCAAACGTCAATAAACCAAGTCAGGTTTGTCCTATTAGTGCCGTGTTGGACGGAAAAATACAGGTTTAGAACTTTGATATTAGACAAATCACTTACTCGGGTGCCACTGAAACGTTCACAAACATAAACAATAAGACAAGAATACGGAAAAATCGATAAAAAATACCGAAAATCGCACAAAAGTGCGGAAATCATCGGTGAACATGGATTACCGAAATTTCGGTATTCTTGGACAGAAGGGAAAACCGTTAATGAATACTTATTTCTTAACGGTTCTTTTCGCCGAAATGGCTTGCAGACCAATGAAAGCCTTTTAAACCAAATTTAGATAAAATATGACGATAAAGTTTGTAAACTATACTCAAAAACTAAATCTAATCCAACATTCTCTTTCGGTAAATTATACCGATACTTAAGCTTTTGCTACCAAAACCTTACCCACAGACAGACGTTTATTCGTTAACTTTGTGTAAATTTTCAAATAAAAATACGTTAGCAATCGCTTGCTCACTAGCGCCACTAGCGCTGCGTGGTGCACTTAGTTTATGTGCCCGCTGATGGGGTGAAATTGCGGCATCTGCTAACATGTCAAAATATTATGCCTTTATTCGCTACACGCCACCCGATATTGACACGATGTTTTAACGTGCAATGAGATGCCACATGGCGGCAATTTGATAAGCTCCTCGCCTTATCACTGCAA
Source organism: Aedes japonicus (assembly GCA_034211315.2). Taxonomy (NCBI): domain Eukaryota; kingdom Metazoa; phylum Arthropoda; class Insecta; order Diptera; family Culicidae; genus Aedes; species Aedes japonicus. Next base: position 429,793 of record JASCZW010000146.1, on the reverse strand, counting down.
CAAAACTGACAGATTAACTGACGTGATGTCGGCCGCTGAAGTGTCAGAAAAACAAAATCAAAACAATTCACGAAACGTAAGATAAGATTGAAAGAATCTTGTTTTCAAAGTTTTGAATCGTCCAGGTGTTCTCAGGTTTGTTCTCAACACAAACCGAAATCATTTTCGGACATTAACAAATTAGTGCGATGAGTGATTACCTTTCGTCATACGAAGACTCATACATCTAGGCTAGAAACAGATCCGGAATGTTCACGCTATTTCAACTAGTATTGTACATACAGCGCTACAGCAATGAACAATGTTGTTACTCCTGACGCGGATCTGGTGCAAAAGTGGAACCTCTAAGAACAACACTGCAATCAAACTGATCTCTGAATCAAAACTGCAAATCTGGATTGTATTACGTGTTAGCCGGAAGAAAGGGTGAGTTTGAAACTACTTATTTCGATGATAATTATTGTTATTATTATTATTATATCAACATTTCAGATACGCAGGTTTCTTGGCACGCATGTCCATACAGCAATAACAACGCTACGAGATTGAATCTGCTTGGGGAACGCTATAATGTTCTATGGAATTAGAGTAGAATTGCTAGTGGTTTTTTTTTTCGATTTTGAACTGCAACGAGTTTATAATATTTTTATTTTGAATGCGTAGTAGGGTGCAGAAAATAATAATATTGCCTCAATGTATTTTATACTTTTATACAACATTCGGGAGGATCTATTTCTCCCATGGAAGCTTGAAATATCAGCATGAGTTACGATATACTTATGCTCTAGAAAGTGGAGGTAGAAAACCACGAAAGAGGGGAGAAGTATATTAATCGTGATTTTGTTAATGCAATAAGTATAGTTTAAAAATATTGGCAATATTTTTTTATAACATAAAACAATACAATAAACATAAGGGAAGGTCCAATAATTATGTCACGCAGTAAGGGGGAAGGGGGGTTTGGGAAAACGTGACGATCCATACAAAAAAATTGAAGGTTCATACAAAAAACGTGACAAGGGGGGGGGGGGGCGTTTATAAAAAGTCAATTTTTGCGTGACGTAATTAATGGACGTTCCCTAACAATATTGGTGAGCCAAACATACAAAACATATCTTGTTAAATATTAAGCCCGCTGAGGCAAGTTCATCCGAACAGCTGTTCGATTACGCTTTATTTTGCGTTTATTGTTCTCAATTACTTTATTTTTGAATCGGACTTCTCTCAGAAACCCCTGAATGAGAGTGTTGTAAATAAAATTAATCAATCTATCAAAGCAAGCCTGGCAAATTATGCAGTCAAAGTGTTCGTTAGTGACGTATGCCTTTAAACGCGTTTTCACCCCTTTCCTGTTTTCGAACAAAAAATTAGAAAACTTTTGCTTAAATGCAGCAAATGCTATCAACCCGATACTGTGAAGTGCGTTGTTTGGAAAATCAACGTTTTGTAATGATGCTTGAGCTTTAAGTTTTGCAAATGAATAGTCGTCATCTTGGAAGCATTCGTCGTCCTGGCTCGCTTTCAGCTTTGTACGGCATTTCTCGTGACGCAGTTTGGAAATGGAAATTCCCAGAATGTAGACTAGTGCATTCAGTTCTTTTCTCTGAGCTACAAAAGGTGTGCCAAGATCAAGCTCTTCAACTTCATATGAGAGCGTTGCTGCAGGTTCAGAGCCAAGTTCTTCAAGATCCTCTCCTTTCAAAAGGGGTTGCAAATCATCATTTTGACAATTTTTCCCCTCATCAAATGTTTCGCTTGCAGAAGATAACATGGCGTATTTGAAGGCACTGCTGAATTGAAACGTATTCGTCTAATATCCGAGAAGAAGTTTTCCAGGCAATCCTGGCAGATTGGATTAGTACACAGATACTTGCATCCGTATTCCATTCTCAACTTTTCCCATATCCAGTTTAACGCGTTGATATTTCCCACCACCTTACACCTTGCATACACCTTATGTGACCAAAATTTTATGTTGATTAAAATTATAAATTTGAAGTTATCATAACATATGTGAAAAAAGTCAATTTAGACTTACCAATTTCAAAAATCCATATTTCTGTGAAAAATTTAGGTAGGATATTAAAAATTTCTCCAGAACTTGAAACAATACAAAGATTAATGTGGACAAAATTTGAACTGTTTTCATCAAGTGGTTTGGGCTACAGCTGACGTCAAAGTTGACGTTCCAACATGAGCATTTCTCGCTTTCACCCGATATTTACCATGCTGAACTATCGGTGCAAAAACAAAGCTGAGGTGAATTCATCTTATTAATACGGCCCAAACCTGTATGATTACAACGCCTCGGCTTTGAAATTGAAGAAATTTTTAATATCCTACCTAAATTTTTCACATAAATACGGATTTTTGAAATTGGTATGTCAAAATTGACTTTTTTCACATATGTTATGATAACTTCAAATTTATAATTTTAATCAACATAAAATTTTGGTCACATAAGGTGTATACATTAGTTATAGTGTTGTCAAAATTTCAGCCAAATATATTGATAATTGACAAAGTTACAGAAGGTTGAACAACGCGTATTTTGGAAGCAAAATTTTGCTCGCCTTTTTTTTGCTACTGAGTGTAGGTGTATACCCTGAAGTCAAATTTGTTAACACAAAAATAAAGTACTCAAAAACTGTAGAAACATTGTATAAGACATCAATGGGCCACACCTAATAGTTTCACCGCAAATACCCATGCCCACTTTTTTTTATTTCGTCCCACTGTGCGACGGTGGTCTTGGTGATCAGACGAAAATTTGCGCATCTTTGGTGCCGATTTTTCAAATTCACTTTTACTTGAATCAAAACGGCACTTTTAAGCGAAATGTCCGTGGCAGTTGCTGATTTGGCACTTAACATTCATGGCAGGACACTGTTCTTCGGGCTTATGTATTTTATTGCCACATCTGTCATACCTGTCATATTCGTAAATTAGCTTTCACTCGTTTCAATGTCAACAATGTTTCGTAAATTGTATGAACTGTTCATATTGTTTGTCGTCTGGTGAACGCTATCATTACACCTTTTTGTAATAAAATATTGCTGCTTTTCTTTTTAAGTACTCATACGTTGCTGCTGGGATGGGCCGGAATAATTTATTCATCTCAAAATAAAAATTAAAGCGCTGTTGCGAGTTATAACTTCATACTCCTTTTTCAACGAGTCATCATGGCCTAGTGAGATCAACCACGGATAGCAGATCTTCCATAACAAAAAGATCGAATTCCATGTCAGAAACAATAAAAAAAATACACTGAACAAATCCATGTGGTTGCGCTTTTTTTTCAATTCCATTTCGAGTCGATATAGTAGACCTGTCAGCCATTCATGCAACCGCCAGAAAGACGATTATTTTTAACTTGTGACAAAATATTTGTAGCTCTTTGTATTGTTTTCGTACAATGCACGAATGTTCTCTTGGTGTCAACAAATGCTTCGTGTGTTTGACAGTTTTGCATGTACCATTTATCACAAAGGTATCTTCATAAAAACAACAAATCAGTTTCGTTGCCGAGAACAACGAATAGATTCGTTAGTTCTACCTTCGGTTACCGTAAATAAACTGAAATGTATTACGGATGTTTTACCACGCCTGGTCTCCGTGTTGGTTGTGCCAGAAGAATGCTGGCTTAGTTCACGAACCTGATGCTGAATGGACAGCTGGGTGTTGACAAATTTTTATAAATCGTCCATCTTTATGTTTGGTTTCTCCAGTATTTTCCGTCGAAGATCCGGTGGCGCAAGCAAGACAATCTTGTCGATTACTGCAGCGTCTCTACTTTATCTTTCCGTAGTTCCAAAGTGGCACTTGTTGGCCAAAACTTGGGCATGGAGTAAAAACTTGTCCAGCGTTTTTCCAGCGACTGGTTTCTGAGTCCAAAATGAGTGTCTCTTGAAGGTGTCGTGCCGTTTGGAACAAAGTAGTTGTCGAGTTGTCGTATCACGTTGTCATAATCATCAACTAAATCTACGTCGGCTCCACGGCTAAACTTGAGCAAACTTTCGTAGACTTCGTTGATGAGTTGACGTCCGTCAACGGCCAGGAAAATATTCTTAATCTTTTTCTCTTTCTTCTTCTTGCCCATAGCGGCTGCGATGTACTCAAATTGCTTCTTGTAGTCGAACCATATCTGCCTTAGTTCCGTTAATGGAACAATGTCGCATTCAAATGGCGGTTGATCTTCCATTTGTGTAATATTATTCAAATGAATTGTTTATAACAATTCATTTATATAGTACTTCTTTCCACAAACTTTTGGAAAATTCCGGTCACATGATAGAATGTATTCGCAGTTGGTTTGGTTTCTTTTTTTTTACGTTGTTATCAGCAGCCAATACATTCCTATTTGTGTGAGTTCCTTTCTACGGCAAACTTTATTTACAACCTGACCCAACGGATAGTATCCGTTGCTGAAACAAGTGCCCTTCTGAGGCGAACTTTCTTTATTGGCTCAACAGATCGTATCCGCTCCACAGGACAAACTGTCTTCACGGCCTGATCCGATAGATGGTGTCCATCGCTAACGCAACCGCTCGTTAAGAATTGTAACTTTTACAGAAAGGTTTCCCAACTTTTGTGAAAATTTCAGATGGGTTTTACATACTTTATTATGACCCTAAATATGCATCCTATTCTAAGTTTGTAGGATGATTTTTATAACGAGATTTTATTCGCTTTATTGCATAGAGTTGGTGTGACACATCGATGGAGATGCGTGTCTACACTAGCTACGCTTGACTTGAACTGCCTGTCCAAACACCAAGCTTGCTATGGCTCGTGTGTTGTTCACCACAACTTCCCTATAGCCTTGGTAATAAGAATGATGGCATGGTTTAATAGGATTCTGACTATTCCATATACGATTTGTCAAAATGGTCGAGTGGTAAGAGCACCGATCTAGCAAGTTTGGAGTTCATAGTATGAGCCTGGTTTGTTGCTGACAAAAATTTGTTCATCTTAAGTATTAATTGTTGCTGTTGACAACAATTGTCAGACATATATTTTGTTTCATAGCGTAAGTCTCAACCGTCTTTAAGGACATACACGCTGGAATCCCTTTATGGCAGGAGCGATGGCTTCCTCATCCGCACATGCACACTTTGAGTTTGCTCAACAAAATATGCCAAATTAATCCACTTACCTGCAGTGAATCATTGCCATACTGCTAATAGGACAGCAGAACACAATGTTTAATCAGTTCACACTGTTTATTTCACTGAAAACACTCTGAATTGACCAACTAGTGGTCATTTCCACAGAGCAGGTAATTTTTCGCCGTCTTTGTTTACCTTTTAAAAGCCAGGATCTGCCTATTATTTTCTCACAAAAAACTGTATTTCCACTTCCTGTAGCCACCTGAACACTATTTACTTTCACTGAAAGGTTAATTATCATCGCGCACTTGAAAAAAGTGGACGAAAAATCTGTTTAATTAGTGAGAATGGTGCAAAAATTCAGCAGCCGGTCTCAAAACTGCGCGTTTTGCTTTTTTTCTAATTTACACTCAGCTGTGCGTAGCGTATTTGGGAATATCAATTGAATTTCTTGGAACGGATGTCACAATCTTTCGAATAACGCCATTAAATGGTTTCAGTTGACTCTAAATATTCACAGTCTTCAGCAGTAAAATTTTGGCGCAATTTTGGTCGTCTGTTTAAAAAGTTTTTGGGGATCTTAAAAATTTTTAAAAAATGTCCAAGGTTCTCAAACTAAACATATTGTTCTTATATTTTTTTATGTATAAAGACGAATCGTTATGGGTAATCAACTATACATTATCTGTTCTAGATTTAAAAAAAAAAAGCGGGAAAAAAGTCTCGACAGGGATCAAGTCTACCTAGTTTCCCAGTTAAATAATTGTAGGTATTTACTATAAATTCACAACGATTTTTTTGTGAGTTTGTTTTTCTTAGAGCAAGGAGTTACAGAAGAGCTCTAATTTGAATACCAAAAAATGAGTGGCGAGAAAATTTAAATTCAACTAGCGTTTTTCAACGCATTCAATGCAAATTTTGATAAATGCTCCATAAATTATTTTCCTCGAATCAAATTCTATGGAAGTAAGCTGTACAATTTTGAAAAAATATGAGGTAGTCTAGGGAGAGCTTACACGATTTCTTTTAAAGTTGAGCCTTATAAATTTCCAGAAATATCAATGCTTAATATATTTAAGATATTTTACTTAAACAATTCTAATATATGTATGCTTCTTACATAATCTTTCTTGAACTATGCATGCAAATTTCCGATGAGTAAAAAATCTTTTGAAAAGCAGTTTCAATATCTTGTCAGCTTAATTTTGTTAAATTTTGTAACAAGTTGATATCTAAATTTTTAAACAACATGTTTGTTCATTTAAATCCTAAAAATATATGAATCCTCAAATAAAAATTTAGTTCTAATTATTATAATTGGCGATATCTTCGATTCGATGTGTTTCTTTTAGATAAACTGAAATATGTAGTAACCAATCGAGCTTCTGACACTGTCATGGGGGTTGATGATCAGTTAAGTATTGTCATTTTCTACACGTATTGACTCATTCGAAATGACCACACCGAATCCATAATGTGACATTTTTGAAAAACTGCGAAAATATGCTGGAAATTGATAGAGGAATAAACATCACACCCTGTGTTCTCAAAAACTCTAATAATAATTAAGCAATAATAACAGTGCAATGCATGAGTAATTTTTTTAATGAATCGTACTTTAAAACCAAAAAATTGAAAAAAGTACAATTATTTTTTTAGATCATACATGCTGAAAAAAGTGACACATGATGAAATTTCTATTAAAACATAGAGTAAACACATGCATTAACACCAAAGCTCCCACATTGAAATAAAGTTAAGTAAATCAAATCTATTCATTTTATTAACATCACAAAATAACTGTAATATCTCTTTGTGTTTTGTGGTACGTACCCAAGTAACTTCAAAGTGTTTCAAAATAAGTGATCATTATTACAGTGTTAATAAAAATTCAACTGGATTCAGTAGCGAAAAACTTAATAACAATGTGGCAATCGAATTATGTTGTATAACATGAGCTGTCGTTGGTTGTCAGAGTTTAGTATGACGGTGAAAAGGTCTCCTGGAATCGATTTTCCAAACTACCAAAATCATTTATTATCTCAGATGCATAATTTCAAACGTATTTAAGACATTTTTATGTTTCTCTCAAACACTCATTCAGTAGTTTATGATTGAAATAAGAACTTGACGTTGAAAATTCACCAATATTTGTATTGGAAGGCTTAATATTTAGCTTGCCAATTATCCCAGACTCCTTAACCTTTAAAGGATTCGCTTTTGAGGCTTTATACTTTTTTTAAAGAGAATCTGTGAATATTGTGGGGAATAATTGAATGGATGTACTGTATCCACAAAGAAAAATTAAAATTACTAGCAGCCATGACCGTTTTCTTCATGATGCACCAATACTATCATATGAGAGCAAAAAAGTGTTGGCACTACTAGATGCATGTAGAATACTAAGGATTCAAGGGAGTTTCACCGTAAGGGACCATGGAATACCTCTGGAATAATCTATAACAGCACGTCATTTGTCTGGGCTTGGTGCACGTTGCAACTGGCTGCTATCGTTCTGAAGAAGTTTTAGTACGCCTTGGATTCCTCGTTGTGAAGCAACGAAGTTCACCAGCGAGTTCAGTGGGTTGAAGTATTTTTGTGCAAAACAACATTAATATCTCTGTACCAGTCCAACTGTAACCAGTCTACTGGAGGCAATTGTCTCGGTAAGATTTGCCCACAATGGTACCTATCGCTATAGGGGCTTGCTCATCCTTCCACACTCACAGATTTCCTTCAATCCAAACTTTTTGATAGAGGTTGTCCCTTCATCTTCCTTACCTTCTGGGAACGTCCGTGATGTGGCAACGTAAACTCCTGCCCCCGGCAATTTATTTTGTGTCCCGCCCGTCAAACCAGATGGAATCCTCTGCCTTCTTTTACATTTACGAATCGATGGGATTGTCGAAACTGAGCAGATTCAACACCTTCCTTGTCTACACCGGATTTGCTGTCTTCGGTTTTCTGCCATTTGCCTGACCACCGCTGGGTCGTCTGGCCCTTCGCTTGAATGATTTCATCAACGGGGATACCGTCAGATGATGTAAGCCAAGGTGTTACCGGATCCATCCTGTGGGACGTAGTCCGGATTATACACGATGGCGCTCATGTCAGATCTGCTCTTGTTCCGAAGCCATCTCAATAACTACTTGACAGATTGTAAAAAACGTTTGCCAACGTCAATTTTTACCCATACGCTGAGTAGTAACAAGCTAATCATTGTGTCAACTCAGTGTTTGACAGCTGATTGTTTTTGACGTCTTCGGCATCATGTTGAATATGGATAAAAACGAATTTATTTTGCATTCTGACTTTACTTCTGTTGTTTCGGTTGAAAGCCGTTTGAATTTATCGACATGCGACGATTTTACTGTCGATTCTAGCCGTCGTACCTTATGTCTGGTAGCGCGTTGTGTAGTGCATCAGTGCGCCATACAGCTCTAATACTTTTGACTTTGAATCCTGCTTGTACATAACGAGGGTAAAATCGATTGTCGCTAGTCAAAGGGTGGTTTTCAACTGAAAGCATAAATGCGTCCAGAACCAGACTGTGAATTTTACTAAACTTAAATAATTTGGAAAGTTTGGTTAAAATTTGTGACAACAAGAATATTCGAAATAAATAATCATCAAAGAACACAAATTTGAAAATTACCAAAACGTTTGCATAAAAGAATTTTACGATTGAAGGTAAAAGAGACAACATCCGATTCAGCTTCGACACCCATAACCAGCCGGAAACCGCATCGACTGAAGTCTTCTTTATGCCTTTATACAAGAAATGAAGCGTACTTTTGCTTCATAAAAATTTGCTTCAAAGCAAATTGATGATCAAGAAAATACAGCGAGTTGAGGTTCTCCCATTTCAACACCCACCGTCATAATAAAATGATTGAAAAACCACCACGATAATTGGCTCTCCATTCTAATCAGAGCCAAATTCAGCCATCCTTCAAGAAATGAATTCCTTCTTTTTAACGATAGATCCCCCCCTCCCCCTCCACCCAAAAACCTCAACAGACGGATTAATGGCCAAACGAATTCCGACACGCGCACACGCTCCGGAAATCAAGTCTCATTGATTGATGATTAGCGCAAGTGGCGTCCTGAATTTACCCCACAATCTCTCTGCAGCGAGGAACAGCTCAATTTACAAGGGGCAGAATGGCAGATTGATTTGTTTGACTTTTCCTGTCCTTTTCCACCACCTTTGGAACGCGTCTGCTCACTACCGATTCGATAGGAGAAGATGGATTCGTTGAATTAGGCACTGCGAATGGATTGAATGTCCATCGGGTTTCAAACTCGGAAAGGCAGCAAATTGCAATTATGAACTTTGCTTACTTCCTGCAGATGAGATGATTTTCCGACTAATGAGATCGCCAAAAAAATCCTTCGTTTAAGTTGGTGGCTCACACACACACACCTCACATCACAAAGCGGCAACCAACCGAGCGCATGTTTACATTTAATGACAAATGTCGGTGTCTCGCTTAGAAATATGAAATTATTTCCATTTTTCCCACTATGAATGTTGTCGTAAATCGGCGAATGGATGGGTGGGAACTAACAGCGGGTGCAGCGCTCCATCGTGCGTAACGGCGGCGCTGGCATGGCCGGGGGGTCCGGGAGGCGCTGCAGGAAGGCACCGACATACGTGTGAGGAGAGAGCTGGATCATTTTTATTGCACTTTAGTCGGATGTTGAAGCGTGTGTTGGTTTTTATAGTGGCTGGGATGATGGTGGGTACTTGTTGGAATGGGTTTGCGGAACGAGGCATAACTCGCGCCGAAATTGCTGCCGAATTACAAACGTGGAAATCGCTTGCTTCGGGAGTAGTTTAAGTGGTAGAACAGATGTACTTTTCAACGAATTTTCCCGGCAGAAAGTGTGAATATTGAACTCGATTCGACAAGTGAGTTACATTTCTGCTTGGAGTGCGTGAAAGATTCATGTTATTTGGATGAGGTTAGAATGTCACGTGAATTTAAATAAAAAGAGTTTGGTGTTTGGATTCTTCTTTTTAGAATCATTTCTAATAAAGAAACCAAATTTTAAGAAGCAGCTTACCTCTCTGGTAGCGTACTCAAAACTAAAAATTTATTCTGAAATTTCAACAACAAAAATCTAATCTGGTAGTCTATGGACTGTTTCAATGATTGTAAATACTCTGATTACATTAACAGTCAATTCAAATGTGAGCAGTATTCAACCAAGCTTTGGCTGCGTCCTTTTGTTGACATCCAAGAGTGGTTTTCTGCTTTCTGTTTAGTATTAATGTAGGCGATTTCATAATTGCATAGATCTGGCAGGTTGAAAATAATAAACAAACCACTGCCGTAAAAATGTTGAACAATTTGTATTAATCCTTCAACAGTGAAAACTACTACCCGCAAGTTCCTTTGACGATTATGACCGCCAGTATCTAACGGGATTGGCTGAACAGATGTCAATATCTGCATCGTTCGAGCATACCTGATGAATGCACGTCTGATTGACTGAAACTGCATTGCAGAAAGGTTACTGTTTACTTTCAATTCCACCAGCTTGGTTGGAGAATTTATATATATTCCTGGATCTACTCTCTTAGATTCTGCGTCGGAACCAATCCCACATCATCTGAATCGTTGAGAGATTGCGGAGTTTCTCAGAAACGAAGTGACACGAAGCAATCTCTGAAGAGTACTTCTTCAAACAGACGTATCTGATTTTGTAAACAAGAAGTAAAGATACAAACGTTAAATTCCTGAAACCCGCCGCGCTGCTGCAAACTAGCAACCCACCGACACAAACAATGACATTTTCCTAGAGTGGTAGCACGGAACGGAAGGGCAACTTAGAACGATTCAATGGAACGGAAAGTGAAAAATGTTGTTGTCTAAAAAGTATCTCGATTTTATTTGTTTCCACTCATTCTATTTTTACAGTGTTGAAGAAACGTCAAATCAACTGGTATAAGTGGTATATATGCTGTCATATGATCATCACAGTATGCTCTGATTACTTGGAGAAAAAAACAACAACAATTCATTTTGTGATTCTTCCATTTTATTCTGCGACAATCTCATCAAACAATAATACAACTAATTACACCTTTGAATTGTCGGATGCATTTCTACAATCTGATGGATTAAAATGTTTGAAACATAGGAATATATGGTTGCTATCGTGAACAATCGAACCAATAAACTACAACCAATGCTGTCTATTTTCAAATCCCCCAGAAGTACGAATTCCAAAGTGAATTATTCTTAATACATTTATATTGCATTTATAGCCTGTGCAAAAAGAAGAAACATTGTTGGATGCTGTTGTGCTGAATCAATCAGAAATAGCTCAAGTTTTTCCTCGCATTATTATCTGTTTTTCTATGCTTCTGTTTCAAAACATACTTGGAGAAATGTCATAGCAACAAAAATCAAGGGCTCTAAATCACACACACAAGGTATAACAAATACGCAGATGACGTCACTAGAATAATCAGTTGGGAAAACAATTCGTGTGCAGTATAGAGCACGGTGAATTTGTGTCAATAGGTCTCTATCTCTTGCTGTACTGAATCGCGATTTGCATAGTAGCAAATGCTGCTAGTGTTTGTAACAATCATATATTTTGCTTTACTTCATTCTAGATTGAATGTTTGCCTGCGCTTTTGAATTAATTTTACAACCCTTTTTTTCATCGGCAGAATCCCCAAAACGTTTAATGAAACATTTGTAGATCACTTAAGCTACGACCATGTCAAAATATCAATTCATACAAATTCAATACACCAGTTGCTGATCAAGAAATCAAGAGTCAAATTAACGTTTATTCAACAACATTAATGATTTTCAAACCCATTTTGCTTTGCCAAACAGTTGGTTTTAATATCCGAGAACATACCTATCATTTTGAAGACCTGCCCGTTGCGTTTGCGTTTGCATGTATTTAACAGTTTTTCCATAAGTTTTCTGTGAAACTTATGTTTCCAATCACGGAGATAACTTACTACTCAGACACCACTGTTTTTTTTTTTGTTGTGGCGTAGAACCACTGCGTCCACAGAGTTGAACTTTTGTGGTATACCCCTGTTTACTATACTAATTCGCATCTTAAAGCTAGATCACCATTAGTCAAGTGACCAGCCTAAGGCGCGTCTCCCAGTCAGGCAAAATTGAGTTTATAAAACCCACCACCTTTCCAGGATTTGCAGTCCAAATTTCTTTAGGTTGCATATAGCCACTGTTCAGAAATTTAAGTCTGCTCTTGTACACAGCATCACAACTGCAAAGCAGATGTTCCGAGGTTTCACGTTCCATGTTACAGAAACGACAGATATCATTCTGAACCTGGCCAATGTTTTTCAAATGATATCTACTCGGGCAATGTCCGGTTACTAGGCTAGGTTAGATTCAAAGGACTCTTGTTGAGCTCCAGAAGCTTTTTACTAATTGTAACATTTGGAATTATAAACCTTCTCGCTTGAGAACACTTTGTGGTGACCAATCAATTGTTCATCACCCTTTGCTCTTCCCAAGATTTTAATTCCATTTTTATGGCACAGTATGATATACCGCAGAATGGTTCTGGGCCAATAAACTGTGCATTTGAACCTTGTTTAGCAAGCTCGTCTGCCCTTTCATTGCCTTCAATGCCACAGTGTCCCGGAACCCAGAATAAATTTACCGAGTTTTCTTGGCACACCTTCCGCAATGAAAGAATGCATTCTCAGACAAGTTTTGATGTACATTAACGCTTGGCTGTCTGTAAAAATACAAATATTTGCATATCTATATTTTCTCTTCAGACAAACGTTAACCACACACCACTGTGCAGTGCACTGTTACTAGGAACTGGGAAGAAATGAAAATAGTATATGATACACGCATACAATTCAAAGAATAAGCAGTTATAACGTGATTAAAAAGTAATTATGTAAGCTCACTTAACATATTTTTATAAAAAGATTCCGTTAGAAGGTTCGAACAAATTTAAAAATTTTAGATAGTGCTAATTCATCCATGGTAAGTGTCGACGCTATTGGTTTTTTTTTAATTTAGTAGGCATCTGCATGCCTTATGCCGTCATACGAGCACAAAAGTCCAAAAGTTTTGAGACTTTGCGTAAATGTACTTCATGTTCCAGATACCCGCTTCGAAAAAAAACCTTCACTGTTTCATTTACTTTCCTGCCGACAAATGATGTCAAATGATGAGACATGCAAATGTCGGTATTTCTTTTAATTTCTTCAACTACATTTACAAAAATGAAGAAAATAAAAGAGGGTTTGAGTTACTTAAAATTTAGTGTTATAACATTTTTTGCACAAAAAAAAGTTTTTCCTTGGTGTTATTTTTATTCAATTAGGTTTAATCACTTCCACTCGTTGTTAAACAGTTTTCCTATGCATATTTTCCGAGCTACAGTTTGTAAATTAAGGTTAATAAATAAATGCATACGTCGGTTTCAGAAATAAACAAATGTTGGTTTTTATATTCCGTTATATGAGATTTATTTTGTGAGCACAAAATCATGTGTAGCGACGATCATGTGTGGATAGACGATTTATCACAATTTTAAAAGAAAATAAAATAAGTTTATTAAATGACACTAAAAGTGGCAGTTAACTCCCATACAAAGTCCCATAGAGGGGTGTATAAATACTGTTTTTTTCTCAAATGCAATCGCACTTGCACAAAAGATTTCTTGTACGGGGTGACTCCGGCGTAGTGTTTAACATCCATACCTCTCACGCCAAAGTCAAGAGTTCGAATCTCACCCCCGAAAAAGTTACGAAAACACCCAAAAGGAATTTGAGTGACTACGATAGGAGATGAACCAGCCCGAGGCTAAAAATCTCGATAATCAAGGACCTAAAATAAACAAAGAGATTAAAATTAAAATTCATAACATTTTGGAAATTCTCAAGCTGCTTAGTCAAATGCATGTTGAGAATTTCGTTCAAATAAAAAAGTCGATTAAAATGTCACAAATATCAGGCTTTTGTTTGGAAATGCTCCTGATTGACTTCACTCCGCAAGTTGTCACTATACAAACGTGGCAGGTTGTACGTATTATATCAAATTGCTTATTGTTTTCAACCACGAAATCAGCTGTCGCAGTGGTTGAATAAAGCAGGGGTTTGTTAATGTGAAAGAAAATCTGAATATAAACTTCACCAAATGCTTAAGTGTGAGGTGATGGGGTGTGATATAAATGGTATGAAAAAATCGATGTACGTACACATCCAATTTCTTATTCATACAATAGAAAAGTAAGAGAAGTCTCTTTTAGATCAAATCATTAATAATATCGATTTATTTATATGTATACATTCGTTCTACCAGGAACAAACCTTCATGTAAGTACCTTGTTACTTTATACAACCAGGTCTAAAAATGCTGTCTAAGCTTGGAGCAGATTAAATTATTTACCGTGTAAAATGTGTGACTTCAACCGCAAGATGTCGCGACTAAGAGCTCTAAAACTTCATCATTATTTGTCATTCAAGATATACTTCCGTTCTGTGGTTAGGTGGAAGTGATAGTAAAGTGAAAATCGTAGTAGCCCTCAGAAAATTTACGGTTGCGTCAATTATTTCGGTGGCTGGATGGTGCCCTGGCAACCGTCACTTCGGATGAACTCTTACTATCACTCTCCTCCACGGAGTTCATTTTTGATCACGGCGATATCAGTAATAGAGAAGCGGAACCTATCTTGGACCTCCAGTGGAAATCGGTGGATATGCACTGAATACCGAACACTGAGTACACAAGTTATTCATACAATTTGTTCGTTCACTTACCGTTAATCGTTTAGCAACACGTAAAACATTCGATTCTGATAATTTTCTTCCAATTTAATACGGAAAAGTTGACACTGCCATGCATCTATTTTAATAATATCACGAAAAACATTAATCCCATCTGTGTACGTATGTTAATCGTACTGATTTGAATCAAGAAAAATATAAACAAGTTAACGCTCTCCACTTCTGCACCCAAAAATGAAGTAGATCATTTGACAGCACTTCACGTGTGTTGAGGTAGCATGCATATAATCAAGACAAAATGAAAGGGTTTGTTTGTTATTCCTCTAGTGAGAATATTGACAACAAGACTCGCCATAACGTTAGGCATAGAATGATCTATGAATGATTGAACACGCACACAAGCGTTGATGTGTGCTCTATGCAGTATGTAGCAGTGCCGCCAAATTCAACAGAGATGGAAAAATATTATTAAATGTGGAATTTTATTTCTCGGTAAATATTTGAAAAAATCAATAAGAAGTATGTTATTATTTATTTAATTTATGGAAAAATAAAATGTTTCATCTTTGGGCGATTTGTAGCACTCCCACAAAAAGGTGATATTTGAGTACTGCCAAACCCATTTCATTCGAATAAGAGTCATAATAAAAGTTTGGCAACATCAAGCGATTACGTTGATTGTTGAACACGGTTCAGAATAGGTGCAGCGTATGTAAATTATTGTGAAAAATTAATCCCATAGTTTTCAGTATTTTATCGCGTATTCGTAGATTCTCGTGTGTCTGATGTAGATAAGTGAAGTGTGATTTTTATGGTTTGTGCAATTACGCAAACGAAAATTTCTTGCAGGATATAGTGCAATTAAAGAGAAAACTTGGAGTCTGGCTCGACTATATTCCCTAGTACGGTTAGATCAATATCAACGAATTTGTAGTTCAAAGGTAAGAAATTGATGTTGAAAATCTGACTTCTCATTATTTTAACGAAACTTCAGTCTTCGAAACGTTTTCATTTGAATTTATTAGAAGCATTTTAACATGTTCGTCTTATACTTTAACTATTGGGGCTGTCAAATTTCGCACCACTCGGTGTCTTCTTCTTTTTCAACTTGGATTCTTCATTGACATTTTAGAAAGAAAATAGTAATGAAACCATCCTGTGGTGTTCTGGTTCATTCATCTAAGCCAGTGCTGTGCATTTTCATGACGGTTATAGAGACTATGACCATCATCTTCTCAGATGATCATCAGACCTCACGAATGATGGTCACAATACTGATGTCACTCACAAACAGGTTGATCTCATTTGACCGTTTGTGACAAAGCGCTATACATGACTGCTTGGAGAATGTGATATGAAGAGAGTAGGAAAATCAACTTCACTAATTACTTCTGAGAACGATACATGCAAGACAAATATTTTCAGCATAATAGGTGTCAACCTCTCGCAATTATTGTCCAATTCTCAATTATTTTGGCACCGTTAGATCGGAAAACTCACTCCTTCATGAGAATATAATCGGCAATATTTGTTTGATTTATCTGGTTCCCGGAAATCCGGGTTGCCAGGGCTGTGGTTCGGCATGGATACACTATTAGGTAGCTTCACCTCGATTTTCCGGATCCTCTGTAATAATTCCACACGAGCTATTTCTATTTCATTGTGGATCATATGTCAACTTATTCGTGATACGGTACATTCGTGTAATAGAGATCTTCTGGGTCTCTGATAGCCACAAACATATTAAAGGAATCCTTGGCAGTATGGGCATCAAAATCGAGAAATTTCTCAGGCGGATATTTCTTATCGTTTTCTTGCCATCTGATGATCTGTCCCTGAACCGGTTATTTTGGAACAGGTTCCCGTGAGTCCTCAAGTTGCCATTATCATATTTAGAAGGAAACCCCTGGCAATATGGGTTTCAAAATTATAAAGGTTCTCTCAGAAGGCTTTTTCTCAACGTTTTGTTGCCACCTGATAATTTGTCCTCAGAACGGTCATCTCCGGAACAGGTTCCTCGTCGGTCTCACGAGGCCATTAACTAAAATCTAGCTACAAAACATTGAGATATATCCTTTTGAAGAAATTCGATGAATTTTTAAACCCATATTGCCAGGTTTTCCTTCTGAAAAATATTCATGGTTACTCGAGGTTCCACGGGAAGCTGTTCCGGAATGGCAGGTCCAATGACAAATCATTAGATGGCCACTAAATGTTAGAAAAATATCCTACTGGAGAAATTTCATGAACTTTGCTGCCCGTATTCGTAGGGTTTTCTTCTGAAAATGTTCATGGCCACTCGAGGCACCACGAGAACCTGTTACAGAATGGCCGCTCTGGGGATAAATCGGCTTATGGTACACAATGGAATAGACATAGTTTTAAGATATTTTTCAAAGATATTGACTATTTATTCCGGAAATTCAATTGATATTCCCAAATAGTGTCTCCGTGCCACACCACAGTCCCGGAAACCTGAAACAGCGGAAACCAAATGATTCCAAATGGTCACGGTGCCGAAAGAATTAAAATCGGTCAATCATTGCCAGAGTTCCAATCATTTGAATTTGGTGGATACCTGGCAGCCTGTCGGAACAGCCTCGTCCCTCTTGGTACTCGACGAAATGTTTCATTCAAAATTCGCCTTTCGTTTTTTACGACATTTCAGTGAATTTCAGCTTCCTGTTAAAAAAATTAAATTCCATAGTGTAAAACCTTAAAAGGTACCATAAGGGTAAAAGGAAAAAAACAACAACTAAACCTTCAATCGTGAAGCTCAATCTGCGGCCTTATCGCCACCGACGGAGTAATGTCTCCCTGATTTTGACGGTAGAAACACCGCTACTAGCGATGACCATCGTGATCGTCTGTTCATCAGAGAAGTCAAAATGACGGTCAATTTCCATGACGGTATATTTATTCTTGATGATACGATCGTATCACGTAACCATTTGTACAAGATGAGTGAGAAACGCGAGAGAAAATATCTCTCGGCTGTTATTTCCATGATGATGAGAAGTTTGAGAGAGTGAGATGCTCTTCTGTTGCTTTTGATTGTCAATTGCGAGAATCTCATTTGTCAATTCTAACGGCTGTCAGTACCGTGATGGAGCTCAGCACTGATCTAAGCCCCCTTTCAAACTCTCACCTCTATAAACAGTTTACTGGATAGAAGAAGAACCAACCATAACCATTGAAAATTGAGTTTTTTGAATCAAAAACTTCGATTGAGGAAACCGCCTTTGAGCTTGAAATCATGCGGATTCTTGGGAAGTATACTGATGACATGCACTTAGAGGCTCAGTTATCGTAGAAACATCCGTTCTTCGACCGTATCTTCCGGGCGTTGCTCGCAGCGAAAAACTGCTCCATCCGGATCGAAATCGGCAATCCTGGGGCCGTTTTTTTGGATCTTTGGAAACGAACGACTTTGTGTACGAACGCTTGTGAGAAAAAGTTCTTCGTTTCGAGATCCACAATACGGCCCTGAATTTCGTTGACCTCGTGACTCGATGGTTTTCCGCGCTGCCGTCAGCCGTTTCGTTTGTCTGTGGAAGGGTGAAATTTGGCTCTGTTGCTGGGGAATCACCTCGGCCAGCTGCAGAATGGTGTTTTTGAGGTCACCGTTGGACATATCTTTAGAAACTGGTTACAATGGTACATCGGTTCGAGGGCGGCCAAAACCTCAAAATTCAAAAAATGCCAATATCACTAAAGGCTGTATTTTTCTCTGCTTAGTAATACGTCAGGGTCTTGAATCTGAAATTTAAAGAGATTTCAATGAACTTTGAATTTTCCACAGTATTTTGAATGTACCAATGTCATGGATTTCATGAAAAAATAACTATAAACTAGATGGTTCCAATATAATTGTATGGTTTCAACGAAAGTTTTAATCGTACCAATATGTTCACGAAATATGTTCGAGGATTAGAGACGCATATATATGGAATTTATTGATGTTTTAAACAGCACAATTTATTAAAATACGTGACTTTACTGAAAATCTACAGTTTTCCGGATAGAATCACCTCAAAAGTATAGTAGCCGGTGTGATGCCTGTTGTCATTTTACTATCATTACAAAGCTAAAGATGTTAGCTTTCCATTGATAGTTATTTTGTTCTGCGATAGACTGTTTATTTTTCGATCCAAATTAGTTCAAACCTTATTCGAACCATGCAACTCAAACGCGCGTTGCGTATTGAATGTGTTGCCGAGGTTATAACACATGCTCAATACTATTAATGAAAACAAGCATTAGTCGGCGTGGTCGAGCAGTTTGACTTTAATTGTATGTGTGTTCATGTTTTTTCTTTTGCGAGAAGAGTCAGGTAATGTAGCATAGTAAGTAGCGTTATGAACAAAAGAATAACAGTGCAGTTAATTTATTCAAGCTTTAATGAGAAGTACTTAATTTGCAAAGTTGCTAGCAGTTTAATTGGTGTAGGGCAGTATATTAGCAGGTAGGCCATGGATTCTTCGAGAAAACGGTAAGTTTCCTACTTTACTCAGAAGTAGTTATTTGGATATTTATTTTTCTACAATAGAAATTCACATAAAAGAAAATATATCTTTGAACAAATCCGCAATATTTATGGCATGGAAGAAAAAGAAATGCAGTTCTAGAATCATTTTTAAAGGTTCTGCCAACGATGGGGTATTCGCGAAAATTTTGGAAACAGTTTAAGGTGAAATTGAAAAGCTTGAGAAACCGAATACTGTTGAAGTAACAATCTGTTCATGGTTAGAGGAGTGTATTACTTAAACGGATCGAGCTAAATGAATAGAGGGACGACCAGAGTTATCATTTGCGGAAGCAGTATGCGGACAAAAAGGAAAAACGGAGAAACTGAGAAATTCATTCTCCACAAGAACTCGCGTTTGGCAGCTGAAATGAGCATGCGTTCTACTGAAAATAGACGCAGCTAAAGCAATCAAGTTGGCGACGGAACCAAGTCATAGAATCAGAAGCAATAACTCCAAAGTAAAGCAATATCAATCATTGTGCAGGCTAAATTGAGCAAACGAGCGTATCAAATAATCCGAGAGTCAGGTGAAGGATCGTTATCCTTCTTATTACAAAGTGCTGCAGGTCAAGGAAAACTGCTACCTCAAGAAGATGCATTTGAGGTCACGATGAAAAAGCGGTACGCATTAGAGTTGCAAGCACTGCTAGACAAAACATCCGGAAGAAGGTTGATTTTTGAAGTCTTTGTGATCATGTTGCTCAACATGATAGCGCAGTACTTGAAACCTTTGATTTCATCACATCAAATGGGGTGTGATGGAGCATCCGGCTTACAGAATATAAGCAAAGGTTTCAGAACGCGGATAATAAAGATTCTCACGTATTCTTCACTTCATTGTGTTCCTTTGCGATTGTTTTGCAGAGTTACTGGAAAAAGATATTCCTGTGGACAACAAGCATCCTGGGTCTTCATATTCATGCAGGCCAATTAATTTACAGTTCATTCCGGAAACTCAACAGGCAATTTATACGCAATTTTTTTTAGACCAAAGATTTATTCTTATAATATTTACTAGCTGATTATTGATGAGTACGAGCGTATGAAACTAGAAATCGAGAACCTGAAGCCACACGATTTGATAATCAATGGAAAAAGTTTGTTGTATCGTATCAACTTTATTTAACAACAGTGGATGGTAAATTGGTAAATGTTTTGACAGATACTAGTTCAGCTCAGCGTTGTTATATTTGTCAGGCGACATCTTCTCAATTTAACAATTTGCCACAGATGTTTAGAATGAATGTCAACGTTGGTTCACTTGATTACGGAATGTCTTCCTCGCATGCGTGGATTCGTACATTGGAATGCGTACACACATTGGCTATCGTTTGGGTTTCCAAAAATGGAGAAAGACTGGTAACGAAGATTTGTTCAATGCAACTTTAGCGGAAGAATTCAAGATGCTTCAGGAATCGAATGGTTTGTTGATTGATAAACCCAAACCAGGAGGATCAGGTAACTCAAATGATGGTAACACTGCGCGGAGATTCTTTGCAGAACCAAGGATAAGCTCGGAAATTTGCGGAGTAGATGTAAAGCTCATTGAGCGAACAAGAAACATTTTGATAGCAGTATCGTGGCCAGCGAAATTGATAATGAAAGATTTAAGACTATTGTTTCGAAACCGCAAAACTTTATGTTTTCATTGTATTCGTGGTATTACATACCAACAACGTTGCATAAATTGTTTATTCATGGGCATCAAATTATTGAAAAGTCTATTCTACCAGGAGGAAGAATGTCCGCAGAGCTCAAGAGCGCAGCAATAAATCCAATAAAACTCATATCGCAAACGATTATTCCAGTATAAAATGCAGGAAAATACTAATCGCGATATCATCAACCAGATGTTGATAACATCAGATCCATTGGTTAATACTTATCTCAAACCACCCGTAAACCATCATCAGAGCTACCGAAGGATGTGCATAGTTTGCTGAAGCATGCCGTTACAGACGACACTGACGCCACCAGCGAAACGGATGATTCATCATTTTACTCGGACCTCCGAGTAGTTATTTCTTCATAGGGACATTTTTATTTCAATTAGCGCTTAATTTATGTAAAATGGACAACAAAAAATGTTATTTGCTAATCCATGATTTTTTTCCATTTTACAGCATAATACCTGGATGACAGTACATCAAATTTTATAAAGAAACCTAATTTATTCAACTAACGGTGATGATGCCTTTCTCGTCCATTCAAAAGGTAAGAGTGGTTTGCCTCCCGACTGAAAGTCTCTATAATAAGATAAATAAACTAACCAAACTCCGTTAAAAAAGGTGGGAAGTATGAAAAGAAAAGTCTAAAATAACATTAATAGATGGATAGTTCTTATTTTTCAAATTTGTTTATACTTATTGTGAATTTTTGAATTTTGGGTTCCATTTTGTGCGTATGCCTCAACTCTTCTTCTCGAGGAGGAGGAGTCACGATTCATCATAAACAAATTGTTTGTCTTCAAAAATCTGCTACATGCGAAATTTGGTTCCATTTGCTTAACTAGTTGTCGAACTAAATTCCTATTCAAAGTGTATAGAAGCCTTTATAAAGATGGGGTCCCAAAACTGCAACAGAAACATTCTTGCCTTCAAAATTACCTTCTCTACATACCAAGTGTTTTGATCTCCATTTGCTTAATTAGTTCTTCAGTAATTCAGAAATTCCAGTATAATTGTAGGTATGGGGCGCCTCTCCTCAAAGAAGGGGAGGGTCTCAAACCACAATAGAAACATTTATTGCTTTCAAATACTTCCACATGCCAAATTTAGTTCCATTTGCTTGATTAGTTCTGGGTTATTCAGGTAAATCCAGTATAGTTTGTATGGGAGCCCCTCCCCAAAGAAGCGAGTGGGTCTCAACCACTATAGAAACTTTTCTTTGCTCAAAAATACTAATTTTACACACCACATTTGATTTCACTTGCTTGATTAGTTTTCGAGTTACAGCAAAATTGTGTGTTTCATTTGTATGGAGAGCCCCTTTCAGAGGCGTGAGTGGGATCTAAACCATCATAGGAAACCTTTCCTTGGCACCAAAACACCTTCACACAAATTTTCACACATCGTTCAGTAGTCAAAACTAAAGGCTCGCTTATGCGTAAATGCTTTTTATCAGGTGAAATTGATAGTTATTATAAAAACAGGAAGGTCAATAATAGCAAATTGATGCGTTGAAACATTTCAATCGATTGATGTAAACGTGTTTTGAAATCGGTCTTGAAATGACTATTATTAATGTTCGTGCCAAGCATATTTCGTGATGTCGCAAATTTTCGTACTGCAACGTACCTTTATTGATACAAAACAAAGACGTAGTCCTACGTCAAAAGAAAATACAGCGCATATCAATATTAATGCTTCAAAATTGAAATGGAACTGGTGCAATAAAGTAATAAAACTATCTATTACATATATACGATCTGTTTTAATGAGAATGAGGTTTTGCCAACTTTGTTCAGGGTCGGAACCACTGGTGTAATGGCCTGACAAATTGGCGATTGTAGTTACTCAGAAAATGATGCAACAAACGAAGTTCTACACAACAACAAATTACCATAGAAGATATCAAGAGCATGGCATTTCTTAAGCATCTGTCGACTAACGGCGGATACGGGTCTGCCGCAAAAAAAGTTACAGAAACTATAAAAATGTGCAATAACATAATTTCCACAGCTTCTCGAGTTTTTAGAAAACCAAGCAAAATCGTTTCTGAAATCAAACCAGATTGATCTTTCCAGTGAACTCGTACAAAGCTATTTGAGTTGTTTTAAAAATATCGACTTATTCAGTGATGTAAGGACGTACTCTAAACAAAAGGTGTATCTTGAAAAACTCGCCACACAATTTCCTGAACCAGTAGAAAAATGTGGGTAGGCGTATTACTGTACGTCATGTGGATGGCATTCCCAGGCGTGTAACCTATCAATGAAAGTTTTACGTACATACCGATTATTGAGACGCTCAAGTTGATTTTCAGAGATCCACATTATCGAATGCTTCTGCAAACCAGTAACGTTCAAGAAACGCCAGGCATCAAGGAATACAGTTCGTTCTAGACAGGATTGCGTTATGAGTCAAACGAATATTTTAAACGATTTCCTAACGCTATAAGAATTAGTTTATACGAAGATGATGTTGAGCTAGGTAACGCTCTGAGCTCGAGAGCAGGAAAAAATAAAATCGCCAATTTTTTATTTAAAGTGCAAAACTTTCCTGATAAATTTAATAGATCTCCAAAAACAATTTTTCCTGTAATATTAGCTCCTTCAAGGCTTGTCAAGACGTACGGGTATAATACAATTATGGAACCTTTGATTACTGACTTAAGGAAGCTGGAGCAGGGAATTACAGTCTATTATGGTTGTGAAAGTTTTGAATTACGAGCAGTAGTGACGCTGTTTGTGGGTGACTCTTTGGCGGTGCATGACGTATTTGGGTTGCTTTAGCCCGAGTGCAAATTTGTTTTGTCGAATTTGCACAGTAAACCGTCCTGAATTTAAAGAAAACCCGGCGAAAAAGTTCCCATTCAGAACACTCGAGTGGTATAATCATAACCTAACAGCTGTGCAATCTGGTACAGTAACCGTTCGCTAATCGGTATGCACAGCCCAGTTAGCGGATGCTGCTCGGTAACTGGGCTGACATTTCAAATGTAAATAAATTTCGAGGGGGCTTTCGATCAGACTTCGGTTGGAATATTTCATTGCACAATACGTAAATTAAATAACGTTTTCATGTCTTATGCACTTTGTGCAAAATGTTTGACTTAGATCGTAGAATTACGAATCAACTCCGTAGAGTTGAACAACTTTTTCAGTCCGTTAGGAAACGTATACGCTTTTACTTGCTCTTGCTGATTTTGACAACAAAATGTCAAATGCGGATTTTTGAAGTTTATATGCTTTTTAACTGGGCTATAGCCCAGTTAGCGAACGCCCAGTTAAAAAGCAGCTCAGTTAAACAGCACCCAGTTAGCGAACAGTTACTGTAGTTTAAAACCATCGAAATGTGGCCTGAAAAAAACTGGCTGCTTATTGAATACTCTGCAATACTACCACATTACCAACAATTGGTCTCTTGATCCTATGCATGATCTGGCAGAAGGTGTGATTCCCTCTAACATTGCAATTGATCATGAGTCAATATTCACAACATGTAGGTTTAGGCTTCACTGTGGAGTTTATCAACAGACGTATTAATAATTTCAACTACGGATACGCTGATCGAAAGAATCGACCAATGGGTAATTTTACAAACGATATGTTATCTTCTCCGGGAGCTCATAAAATGAGACAAACAGCTGCACAAAGCTTCCTGTTACTACGCTCATTTCCGTTTTTATTTGGGCATAAGTTTCCAAAGAAATCTGATTCAGTTATTATGATTGGACACCTTATAAATATAACAAGAATTGTGTTGTCGCCAATCGTATCGGAAGATCTGCTTTTGTGGCTTGAAGAACATGTGCGTCTTTTCACAGAATTATTTTGTTCTAATTTTGGAAGAAGAATAAACAAAATTCACCACTTTACAACATTATGCTGAATGCATAAGGCAAGTTGGTAGTGCAAAACAGTCAAATTGCCTACCATATGAGCAGAAAAATAAACCAGCTAAGTATCAAGCTGCTGTGAATCGAAATTTTAAAAATATATGCAAAAGTTCATTAAACGCCAATGCTTCTCATTGGTGATTGATTTATTGGAGAGACCTTTCCATGACAAAATTTTGTTTAAGCCAAATGCGGAAATAAAAATTGAAGAAACGCTGAGTTACCTTCACGTAAACAAGCAGAACAGCATAATGTCCTTGCTAAAACGGTGGAAATCAACGGAATCGAGTTCCGAAGAAATCTTCTAGTTGCATTAAGAACACATCAAAACATGCTTTTTCCTTCATATGGCATCATTAAGGAACTGGTTGAAATCGATGAAGAGGTACATTTTCTGCTAAGATCCTGCAGAACACTGGAGTATGATGATTTGCTGCAAGCGTATGAGGTTGAAGAATTGGAAGCAGATCAGTTAGTTCACACCAAAGAAGTTTTCCTGCATACAACATTATCATTCTGGATGTCGTACAACAGCAAAATAAAATTTGTTTCGAGGCGCTGCTTTAACCAGGATTATTGAGAACCCTCATTGACTCGTTAATTAATTACCGTCATAAACTGCAAGAAAGTCTACAGGATAATTAAATAGAAAAAAAACACCATCAATAACTGTTGAAAACAAAAGGTACGTACGTGACAACAATGTCAACCATCTCAACACAACAAACACATCCATTCTAGCACAGCATCTAAAAAGTGTTTATTGCCCTCTAATTATTATCATCACGGTTAACGCATATAACCCAAATTTAAGTACAGATTGACCCAAATTTGAAAGGTTTTAATATTTTCCTGCTGAAAACTCTGTAAATTGGGATGAATCTGGATTTATTCTGATTGTTTGTTATATTAAGACTGAACTACATTTTGGCCATTTTTCCTTAAACTGAATAAAATTTATCAGCATCATGATTATCAACTATTTTTCTTATATATTTTTTTGCTGGTAATGTTGTTTGTTTTGTGCCAATCACATTTGTTACCTACCACCATCTGCAGTTTTTTTACAAAGGCCCTTTTCATTTGTTCAGATAGCCTTCACTTTAGTTGAAAATAATAGATTTTTGCTCGTCCATCAAATCAAAAGTATCATATTTTGTTATCCAAGAAACATTGTTAAAACTATATATATAAGTTAAATTTTTCGGCATTTTATATTTTCCTCCAGTGCGTAGTCATTTTAAATTGTTTTATGGTAACCGTTTATATATCAATAATAATACATATAATGTTGTTTTCATCTATAAACATCATATGTGTATCAGAAATGCGGATTCATACAATACAGTATCGTCAGTTCTTGAATTTATAATAAAGATAGTCCGAGTAAGATCACCGGACGATACTTTGTTTATCGTAATAAGCCACTGTTGTTTGTAAGTGATTAATGGTATCTAAAACTTTATTTTCTTGTACATTTCAGTGTCCGAAGGAATAGACGATTTACATAACATTCATGGAGTTAAATGAGCAAGATTTTTTACGACTTCACATGAAAACCAAACTGATTAAATGCATCCTACGCATCCAGAGAGATTTTGGCAGTTGAAGAATATGATGTGGAAAGACTGGATGATCCAAGAGACGGCAACAATATGTATGAAATTGAAGAAGTATTGGTAGAGGTAGACGACCAGAACATGGATGAAGACTGCAGTACTGCAAATAATCCGTATAATGGCCTGCGACTTGAAAAGTGAGAATAAGTTGAAAACAACGTGAATGAATGTATTATTAGTGTATTTTAGTTTATTGGAAGTGGTAACCAGTTGGAACATGCTATTGAAACTAAACAAATCGTTTTCAGGTAATCAACATCAATCGTGTTTTCCGAAGAACAGATGAGGGTCGGCATATAATGGAGTCTCTGCAACAGAAAATTAAGCCTAACGACAAAGTTTTGACGAAAATTAAAAAAGTATTGTGCGATTACCTCAGATCATCGTATGGACCGTAAGCTCAATTTGTTTGTTTTATTTTTATTGTTGTTATGCTTAACTGAATCATATACTTTTCTAGGCGTCCTTCAGCATTTCAAAAGAACCTCATTGCATTATCACTCGTGGAAACGTACCCAATTTTACGTTCTAGCAATGACAACGTACCTCAAGCGCTATGGTTTCACCAACACGCACGAGGCCTACATAGACATACTGGCAGATTACATTATCATCTTGAGTATCTGATTCGTAAATCCACAGATAGAAAGATTATCCGTTGCAAAACTCACGAATAAACAGGCAATAACACCTGAACCTTCGACGTAGAAAGTGAGGATTCGGCTGAGACCGTTGAAGAAATGGTACGTTTTTTGAGACCTTATTTTGTTTATTGAAGATACATAGTCTGACGCATCTAACTTATATTTGTGCTTATAATGCGCTCAAACGCATTTTTATCCACAGATTTAATATATTAAACAAAAACAAAAAGATCTAAACCTTGAGCTTCACTCAATCCATTTGAATTTACATCCTAGACCACACTTGGATTACTCTTTTCAATATGGAAAGCTGATGTTAAGTCAAAATGCGTCTTTTGTTAGTCATTCCTCAAATAAATAGATTAATACTAATAGCCTTTGGATCAAAAGTTAAAATATCACACTGTAGAGCCACATCGATGCTATATTTCATTTTTTCGCTAGCTATGCATTTGAGTGCACACTCTAGTTTAGCTTAAGTAAAAACAAGACGTGTGGTTCTATCGTTCGACGGTGAAAATTTAATGATATAAAACTATCGTTTTCAAGATGAAATCACTTACTATTCATTCGGAATTAACACCAGCAAAAGCGATCAAATCCTTTGATTTTTTTTTTTCAATTGTGAAGATGTAATTATTATCCAGTCTCTAGGTAATCCAAGTTTTATGAAGACTAAGAGAACCGCACTCATTAGGTTGAATTCTAATTTGAAAATCCAAAGGTTACATTGTTTACTTTGTGAATATGAGTTTTTTCTTATTATTTCAGATTGCTGAATTGAAGTTTATCTGCCCCTCACCTAGAACTCAAGCACGTGCTGAGGAGTTGTGGTTGAAGACTTTCAGTGAGCGAGATCGATTCCGTCAATCAGGAGAGCTCTACCCATATTTGTTGGTTTTACCTGTGTCAACTTGCTTTGATGGAAAATTGGTGGGCTCATTACTTAACAATAATTGTCTTGACTTTTAATGCTTTCTTTATTTTTAGCTCAAGCTTGATTTTCAACGACTTTATCCTGATGCTCCTGATTTTTGGCGAACATTTGAAAATTTGCAAATGGGGATATTGAAGACGTACTCTACCCTACTCAAACATGTTGAAAACGGTAACCAGAAAACTTTTTATTTTGATTGAATCTAATTGGAAACTATCTATCTCGCTATTTATAGTTACTATCAGAACACTTGGGATAATGCGATTGAAAAATCCAAGTCGTGGCATTAAACGGACTAGAATTGAAACTGACGACAAAAACGAGGACAGCAATCCACTTAGTGGAATCGTCGAATGGATCGAGGTAATAATTCACATTTGTTAATACCTATCATTATAAGAGGATACCAGAATGATACTGACCATCGGAGGCCAAAACAGGTTGCTAGAGAAATAAACATAGCACAATAATTGTTTAGTTTCTGTTTGCAATATTATGCGCTTTATGCTTAGCGCTGTTAGTATGAGGTCATTCTTCTCTTCAGGTTTTCCTCATATTACTGTGTATTGTAATGTATGCTTTATATTCTTTATTTTTTCAGCACGATGTACCATTCCCAAACAACATGAATGACTACTCCATACTTTATATGAGGGAAATTTTCCAGAGGATAGCTCCGAGGCAGCTATTGCATGGAACGGCATAACCGTGCCCATAAACAGAGACTTTTCTTACACTTTGAGTTGTTCTGCCAAGCAATTGTTATTTTCAAAGCTGGGATTAACCCAACTGACAAACAGTTTTACGGTTTTTTTTAAAGCAACGCTGTTTGGAGTCGGCACCCTTACCTCTACAGGAGAACAATTTCTAAGAAAATTAAGTTAAATTAATCATGTTCATCTTATCTTGCATAACAATTCACATGAACTTTCAATAAACATTAAACATTAAGAAAACTATTTTATTTGTTTTATTTTCAGTAAATCAGAAAAACGGCTGATTCTTCCAAAGAAAAAAAAAAAAAATACCGAAAAACCCAGCAAACTGAAGGTAAACAAATAAAATACCGAAAAAGCCAGTAGTTGTTTTTGACAGTTCACGGTTCGGGCTTTTACGGAGTTTTCAGCAATGCAAAATACTGCTTGATAGATTACTGAATTCTCAGCTGTTTGAAAACCCAGTAAAATTTTACCGACTCCGGTAAAGAAAACTCTGGTGTGTCTGCGTCGACGACATTTTGCGTAGCGTGTACGCAAGCAGCTGTCATACATGCTGTTTCTTGAGGCACTTCCGAAAAGAGGTTCGATGTTACAAACCTCTGCAAGGTAAAACATTTTCTGGTCATGAGGTGCGTTGTAATAAAGCGAGCCTACAGTCTACGTTTGACAAGTTGACATCGAAACTTTGATCGAGAAGTTCGGCTTAAGGATTGTAATCCTTCTAAATCACCGATGGATCAAAGCTATATCAACTCGGATAACAACAGCAAACCGTTTGAAGACGTTACACGGTACCGAAGCCTAGTCGGTGCCTCCTTTACGTTGCGGTGAACGCTAGACCGGATGTGGCAGTCAGTGTTTTCTCTGGGAAGAAAAGTCATAACTGGAAATGGATTGAAGGCAGCGAAACGGGTAGTAAGGTACTTAAAGGGGAACAAAGGATCTGAAACTGGAATTGGGACCTGGTCGAGAATGGAACCGGAAGGCTACTCAGATGTGGACTGGGCTGGCGACCAAGCTAGCCGGAAGTCCAAGGCGGATACGTTTTTTTTTTCGGAGCTGGGCCGATTGCGTGGGTGAGTCAAACAATCCTGCGTGAGTCTGTCTTCTATGGAAGTGGAATATGTGTGTTACAGCGAGGCGTGCCAAGAACTAATCTGGCTACGTCGATTGATGGAGGATCTTGGACAACCACAGCAGTGCACCACAATATACGAGGATAATCAAAGTTGTTTGAGTTTCATTAAGGCAGAACGTACCAGTAAGAGGTCCAAACACATTGATACCAAGCAGCACTTCATAAAGGATTTGGTGGAACAAGGCGTCGTAAAGCTGGAGTTTTGTCCGTCGGAGAAGATGATAGCTACACACTAACAAACCGTTAGTGCAACCAAGTTTCGACAGATGTTAAAGCGTATGGGACTCATCGGTTGACTTCGTTTAGTGATCATTGAGGAGGAGTGTGGAGATTATCAATGACCACCTTTACTTTATATACACTTTGGAAGGGTAACTCTCAATGAGCTTTAGAGTAGATATTTTTGTCGTGCTTTTTCTTCATTTTCTTCAGTCCATAACAACAACTCCTGTGAATCTGTTGAATAAATAAACGTTAAGTTGTTCAGTAACGTTGTTATGTGTTTCTAAACTGGAAGTTCTTCTTTCGTCTTTTTTCCGCGCGTGTTGCTTCCTGTCGGCTGGTCGTATTGTCCACAAGCAAGAGGTTCATGAAATAACACGTTAGTTTCCCACCACGAGTTCAGATCAACGGTGATGAAATCGATGGTAGACGAATTCGTGTATGCGATTCAGTGGTGATCGCTGATAACGACAACAGCAGAGATATACAAAGGTGCATTATGGCTGGTAACTAGACAGTGACATTGACAGCAATGATGACGAAGAACTAATTAGAACTCCATATTTTTATGCAGCCACGATATAGATAATGACGTAAGCGACCAACTCGACCCGCTACCGGTGTCTTTAAACGTAGATGCTGTGTACGCCCGAGGGCAGGAGGATGATAGTCCACTGGTTAGTCAAGCGCAACCGGTTCCAGTCTTCTCGCCAGATGTTTTGACGACATCGATATGTCGACCGGTAGATCAGATCGGCAGCGCTCAGCGTAGTTTGGTTTAGTTTTATGCGAACAAGCCATAGAATCGATGCCATCGACTGTGTTTTCATACGGCTAGCGGATAATCTCAACAGATTCGTCTTTTGAAGATCCATATCTGCATCCGACTGGTTTCGATTAGTGTGATCGGCTGCTTCACGTCGAATCTTCGGGAAGATGATAAAACTTCGTCCATTAAGTTTAACCATACTCGGTATTCGGTACTTTAGTTATTAGTACGAGACACCGAAGAAGTCTGCAATATCAGAGATGAAATACGCATTCGTCGAGGATACAAAGCGGTTGAATTAAATGAGATTACTAATTTTTCTTCAATTTGAGAAAGTTATTCAGGAATTTCTGATTCGCCTGGTGACAAGGTGTCGGACGATACGTTGAAGGTGATCGCAGAAACAGGATCACACAAAAATGACCACATTCAAGCAGCCATTCCGCCGTCAGTTTTGCGGGCAAGAATGATCGGTTCTGCCAAGACTGACAGTGAAACGTTGGCGTTTTTAATCTGGGATGGAAGTTGACTATGTTGCAGCTCAAAACCACGGTACGAATCAAGCATATCATTCTACGCGGGAACTGGGCGATGCAAATTTTCGGAGTTAAGAAGGAATCAATGGCACATCAACATCAAGACCATGGCCTGTTAATGTAGAGGTGCCAGTCGCACACGGAAAATGAAAGCTGGGAAAACGTTGAATATTGTGGTGGCTACACCGGCTCCTTTGCTGATCATTTGAAAGGCAGACACCTTTAACTTCCTGGTTCAAGAATCGCAGGCAGTTTTGATTATAGACGGAGTGTGATCATATCTTGAAATTGACTTATGTGAGGATGATGGAACTGATCATCAGTATCCTTCCTAGTGAGTTTGTTCACATACAATTGTCATTTTATGACATGATTACTTTTATTTTATAAAAACGGCAAAACACATATAAATAAAACCTCTTCCATTCAGCCATTTTCGTTTATTACATATTAGAAAAGAAACAAACAATCAATACTAACTTTTTTAAGAAAAAATAAAAATCCATACACCTTTGCACATAAAACGTATTAAAAAACCTATTTTAATTTTGCTAGACCAGTTAGACAAATCCATGTACACTATAATTACTATCTATTCAGCTGTTGTAATTAAAGACTATATATTTGGTTGCACATATGGTTTATTACTCTATGGTTCATGAATAGTATTGGACCAATATCACAAAAATTAAGTGCAGCACCAATACAGAGCAATCTTGGGTTTTCGTCCAAATCTATAGGTGATTGCACTTAAATATAAGGTGCATTGTTTTTTAGTAGTTAAAGTTTGGTGTGAAATTTTAAATCCCACCCACATTGACTCAAAATGCAGCACAGAGAACATCTACCTTTATCTCTTTTACCCATACGAAAGGAACTTAGCGCGGCATGATGCGGTCATTCAGTCTCTGTTTTATTGTATATCATATTCAAGTATGCATTCTGCGCTACGTGATTGCGCAAGCCAAACGTAAACGTGGTTGGCATGTATTCGAAGATAGCAATACGATAAAAATACGTACCCTACTTTGCACGAGAATAAATATGGTTTAAAACTAATAATTTTAGAAATGAAATCAATAGCGATTAAAAAGATTATTACATACCCATTAATGCATATGCGTCAAATGTGTTGTTTTCACCCGTATTACATTGATCTGATTGGTATCTCGTACCGCCAGCTATCTCCTAGCACAGATCAATCAAGCACGCGTGATATCACAGAGAGCTACAAGCTGTTGAAAAGCGTGAGATAACGAGAGCCGGATCGTAATATTTAATGACAGCGTATTCAGTTACTATTGCATGTATGTGTATTGTAGATTTAGTTGAAAATTGAAGAATTGACTGGCAGCGTTTAATAATAAATTATTGGCACAGCGATTTGTTATCTTTAAGGTTGGCTTTCAATCAACCATTTGACAAATCACATTTTACTTACGATAAGTTAGATATCATCAAAAAGAAACTTCGCCATATTCTTAGTCATTTGTCAGCGTTTGATTGCCCGGAAGCCATAAATGGAAGGAGAATTAGTATATTCTTCATATTCAAGCAGTTGGAGAATTATTATTTGGCTATCTAATCGGTCGCACCAGCATTTTGTTTTTTCATTTTATTTATTGATGTCGAATGTACAAACAAAATGATACTCTACCGATAGTATATAGTCACTCGTCAATAAGAAGCTGCTTGACTGTGCTGAAATGGAATGATTGAGCAACTGGTTTATTACATTACCATTTTTTAGCAGTACCATTGCCATAAGCATAGGCATTTAGGTAGATGAAAGCTCTGTTAATTTGGATTTCAAACGTATTTATTCACTTCACAGCTCAAGCCGAATGCTATTTGGATCTATCGATACTTTCTTCTTAACATCAAGCAGAAATTGCTTTCACTTCTGGGATCACATGATGTTGGGAAGATATTTCAAATTTCAAAACATTTATGCCACACTGTACGCAATAAAACAAATGTATGTAATATATTTTCAAGGGTACCTCGACATTCTCAGTATAAAATCACTTTGAGCGAACATGGTGAGTGGACCGAAAGATTAGCGCAGGTCAGCTGTTGAAAATAAAAAATATCGTCTACGGTTTGCTACTCATCAACCGGAATATAGGAACATATTTTTTCGGGCAGGAAATTGAATTTCGAACCCGTTTGAATTTTATTATTAGGTTTCGAAGTTGAAAACCGAATCGAATGAGAAGTGATAACCGATTTTATTTCCTCATTTGCACGTTGGCACCTAATGTCGGAAGTAGGGTACTTATGGCGTATCAGGGATGCGCCGTACAGCGTAATTACTTCCCGACATTAGGTATAACATATTGAACGAGTAAAATCTGATTGTCGCTTATCGATAAATCTACTAACCAAACCGCAATAGTAATTCTAACTTCCATTAAAAAATTATAAACCGTTTACACCCAGTAATAATGTTGAAAATTAGAATAGTATAAGCTTGATCTGCAAGTCGTTATTTCAGCGAATTGGCACGAACAAAAATATACACTAACGAGGTACGAGTATGTTCTTCATGCGATAATGCCGTGATAAGTGCTGTGCGTGATTTTTGTTGTTACAAAGCGTCGAAATTGGCTTCAATAAATTACTGAAAATATGTAAAGCCAGAATTTTGACTGCAGCAGCTGAAAAAGCCTTCGACGAAGTCGATTTAGCGGTATATCAGTGATTATTCACGGAGTCAATATGATCCTGTAGAATTGAGCACAAAAACGCGAAAAAGAAAAGAAAGATTACGTTGCATGCGCGCATTAGTTTATACAACGGCAGAAACAGGTGAAAGTTTAACATCGATTGATTGCAAAGGATACGAAATTGATTTTCTTCTCTGACACGGTGATGGCTGGCCGGCACTATTGATATGTTGGCATGATTTTCAGGTATTGCTGTGTCAGTTTAAAGTTAATCTCGAACAAGCATATATATTCGTCAGTTTACTTGCATTATCTATGCCGAAGATAATAAAATTATTTCATTATTTTGGTTTCACGCATGTCTCAGTTGTCATCAGTGCGACATGGTTTCTAGAATTGTTCAATGGTTGCTGACAGTACACAGCATTTATGCCAGTTTTAAAATGAGGCATGCGCAAACATGCTGGAATTTTTCCAATGATTCTGGTCAGCAGCCTTCTGCTGGGCAAAGCGTACTTCATAATTTTATCAGAGCTATTTTATTAAGTTGCTTGCTAAATTGCTCGATGCATCGTCTGCTGTTTGCATGTTAAATATAATGGATACATTCGATTAGCCAGAGATATTATAATTCGAAGAAACCATCGTATTTATTATAAAAATTATAAATTCAAATAACCCATTCGAGAAGGAACGCCGTTGGTCCCGGCACCTTGTTGTGTTGATGAGTTAATTTGAATTATAATTTTTATAATAAGTACGATGGTTTTTAATAGATCGGAGTATAATATCTCCCAGCTGAAATCAGATACTATCTTTCTTGTCCGTTATATTTGTATGCACAAACCTGTAGACGGTCACGTCAGTGAGATTTATGTAAACAGCTAATAAAATGGCTCTACTTATCTGGTCCACTGGTGTAAGTAGGAAATTACTTGCAGCTTTTTTTGCTTAGCCATCCCAGTGAAACCAAATTTAAGAAGGCTAGATCCGACCAAGTCATTGGAAAAAATTCCAACTTTCCTATGGAGTAGAATTTTTGCACGTCGCACAATCATTTTAAAATGGCATAAACCTAAAATGCTTATTATTTACTAATCAACAACCATTGAACCGATTCTAGAACACTACATGTCGCACTGATGACCAACTAGGGACGTACGTGAAACCAAAATAGTAAACCAAGATTACACATTATCTTCAGCATAGATGATACAAATAAAACCTGTTGAGGTGTATATGCTTTGTACGCTTGTTTTCAGGATTAACTTTAAGCATTTTAACTTATTATACAAAGAAAATCATACCAAGCCTCATCATGGATATGACCAGCATCGCAGCCAGTGGAGGGGGAAAAATCAATTTCGTTATCTTTGCAATCAATCAGTGTCCAGCTTTTCTCACCTGTTTCCCTTGCGAATCGAGAAGCGTTTGGCATAAACTAGCTCCGCACGTAACGATAATCTTTCTTCACTGTTTTTCGCGTTTTTGATGCTCAATTCTACAAGTTCGTAACTGAATCAATTGAATATGTCCACTGATATACCGCTAAATCGAACTAGGAACAATTCAGAAGGCTTTTCAACACTGCGGATCAAAAATTCGCAACTTTACACGCGAGAAATCTTTTCAAGTAAATTTATTAGTAGTTTCGACGCTTAACATGTAAAAATCACACACAGCACACTTCATCACGGCGTGATGGGAGTATCGCGTGCGAGAGAGGGAACATGCTCTCGTTGCCTCGTTGAGTGTATATTTTTGTTCGTGCCAGTTAAAAACTGAAATAACCGACTTTTGCAGATCAACTTATACTATTCTAATTTTTCAACATTATTATGGTGTAAACGGTTCTTAATTTTTTTAATGGAGGGTCAGAATTATTATTATGGTTTCAGTTGAAAATCGAATTTATCGATAAGCGACAATCGATTTTACTCTCGTTCAGTATGTTATACCTAATGTCGGAAGTAGTGCGCTGTACGGCGCATCTGATACGCCATAGAGCGCACTACTTCCGACATTAGGTATAACGTACAGAATGAGAGTAAAATCGGTTGTCGCTACTCGATAAATTCGGTTTTCAACTGAAACCATAATATTAAAATTCAGAAGCAGGTTCGAAATTCAATTTCTCTTGAAAAAAATGTGTTCACTGTATTCCGGTTGGTGAGTAGCAAACAATGAACAGTATTTTTATTTTCAACAAAAAGCTGACCTGCGCTAATCATTCTGGGGTCCACTCACCATGTTCGCTCAAGAATGATTTTATGCCCAGAATGTCGAGAAATTTTCCCTTGAAAATATATTACTTATTTTGTTTTTATTGCGTACAGTGTGTATAATGTTTTGAAATTTGAAATATCTTCCCAACATCATGTGATCCCAGAAGTGGAAAGCAATTTCTGCTTGATGTTAAGAGAAAGTATCGATAGATCCGATAGCATTCGGCAGGCTGTGAAATTGAATAGAAGTAGTTTGAAATTGAGTGTAGGGCTTGCAAAATATGCCTAAATCACACTGTAAACACAGCAACCTGATAGTGCTGCTAAAAAATGGTGATAGCGACAAACAAATTTGCTCAATCATTCGAGCTAAAAAGCACAGTCAAAGCAAGCTATGCCAGTGGCCAGGTGACTATACTATCAGTGAGTATCATTTGTTTGTACATTCAGCATCATCAAATAAAATGAAAAAAGCAAAATGCTGGGTGGAGCCGATTAGATGGCCAAATATCTAATTCGTCAACTGCTTGAATATGAAGAATATACTGAATTCTCAACAGCACACATTTATAAAGCTGGGCAAATCAAACGCGCTGACAAATGACTAAGAATATGGCGAAGTTTCTTTTTGATGATATCTGTATCGTAGTCAGAGTAATGATTTGTCAAATGGTTGATTAGAAAAGGCCAACCAAGATAACAAAGTCTTATTATATAAATAATTTATTATTAAGCCTTTTGCCGGTCAGTTATTCCAGTTTTCAGCTAAATCTACAATACACACATACATGCAATAGTAGCAGCCGCTTTATACATTAAATATTACAAATCCGGCTCTCGTTATCTCACGCTTTTCAACAACTCGCCAGCTCTCTCTGTGATATCACGCGTGCTTGATTGATCTGTGCTAGGAGATAGCTAGCGGTCACGAGATACCAATCAGATCAGCCAATACGGGTAAACAACACATTTGACGCATATGCATTAATGGGTATGTAATAATCTTTTAGTAAACTATTAGTTTATTCCTAAAGAATTATTGATTTTAAACTGTATTTATTCTCGTGCCAAAGTAGGGTACACGTATTTTTATCGTATTGCTATCTTGAATACATGCCCAACCACGTTTGTTTAGCTTGCGCGATACGCAATAGCGCAGAATGCATGCCTTGAATATGATATACAATAAAACAGAGACTGAATGTGCATCTGTGTAGCACTAGTTCGCTTTCGTATGGGTAAAAAGAGATAAAAGGGTAGATGTTCTCTGCATTACTGCATTTGATCAATGTGGGTGGGATTTCAAATTCACACCAAACTTTAACCTACACTAAAAAAACAATGCACCTTATATTTAAGTGCAATCACCTATAGATTTGGGCAAAGGGCAAAGTTATTGCTCTGTATTGGTGCTGCACTTAATTTTTATTAAATGTGGTCAAATACTATTCATGAACCATAGAGTAATAAACCATATGTGCAATAAATATATAGTCTTTAAGTGCAACAGCTGAATAGATAGTAATTATAGTGTACATGGATTGCATTAACTGGTCCTAGCAAAATTAAAATGAGTTTTTTAATACGTTTTATGTGCAAAGGTGCATGGATTTTATTTTTTCATAAAAAGGTTAGTATTGATTTGTTTTTGTTTCTTTTCATGTAATAAAACGAAATGGCTGAATGGAAGAGGTTTTATTTATATGTATTTTGCCGTTTTTATAAAATAAAAGTAATCATATCATAAAATGACCAATTGTCAATAATGAACAAACTCACTAGGAAGGATACTGATGATCAGTTTCATATCCTCCTCGAATCCAGTTTCCAAGATATGATCACACTCGTCTATAATCAAACACTGCAGATTCTTGAACAGGAAATTCGGTGTCCCTTTCAAATGATCAAGCAAAAGACCCGGTGTAGCCACCACAATATTCAACCGTTTTTCCCAGCTTTTCATTTTCCGTATGCCGACTGGCACCTCACATTAACAGGCCATAGGTGTGATGTTGATGTGCCATTAGTTCCTTCATAACTCCGAAAATTTGCATCGCCAGTTCCCGCGTAGGAGAAATGATAATAACCCCGGTTCCATTTCGTGGTTTGAACTGCAACTTATAAATCAACTTCACATCCGGAATTGAAAACGCCAACGTTTTACTACTGTCAGTCTTGGCAGAACCAATCAAATCACGCCCCTCAAGCAGCGGCGGAATGGCTTTAGCTTGAATGTCGGTCATTTTTGTGAATCTCATTTCTGCGATCACCTTCAACGTATCGTCCGACACCTTATCACGAAGCGAATCGAAATTCCTGAATAACTATAAATTAGAAGAAAAATTAGTAATCTCCATTTAATTCCAACTACCTTTGCTTATCCTCGACAGATACGCGTATTTCGTCTACAATGTGCAGACTTCTTCAGTGTCTCGTACTAATAACTCGTGCAGTCACGAGTGGATGAAAGCAATGGACGAGGAGTTTACGTCTCTTCAAGAAAATTCGACGTGAGAAATAATGAAGATGCCTACTAATCGGAAACCAGTCGGATGCAGATGGATCTTCAAAAAGAAGACGAATCTGGCCAGATTATCCGCTAGTAGCGCGAGCTACAGTCAAATTTGGCATCGATTCTAACGAAGCCATTGCACCAAAACCAAAACCAAACTACGCTTCGAACGCTGCTCGTCGATCCCTGCAAGTCAAACATATCGATGTCAAGTCGGCATATCTGCGCGGAGAACTCACGGAGACAGTTTACATGAAGCAACCGATGGACTATCATCACTCCACCCTAGAGCGTACGCAGCATCTACCGTTTAAAGACACCAAGGGCGCTTGGTCCAAGTTGGTCCTTCACGATCATTATCTATGTATCGTGGCTGCAAAGGAATACAGTTCTAATTAGTTCGATGTCATTGCCTGTCAATGTGTCACTGTGGATTGCCAGCCATAATGCACCTTTGTATATCTCTGCTGTTGTCGTTATCGGCGATCACCACTGAACCCACATACACGAATTCGTCTACCATCTTGATTTCATCACCGTTGATCTGAACTCGTGGTGGGAAACTAGCATTGTTATTTCATGAACCTCTTGCTTGTGGACAATACGACCAGCCGACAGGAAGCAACACACGCGGAAAAAGACGAAAGAAGAACTTCGGATTTAGAAACACATAACAACGTTACTGAACAACTTAACGTTTATTTATTCAACAGATTCACAGGAGTTGTTGTTATGGACTGAAGAAAATGAAGAAAAAGCACGACAAAAAATATCTACTCTAAAGCTCATTGAGAGTTACCCTTCCAAGGTGTATATAAAGTAAAAGGTGGTCATTGATAATCTCCCACACTCCTCCTCAATGATCACTAAACGAAGTCAACCGATGAGTCCCATACGCTTTAACATCTGTCGAAACTTGGTTGCGCCCAACGGTTTTGTTAGTGTGTCAGCTATCATCTTCTCCGACGGACAAAACTCCAGCTTTACGACGCCTTGTTCCACCAAATCCTTTATGAAGTGCTGCTTGGTATCAATGTGTTTGGACCTCTTACTGGTACGTTCTGCCTTAATGAAACTCAAACAACTTTGATTATCCTCGTATATTGTGGTGCACTGCTGTGGTTGTCCAAGATCCTCCATCAATCGACGTAGCCAGATTAGTTCTTGGCACGCCTCGCTTAACGCCACATATTCCGCTTCCATAGAAGACAGACTCACGCAGGATTGTTTGTGACTCACCCACGCAATCGGCCCAGCTCCGAAAAAAAAAACACGTATCCACTTGTAGACTTCCGGCTAGCTTGGTCGCCAGCCCAGTCCGCATCTGAGTAGCCTTCCAGTTTCCATTCTTGACCAGGTCCCAATTCCAGTTTCAGATCCTTTGTTCCCTTTAAGTACCTTACTACCCGTTTCGCTGCCTTCCAATCCATTTCCGAGGGATTACTGACTTTTCTTCCCAGAAGAGAAACACTGACTGCCACATCCGGTCTAGCGTTCACCGCAACGTAAAGGAGAGCACCGACTAGGCTTCGGTACCGTGTAACGTCTTCAAACGGTTTGCTGTTGTTATCCGAGTTGATATAGCTTTGATCCATCGGTGATTTAGAAGGATTGCAATCCTTAAGCCGAACTTCTCGATCAAAGTTTCGATGTAGCTTGTCAAACGTAGACTGTAGACTCCTTTATTACAACGCACCTCATGACCCAGAAAATGTTTTACCTTGCCGAGGTTTGTAACATCGAACTCTTTTCGAAGTGCCTCAAAAACAGCATGTATGACAGCTGCTTGCGTACACGCTACCAAAATGTCGTCGACATAGACACACACAGAGTTTTCTTTACCGGAGTCGGTAAAATTTTACTGGGTTTTCAAACAGCTGAGAATTCAGTAATCTATCGAGCAGTATTTTGCATTGCTGAAAACTCCGTAAAAGCCCAAACAGTGAACTGTCAAAAACAACTACTGACTTTTTCGGTATTTTATTTGTTTACCTTCAGTTTGCTGGGTTTTTCGGTATTTTTTTTTTTTCTTTGGAAGAATCAGCCGTTTTTCTGATTTACTGAAAATAAAACAAATAAAATAGTTTTCTTAATGTTTAATGTTTATTGAATGTTCATGTGAATTGTTATGCAAGATAAGATGAACATGATTAATTTAATTTAATTTTCTTAGAAATTGTTCTCCTGTAGTGGTAAGGGTGCCGACTCCCAACATCGTTGCTTTTAAAAAAACGTAAAACTGTTTGTCAGTTGGGTTAATCCCAGCTTTGAAAATAACAATTGCTTGGCAGAACAACTCAAAAGTGTAAGAAAAGTCTCTGTTTATGGGCACGGTTATGCCGTTCCATGCAATAGCTGCCTCGGAGCTATCCTCTGGAAAATTTCCCCTCATATAAAGTATGGGGTAGTCATTCATGTTGTTTGGGAATGGTACATCGTGCTGAAAAAATAAAGAATATAAAACATACATTACAATACACAGTAATATAAGGAAAACCTGAAGAGAAGAATGACCTCATACTAACAGCGCTAAGCATAAAGCGCATAATATTGCAAACAGAAACTAAACAATTATTGTGCTATGTTTATTTCTCTAGCAACCTGTTTTGGCCTCCGATGGTCAGTATCATTCTGGTATCCTCTTATAATGATAGGTATTAACAAATGTGAATTATTACCTCGATCCATTCAACGATTCCACTAAGTGGATTGTTGTCCTCGTTTTTGTCGTCAGTTTCAATTCTAGTCCGTTTAATGCCACGACTTGGATTTTTCAATCGAATTATCCCAAGTGTTCTGATAGTAACTATAAGTAGCGAGATAGATAGTTTCCAATTAGATTCATTCAAAATAAATAGTTTTCTGGTTACCGTTTTCAACATGTTTGAGTAGGGTAGAGTACGTCTTCAATATCCCCATTTGCAAATTTTCAAATGTTTGCCAAAAATCAGGACCATCAGGATAAAGTCGTTGAAAATCAAGCTTGAGCTAAAAATAAAGAAAGCATTAAAAGTCAAGACAATTATTGTTAAGTAATGAGCCCACCAATTTTCCATCAAAGCAAGTTGACACAGGTAAAACCAACAATTATGTGTAGAGCTCTCCTGATTGACGGAATCGATCTCGCTCACTGAAAGTCTTCAACCACAACTCCTCAGCACGTGCTTGAGTTCTAGGTGAGGGGCAGATAAACTTCAATTCAGCCATCTGAAATAATAAAAAAAAAACTCATATTCACAAAGTAAACAATGTAACCTTTGGATTTTCAAATTAGAATTCAACCTAATGAGTTCGGTTCTCTTAGTCTTCATAAAACTTGGATTACCAAGAGACTGGATAATAATTACATCTTCATAATTGAAAAAAAAAATCAAAGGATTTGATCGCTTTTGCTGGTGTTAATTCCGAATGAATAGTAAGTGATTTCATCTTGAAAACGATAGTTTTATATCATTAAATTTTCACCGTCGAACGATAGAACCACACGTCTTGTTTTTACTTAAGCTAAACTAGAGTGTGCACTCAAATGCATGGCTAGCGAAAAAATGAAATATAGCATCGATGTGGCTCTACAGTGTGATATTTTTAACTTTTGATCCAAAGGCTATTAGTATTAATCTATTTATTTGAGGAATGACTAACAAAAGACGCATTTTGACTTAACATCAGCTTTCCATATTGAAAAGAGTAATCCAGGTGTGGTCTAGGATGTAAATTCAAATGGATTGGGTGAAGCTCAAGGTTTAGATCTTTTTGTTTTTGTTTAATATATTAAATCTGTGGATAAAAAATGCGTTTGAGCGCATTATAAGCACAAATATAAGTTAGATGCGTCAGACATGTATCTTCAATAAACAAAATAAGGTCTCAAAAAACGTACCATTTCTTCAACGGTCTCAGCCGAATCCTCACTTTCTACCAAGTCAGAAGGTTCAGGTGTTGTTGCCTGTTTATCCGTGAGTTTGCAACGGATAATCTTTCTATCTGTGGATTTACGAATCAGATACTCAAGATGATAATGTAATCTGCCAGTATGTCTATGTAGGCCTCGTGCGTGTTGGTGAAACCATAGCGCTTGAGGTACGTTGTCATTGCTAGAACGTAAAATTGGGTACGTTTCCACGAGTGATAATGCAATGAGGTTCTTTTGAAATGCTGAAGGACGCCTAGAAAAGTATATGATTCAGTTAAGCATAACAACAATAAAAATAAAACAAACAAATTGAGCTTACGGTCCATACGATGATCTGAGGTAATCGCACAATACTTTTTTAATTTTCGTCAAAACTTTGTCGTTAGGCTTAATTTTCTGTTGCAGAGACTCCATTATATGCCGACCCTCATCTGTTCTTCGGAAAACACGATTGATGTTGATTACCTGAAAACGATTTGTTTAGTTTCAATAGCATGTTCCAACTGGTTACCACTTCCAATAAACTAAAATACACTAATAATACATTCATTCACGTTGTTTTCAACTTATTCTCACTTTTTCAAGTCGCAGGCCATTATACGGATTATTTGCAGTACTGCAGTCTTCATCCATGTCCTGGTCGTCTACCTCTACCAATACTTCTTCAATTTCATACATATTGTTGCCGTCTCTTGGATCATCCAGTCTTTCCACATCATATTCTTCAACTGCCAAAATCTCTCTCTGGATGCGTAGGATGCATTTAATCAGTTTGGTTTTCATGTGAAGTCGTAAAAAATCTTGCTCATTTAACTCCATGAATGTATGTAAATCGTCTATTCCTTCGGACACTGAAATGTACAAGAAAATAAAGTTTTAGATACCATTAATCACTTACAAACAACAGTGGCTTATTACGATAAACAAAGTATCGTCCGGTGATCTTACTCGGACTATCTTTATTATAAATTCAAGAACTGACGATACTGTATTGCAGAATCCGCATTTCTGATACACATATGATGTTTATAGATGAAAACAACATTATATGTATTATTATTGATATATAAACGGTTACCATAAAACAATTTAAAATGACTACGCACTGGAGGAAAATATAAAATGCCGAAAAATTTAACTTGTATATATAGTTTTAACAATGTT
Organism: Aedes japonicus; assembly: GCA_034211315.2. Taxonomy (NCBI): domain Eukaryota; kingdom Metazoa; phylum Arthropoda; class Insecta; order Diptera; family Culicidae; genus Aedes; species Aedes japonicus. The sequence continues at coordinate 385,777 of JASCZW010000146.1, read as the reverse complement.
TCTTGGATAACAAAATATGATACTTTTGATTTGATGGACGAGCAAAAATCTATTATTTTCAACTAAAGTGAAGGCTATCTGAACAAATGAAAAGGGCCTTTGTAAAAAACTGCAGATGGTGGTAGGTAACAAATGTGATTGGCGCAAAACAAACAACATTACCAGCAAAAAAATATATAAGAAAATAGTTGATAATCATGATGCTGATAAATTTTATTCAGTTTAAGGAAAAATGGCCAAAATGTAGTTCAGTCTTAATATAACAAACAATCAGAATAAATCTAGATTCATCCCAATTTACAGAGTTTTCGCAGGAAAAAATATTAAAACCTTTCAAATTTGGGTCAACTGTACTTAAATTTGGGTTATATGCGTTAACCGTGATGATAATAATTAGAGGGGCAATAAACACTTTTTAGATGCTGTGCTAGAATGGATGTGTTTGTTGTGTTGAGATGGTTGACATTGTTGTCACGTACGTACCTTTTGTTTTCAACAGTTATTGATGGTGTTTTTTTTTCTATTTAATTATCCTGTAGACTTTCTTGCAGTTTATGACGGTAATTAATTAACGAATCAATGAGGGTTCTCAATAATCCTGGTTAAAGCAGCGCCTCGAAACAAATTTTATTTTGCTGTTGTACGACATCCAGAATGAAAATGTTGTATGCAGGAAAACTTCTTTGGTGTGAACTAACTGATCTGCTTCCAATTCTTCAACCTCATACGCTTGCAGCAAATCATCATACTCCAGTGTTCTGCAGGATCTTAGCAGAAAATGTACCTCTTCATCGATTTCAACCAGTTCCTTAATGATGCCATATGAAGGAAAAAGCATGTTTTGATGTGTTCTTAATGCAACTAGAAGATTTCTTCGGAACTCGATTCCGTTGATTTCCACCGTTTTTAGCAAGGACATTATGCTGTTCTGCTTGTTTACGTGAAGGTAACTCAGCGTTTCTTCAATTTTTATTTCCGCATTTGGCTTAAACAAAATTTTGTCATGGAAAGGTCTCTCCAATAAATCAATCACCAATGAGAAGCATTGGCGTTTAGCCAGACTTTTGCATATATTTTTAAAATTTCGATTCACAGCAGCTTGATACTTAGCTGGTTTATTTTTCTGCTCATATGGTAGGCAATTTGACTGTTTTGCACTACCAACTTGCCTTATGCATTCAGCATAATGTTGTAAGTGGTGAATTTTGTTTATTCTTCTTCCAAAATTAGAACAAAATAATTCTGTGAAAAGACGCACATGTTCTTCAAGCCACAAAAGCAGATCTTCCGATACGATTGGCGACAACACAATTCTTGTTATATTTATAAGGTGTCCAATCATAATAACTGAATCAGATTTCTTTGGAAACTTATGCCCAAATAAAAACGGAAATGAGCGTAGTAACAGGAAGCTTTGTGCAGCTGTTTGTCTCATTTTATGAGCTCCCGGAGAAGATAACATATCGTTTGTAAAATTACCCATTGGTCGATTCTTTCGATCAGCGTATCCGTAATTGAAATTATTAATACGTCTGTTGATAAACTCCACAGTGAAGCCTAAACCTACATGTTGTGAATATTGACTCATGATCAATTGCAATGTTAGGGGAATCACACCTTCTGCCAGATCATGCATAGGATCAAGAGACCAATTGTTGGTAATGTGGTAGTATTGCAGAGTATTCAATAAGCAGCCAGTTTTTTTCAGGCCACATTTCGATGGTTTTAAACTACAGTAACTGTTCGCTAACTGGGTGCTGTTTAACTGGGCTGCTTTTTAACTGGGCGTTCGCTAACTGGGCTATAGCCCAGTTAAAAAGCATATAAACTTCAAAAATCCGCATTTGACATTTTGTTGTCAAAATCAGCAAGGGGCAAGTAAAAGGCGTATACGTTTCCTAACGGACTGAAAAGTTGTTCAACTCTACGGAATTGATTCGTAATTCTATACAATCTAAGTCAAACATTTTGCACAAAGTGCATAAGACATGAAAACGTTATTTAATTTACGTATTGTGCAATGAAATATTCCAACCGAAGTCTGATCGAAAGCCCCCTCGAAATTTATTTACATTTGAAATGTCAGCCCAGTTACCGAGCAGCATCCGCTAACTGGGCTGTGCACTTAGCCCAGTTAGCGAACGGTTACTGTACCAGATTGCACAGCTGTTAGGTTATGATTATACCACTCGAGTGTTCTGAATGGGAACTTTTTCGCCGGGTTTTCTTTAAATTCAGGACGGTTTACTGTGCAAATTCGACAAAACAAATTTGCACTCGGGCTAAGCAACCCAAATACGTCATGCACCGCCAAAGAGTCACCCACAAACAGTGTCACTACTGCTCGTAATTCAAAACTTTCACAACCATAATAGACTGTAATTCCCTGCTCCAGCTTCCTTAAGTCAGTAATCAAAGGTTCCATAATTGTATTATACCCATACGTCTTGACAAGCCTTGAAGGAGCTAATATTACAGGAAAAATTGTTTTTGGAGAGCTATTAAATTTATCAGGAAAGTTTTGCACTTTAAATAAAAAATTGGCGATTTTATTTTTTCCTGCTCTCGAGCTCAGAGCGTTACCTAGCTCAACATCATCTTCGTATAAACTAATTCTTATAGCGTTAGGAAATCGTTTAAAATATTCGTTTGACTCATAACGCAATCCTGTCTCAAACGAACTATATTCCTTGATGCCTGGCGTTTTTTGAACGTTACTGGTTTGCAGAAGCATTCGATAATGTGGATCTCTGAAAATCAACTTGAGCGTCTCAATAATCGGTATGTACGTAAAACTTTCATTGATAGTTACACGCCTGGGAATGCCATCCACATGACGTACAGTAATACGCCTACCCACACATTTTTCTACTGGTTCAGGAAATTGTGTGGCGAGTTTTTCAAGATACACCTTTTGTTTAGAGTACGTCCTTACATCACTGAATAAGTCGATATTTTTAAAACAACTCAAATAGCTTTGTACGAGTTCACTGGAAAGATCAATCTGGTTTGATTTCAGAAACGATTTTGCTTGGTTTTCTAAAAACTCGAGAAGCTGTGAAATTATGTTATTGCACATTTTTATAGTTTCTGTAACTTTTTTTTTGCGGCAGACCCGTATCCGCCGTTAGTCGACAGATGCTTAGAGATGCCATGCTCTTGATATCTTCTATGGTAATTTGTTGTTTTGTTAGAACTTCGTTTGTTGAATCATTTTCCTGAGTAACTTCTGGGCGGAAGTCAATAGGAAAATCAGTTACAGATCTGTTTGCGCGGCTAGATTGTTCAACTGGGTGGCTTTCTTTAATATGTCGTATCAGACTTGAAAGATTCTGGTACCGTATTTGGCATCGAGGAAAAGTACAGTCATACTGAACAAAATCGGGGGATAATTCACCCCTTTGGATATGCCAATTGACATGACGATTCAAGCCCTTTGTATATCCGGGAACAGATCGCCGGCAAAAGAAGCAAATGATTGACGTGCCCGCCATTTTTTGTTCAGCTTATTAAAGCTAAAACAAGCAACAAAAGTTAATGAAAAAGTTTACTTACTAAATAATTCTTGAACCCCTACATCAATTTCTAAAAGCTTCTCGATGATTGTATTCATTTTATTCTGCACTTGTCTGTACTTCTTAATTCTTCCTTTTATTATACGCACGAGCACGATATCCACACCAGAAAATAATGCAAAGGAATGAAAAGGCAAGGTTTTCAGAGTACTGAAGAGTTCAGCAATTTAATTTTTTTATTTTCAACTGACAGTTCAGTACAACACAAAAATACTGAAATTTCGGTATTATTTTTACTGAAACTTTGTGATGTTCCGTAAAACGTTTATTTTACGGAAAATACTCTTTTTTTGTGATTCGCTGAACAACTGTATTTTTTTTATGGAAAGCCGACGACTGTTCAGTAATGTAGGTGTTTTACGGTGCAAAAACAGTAAAAAAAATTACTGAACAGGGAAGCTGTGATTAAGTGTGCAAGAAGATATATCGTCAGCGGACCATCACGGCGAACATACAAGCAGGGATCTGATTCACACTGTTCGAAATTTAATTTCATCAATGCTGCATGTAATGCCCGATTCCAGCATCGTGCCGACTGCTTGAGACCATAAATGCTCCTCCTGAGTCGACACACCATGTTCTCACTACCATTGACTTTATATCCGGGAGGCTGTCGCATGTAGATCTCCTCTTCGATGGTACCGTGCAGGTACGCCGTTTCACATCCATGTGTTGCAGTACCATGCGTTCCTTACCCGCTACTGCGAGCAGCGCCCGTAATGTTTCCTGCCGCGTTACCGGAGCAAAGACATCCACATAATCGATGCCGTAGCGCTGATTGTAGCCTTGAGCCACCAGTCTTGACTTATGCTTCACGACTTTGCAACTTTCACTACGCTTGAGTTTGAATACCCAACGAGACCCAATCACCTTCCTTCCTTCCGGTAGCTGAACTAGCTCCCATGTCCCATTCCGGTTATGGGATTCGATTTCGGAATCCATCGCCGTCTTCCACTTCGGAATCTGCAACGCTTTTCGGTAATCCGTTGGTTCGCCAGAAGAATGTTCAGCGATACCGACAACAAAATCGTCATACCGTCTCGGCAGAACGCCTCTTGTCCTCCGTTGATCACGCTGCAAAGTTGGTTCCTCCCGACGACCGTCTTCATTGTCACTGAAACCATAGAAATTATCCGACTCTTCGTTCGAACTCCAACCATCAAAGTCATCCGAAGTTGCACTATCATCTACAGCATCTCGATCAGCCTCCAACGAGTTAATCGGGATGTCAACGGAGTCATTCAACTCCTCGGACACGACTTCAGACTTCATTTCATCCAGTTGTCCTGATCCATTTCCTAGCTCAATGAATCTTGCATCTCTACTAATTGTCACACGACTAGTTGCCGGATCAAGGAAACGATATCCTTTGTGGTCCTCCGAATAGCCAACGAAGGTAAACTTAATAGATTTCTCGTCTAACTTCGATCGCTTTGCACTTGGCACGTGCACGTACGCATCACACCCAAATATCCGTAGATGCTCAAAGCTCGGCTTGCGTCTCGTCCAAAGTTCGAATGGTGTCTTCGCTACAACCCTGGAAGGCAGCCGGTTCTGCAGGTAAGATGCCGTCATGACAGCTTCTCCCCAATACAATTTTTCCAGACCAGCATCTGCTAACATACAGATCGCCATTTCCTGTAGCGACCGGTTCTTGCGCTCAGCGACGCCATTCTGCTGCGGGGAATACGGTGTGGTGTACTCCGCCTTTATGCCTTCAGTCTCATAAAACTCCCGCAGCTCATGGTTGACGTACTCGCCTCCGCCGTCAGAACGAATGACTAGTGGCTTACGCCCGAAACGATTCTCCACCCATCGAACATATTGCTGAATCCTTCCTGCGGCATCCGATTTACTCTTCAGAAGATACACGGTTGTGTATCGACTAAAATCGTCGATGAGCGTCATCAGGTAGCGATTTCCCGATGGTGTAGTGGTTTCCATAGGTCCACACAAATCAGTGTGAACCAACTCCAGGGGCCGCGTGGATTTTCGCTCAGTCACAGGAGGAAAAGGCTTTCGCGCAAGCTTGCCTCTTATACAACACTCGCAAACGATGCGAGCGCCACAATCATGTAAATTGAAACCACTTACCAGCTCATCCGCTTCAAGCCGCCGTAGCACATCCGGGTCTCGATGGCCAATACGACGATGCCAAGTGTGCTGGCACCGCTCATGATGTTCACCACCAACTTTCAAAGAACATTCGCGAATCCGCAACCGGTACAGATTGCTTACTTTATCTCCTACCACCACTGATTCACCCTTGGCATTCTGGATCTCACACGACGAAGCACCGAATTTCACCACGAATCCCTTCGCAGCCAGTTGGCTCACCGAAATTAGGCCACCATCCAGTTCCGGCACATACAGTACGTTTTTCAATGTCACTTCGACCCGCTCACTACGGCCGTTTTCACCGAACACTACACCCTCACCGACACCGCAAACATTCGTTTTGTTACCGTCGGCAAGCGTAACCCGCGAGTTGTCACTAGCGTCCAATGACTTAAAAAACGACCGATCACTCGTCATATGAGCCATAAAACACACGGATCCGCCCGAAGCACCCGCATCGTGTGCCTTTTTGGCTTTAGGATTACTACCTCTGTAATTATCATCTTTCCGATACTGCTGTTTCCTCTCATCGTCACAAGCGTTCTTCTTCGACTGTAGCTTCTTGCAGTGCTTCCGGAAATGACCGGGTTGTTTACAAAAGTAACACACTTTCTCCCTTCTATTTTCACCAGCATCGAGCTTCATTGCTTTCATATCGTTCGACAAAACATCATTTTTCTGCCTGCGCTGGTTGTATTCATCCAATAAGCGAGCTTTCACTAACACAACCGTCCAATCCGCGTCCGCCCGGCACTGCAAGCTTTGCACCAAGCTTCGATATGTAGAAGGGACACTACGGAAAATCATTGCTATCTGCAATGACTCATCCAAGTTTTGTCCAGCAGCAATCAACTTGTCAAACAACTCTTCCATCGCGTTCAAGTGCTCTTCCATGTTCCCGTTTTCTGCCATATTTGCACTGCACAGTTGGTTCAAGTAATGCACAACGGTAGACATAGTTGCTTTCTCGTGGTGCTCACGCAAAGCATTCCACATCCCACGAGCACTGTCCGAATTTTTCACCAATTTGAATTGGCTTTCATCGAGAAAAAGTCCAATGTTTGCACGAGCTTTCCGATCGCGACTCTTCCACTGCTCGGTTTCCGGTTCCGGCCGCGCGACACTAATAACATCCCACAAGTCTTCCTTCTCAAGCAACCATTCCATACGTTGCTTCCAAGAAGCCCAATTCGTTTGGCTCAACTTGGGGAATGAAATTTTTGCACTGTCCGCCATTTTGCACAACCACACACTTTGAGTCCGCGAAATACCCGTCACCTCTCTCGCAAAAAAAAAAAAGTTTCTTTTCCGGTTCAGCACTTTCTTTCACTTCTCCTGTTCTGGGCCCATAACCTGTGGACAATACGACCAGCCGACAGGAAGCAACACACGCGGAAAAAGACGAAAGAAACTTCGGATTTAGAAACACATAACAACGTTACTGAACAACTTAACGTTTATTTATTCTACAGATTCACTCACAGGAGTTGTTGTTATGGACTGAAGAAAATGAAGAAAAAGCACGACAAAAAATATCTACTCTAAAGCTCATTGAGAGTTACCCTTCCAAGGTGTATACTGCCGTTATACGCATAAATGTCCCATGTTCTATGGGATTCCCTATATACATGGGACAGTTATGCTTATAACGGCAGTATATAAAGTAAAAGGTGGTCATTGATAATCTCCCACATTGCTTCCATGTATTTTTTTTTCTTTGTTGCATTAACGACAAACCCAATCCTATTTGCTTCTGCCTTAAGTCTGATGTGCGCTTCCGCCATCGTCTCAAAGGTGCGTGCTAAAATATCAACGTCATCAGCCAGGACAACAAATTAAATGGACTTCCTGATAATTGTACCGCTCGTGTCTATCCTCGCTCTGCGAATCAGATCCTCCGATGCAATGTTAATAAGCAAACACAAGAATCCATAACCTTGTCGTAACCTGCTCGCATATTCGGAAGGACTCTATAGTGTTCCTGAGACTCGGCCGGCGTACAACATTCGATTCATCGTCGCCCTAAACAACCGTATCAGTTTTTCTGGAAATCCATATTCGTGCATAATCTACCATAACTACTTTCTATCGGATTTCAACTGATGCACCTTTCAGATTGTTGTTGTAACGAAATCCTAATGACACGAATCAGAATCTCACAGAGATTTTTTATTTCTTTATATGTATCATTCAATATGAATACTGGTTGATTGATGGGAGGTCCGTATTCTTTGATACATTGCCGGAAGAAAGTCTTGAGAAGTCAAGAGTCCAAAATAAACTTTAAGTGGAAATCAAGAGAAAATTGTTATATGATCCATATAATGTGATAGTGATGAAGAAAAGCTTGTTTGTGTGTATCGTCTTTTGTCAACACTCAAATTATATTACATTCTTAAAGAGACGTACTGATACAGAACTAAAGTTTCAAAGTAAATCTGATCGGCTCTGGAGCAGGGTCTGAAGGTGGAGCAATCACACGCATTGGAGGCAGCTTGCGAATTTTTCGTCCATGACGACCATCCTTCCTATGCCACAAACCCGATCGGGGCCGGTTACCCAATTCGCGATTTTTTTGGGCCGAGCCAATCGGAGTTTTGTTATGATAAATGTTCGAAACACGCCCAACAGTGGCCATGCAAGTTTGCTTGAACGCAAATTCCTGCTTCGAAGGTAATTGAACTACAACCAAATCACCGAATTTGCGAAGAATAGTCCCGTAGGTTCCGGCTGCGTGAATAAGGTGACACGTTTGTCCTGGATACTTTTCAAGGCAATGAATTTGTGTGCCGACCTGCAATGCACCCAGTGGATATGCATCACCTTCGTTGGCACGAACTGAAATGAAAATGTTTAGCTACAGAATATAACGAGAAAATCAAAACAAAAACCTGGAATCCTAGGAATAAATCTCGATGTTTTGATCAAATCCCCAGGTTTCATGTTTTCTGAAGCGATAATGTATTTCAGCTCATCACCAACAGCGACTAATGCTACTTTTGCTGTTCGGCAGCCATCGTGGATCACATCGATAATCTTCTCAACTTGGGGTGGACCTTCCAAAGGTCCATCACGAACCCATTTTATCCAGTGATATTTGTGCTTGATGCCTCCACCTATTCCTTTAGCAACCAGCCGTCCTGTTTCCGGATCCCGACCAGCTAGGTTAGTGACTTTCAATGGTTCTACGGTGTACTGTTCAGGATAGTGCACGATCCTGCGGTAAGCTGTACCTGTTCCCGGTTTCGGTTTATTCATAACACGGGCCAAACTTTCCGTAGAAATCTTTGATAATGAAATAATTCGAACATCATTGGCAAGGGGTTTTATTGTTAAATGTTGAAATAACCTGGCCAGAGATGTCATTCTGAATCAGAATTAATACCCGGTCTGTTTATGCAATCAGCAACACTAATGCTTTGAGAATTTTGATTCGCTCACATGCACTGATTGTTTTGACGTTCTGGTGTAATGGGTGTAATATGACGTTTATTTCTAGGGTTTTTTTTCATTAGGGCGAATCTACAATTGAGAGATTCTCTCCGGGCTCGCTCTCTTTCATTCATAAACCAATCACCTTTGCGTTTTTCATTCTACTATTTGTACACTGAAAGAATTGTTCATATTTCATGTATGTGTCACACACATAAATTTTAGCAATGTGATTTTACAAATAAAATTTATGTGTGAACACACGCAAAAAAATACGTAGTTATACCAATTCAAAATAGGAATCAATTCAACTAAAATTTTGGTTTATATATGGACCAATAAAACTGATGAACTAATTCAACAAAAACTTTGAGTTGAAATAAAACTTCATGTTTTATAGAATTGAACATCGTGTTTTATTGCTCAAAACAAAATGTTTTGTTATGCCAACTAAACACATTTGTTGAAATAATTATCAATGATGAACTAATTCAAGAAACCCATTGAATTGAAATAAAACTTCATGCTTTATAGAATTGAACATCGTGTTTTATTGTTCAAAACAAAATATTTTGTTAAATCAACTAAACGCATTTGTTGAAATAATAAACATCGAAGAACTAATACAATAAAACCATTTGATTGAAATAAAACTGCATGCTTTATAATACTGAGAATCGTGTTTTATTGTTTTAAAATAATTACCGCGCTATATTCCCCCAGCCGACCGGCGTGTTGGAAAGCATGAATCGGACATGGCAGGAAATGGCCCTGTGCATGTGGTTGGATGCAGGACTCGGGAAGAACAGTTAGGGAAAGGTCGTCATAATGGCAGCTTATTTTCAAAATCGTCTTCAATCGGAAGTTTTTCCAGCTATCTACAAAGAGAATAATTAGTTGATAATCTGTTTTACAAATTATACTGTTTAAACTTACTTTAGAAAAAGCGAGGCAGAGGCAGCAATATGGCTGCTATGAAATGTGCACTCATACAAATAATTTATTAATACAATAAATTAACCATTTTAGTTTAAACGATGTTTAAAATAAGATATTTTTATAAATCAAATATTATTTAGACGAATATCACACAGCGGTGACTACTTTAAATAATTTGATTCGTTTGATTTTAATTGAATTTTGAATAGATTTGGATTTTTTTTAAGAATTGAAACAAATAGAAACCACGTATTGAATAGCAGCAAAATATTTTGTTGATTCGAAACAGGGGGATTTTAGGGTGAAAAAATATTTCGATTTTATAACAATAAATTAATTGATTGAGTTTAAAAATAAATGCGATTATTATAAATCAAATATTATTTAAATTAATATCACACAGTAGTGATTACTTTAATAAACTTTATTGGTTTGATTTGAATGAAAATTTGAATTGATTTAGAACTTTTTTATGAATTGAAACAAATAGAAATCTTGTATTGAAAAGCAACAAATCATTTTGTTGATTCAAAACAGAGTGATTTCTTACCGTGAAAAAATATTTTGTTCAAACAATAAATTAAACATTTGAGTTAAACGATAAATGTGGTTGTTAAAAATCAAACATTATTTAAATTAATATCACACAGCAGTGATTACTTTGACTAATTTTACTGGTTTGACTTGAATGAAATTTTTAATTAATTTGGAACTTTTTTATGAATTGAAACAAACAGAAAGCTTGCATTGAATACCAACAAAATATTTTGTTGATTCAAAACAGAGTGATTTCTTAGGGTGACAAAATACTTTGCGCAAGCAATAAATTAACAATTTGAGTTTAAAAACAAATGTGATTGTTCTGAATCACACAACTGTGATTACTTTAAATAATTTTATTGGTTTAATTTGAATAAAATTTTGAATTGATTTGAAACTTTTTCATGAATTGAACTTTAGAACAAATAGAAACTTTGTTTTGAATACCAACAAAATATTTTGTTGATTCAAAGCAGAGTGATTTCTTTGCATATGAATAAGTTCAGTTGGTACTCAATAAAATTTATGTGTGATTACACATGGAGGTTATCGTTAGAGACAAATGATTTTCGTTTGATTATTTATGTTTTGTAATGTTGATTTACATCAGTTTGAAATGCTGGGAGCATAGTTTCAATGCGAGGCTTTTATTACTTGAAACCCAAGTTAAGAATATCTAGAAACTTGATAAAGCACGTAATGTTTTATTTATACATTACGTGCTCCATAATTTTCGCGTTGCCTAATAAATTATTTAGCGGTAGTTATTTCATACAAACTTTGTTTTTATATTTTACATTCAAACATCCGTATGCATACATTAGAATACAATAGAAGGCTCAAAGCTATTTCAGTATCATATTGCCTAACCTTAAAACATTTCATAAATCCATTGTTTGAAAATTTCGCTTTTTGCGAAAATACAAATGATTTTCAATTAAACATGGCATGATTGGGGGTCCATCTATGTCACTTGAATCTAAAATCTTAAAACATTGTTTTTTATGAAGAACTTCGTAGGCAAGATAATGATCGATATAATTACCAGTAGACCATTGTTCAGTGATTAAAAATAAGGTTCGCTTATTAATTATTAGCAAATCAACTATTTCATATAAGTTAACTATTTGTAACTCCGTGGTTGTGACATAAGTTCCCACTTTGAACTGTGTTCCATTATAATTTACAACGGTCGCCATCTGAATGCTATCGTCAATGTTAAATGGATAAGGAATTGGCAGCTTTTCATAATAGTCCTTATCAGTTAAATTACATGAACATATATCACCATGAAGTGCAGATGTAAAGAATATTTTCTTATATAAATCGTGGCTGAATTGTAAAGCTGCCTTAATACAAAGTGTGTAGGCAATATTTCTTCTTGATGATATAATATGAGCATACTCCTTGAATCCTTTATGTTTTGCTTCGTACCGAAAGTTCATCATTTTAACAACACTACCATTGTTATCTATAACAGAACCATAATGGCAAACAAAATGTTGTTTTGGCTTGAGATGCTCTTCAAAAAGTTCTTGATAGAGTTTGTGGTTGCTCTCTACATAAATCATTGAGTTCTACAATATCACACTCAGAGAACGACAGAGATAGAGCTTGTTCAGTAAGCTTAATGAGAATTATGCAATAACCCCAAACGGGATCATTCCGTGGAACAAAGGGTCCCATAATTAAAGGAAAATAATGTAGAAAAGCTCTCATTTCGCTCGCTGTTGCTCTGATTACGACAGATTTGCTTTTTTTGTTTGACAGAAATGTATCGTTGATATCAGGCATTCTGCTCAAAGATGAATCTAGTATTGTCTTACTGAAAATTGATTTGTGTGCATTAAATTTACTGAAATAAACTTTTTTGATACACACAGTAGTTCATGACGGCCGTAAGACCAAACGTACACACCAAATTTGTTTTTTTCATTCCAGCAAAATGATTCGCTGGTTGTTAACCAGCAATTCTCCTTTTGCTGAAATTCAGCAATTGATTTCACCAATAACTAAAAACTGCGAATGTCAAATTTTTTACTGAAATCCCAGTAACCGTGTGAACCTGTCAAATATATTTCACAAAAACCGGAAAAAACTGACGATTTGGCAAAATGATTGACACATTTCCTCTATCGTTCGCATTCGATGGCCTATTGGTACTTATATAGCGTTTACTTTACGACAACTTCATTCATACCTACTATTGCTATATTGTTTTCAAATAAGTTTGGATTTCACGCAAATGTATCCAGCAGCTATCGAAAGTACACAAAACTGGGGTCTTTTGCAAAATAAGATTCTTACCAAGTTCAAACACTTGCACCCAACTGTTAACAATCGTAAGAAATATTTCATTAATAATAGTGTTTAGTTTAACTTTGCCTCGTTTTTTTCAGAATTTATTCGATCGTTGCTTATCATCAAAGACAAAAGTCCAACCCGTGGAGCAAAACGGACCAATAAAGGTTTTCAAAAAATAAACAACCTTTTGGAAGGAATTGTCGAGTGGATAAATGTACTCTATTTAAAAAACGTTAAAATAATCATTAATACCACTTTCAACTGATTCTAGCCCGAGGATGATATCAATGAGTTCGTCGTGGGTTATCGAAGCACCAAAAATCCGGTCATGATCATCAAAGCACAGATTTACGCTGAGGGTCATTGTTACATTAGCATCGCAAAACGATTTTTTCCGTATGGTCCGAAATTGAGCAAGCTTTACTACGTTGATTAAACACTATTTTTTTAACATCAAGTTTGAACAATGCAACGCGAATTTTCTCTTTTTTTACGGGAGCTATTTTCAACGTGACGAAACCATCAAATACCGTAACCGTTATCGTTCAATTGAAGTAAACTGGTAATGTTTTTTTTAACTGTTTAACTTTTATTTGTTTTTGGATTTGCATTTTACCTTCATATGAGCAATATAAAATAAAAATTTATTCGATGGATCGGTAGGTACCTGAAGGTAATCTGCTCAGATATGTATTGCAGAGTGTAAATGTAAGTAAAGTTCGAATAACATAATTATCTTTAATGCATTAATCAATATTTACATGTCCGAAGAAGTTGCCTCAGTATTGCCTTTATTTATTTATTTATTTTTATTTAATATTTTGTTATTAAACATTGCGCTGATATTTCAGCAGTGCCAAAAAATTGCTGACAAAGCAGCAAATTACGGGGATTGTGGATTTGCTGATCGTTCAGCAAATTAAAAGCAAATGTGCTGAAATTACAGTAAAGTGCTGTCAGTTTTATGAAATTCATTTTTGCTGGTATAACAGTAACATTTATTTTGCTGGATAGATTGCTGGTTTTACAGCTCGGCAAAATCCAGCAAAATTTTGCTGATTCTCAGCGAAAAAAAATGAGTGTGTACAGACACCACCGCTGTAAAAATCATGCATTAGGTCTACACTTAAATTGATTCACGTTTCACGTTTCATTTATCATATAAATATGATTTCGAGTTTCATTGTTCTTGACGGAGTTTTCTTAATCAGAGTTAACCTCACCACAGTTATCTACCACGTGGAATGAAGGGAGCAAATTAAAAACTGATTCGCCTCTAATCCCGGTTTCAGATGGCTTGTTTAACTCAACATCGCTACGGTAGTTTTGGATCGTGCGTCTGTACTCGACATATTCTTCAGTATCTGCTTGGCATTGTTCTCGTGATCTACGACAAAACCTACAATAATGATTAGCATTGAACGTAAGAAACTGCATCATCTGATGCATGCCTAGATTATCTCCTTGCAAAATAGTTAAAACAAACCTAACTTTAACGTTGCTTCCATTGCGGAGGGTGAAGCTTATTCCATGATCTTCAATTTGCTTAAACTTTTGCAAAATATACTTAAACAGACAATTGATACCATGCTCGTTTAAATCAACCTTCTTCACCATTGCAGCGACGAATATATTGCAAAGCTTCGAGCTGTACTGATCAGGAATAGTTGGGAATGAATAGTATACACCACATATAGAATGTTTTTTGATATGGGAGCTGAGATTATCATTGATTTCGAAGTCATCTGTGTAAAGTGATATTGGTATCAACAGTTCAGTTCGATACTTTTCCCTTATTGCCTTCCATGCTGTTCCTGTTGCAATGCTATTTTTAACAGTACATGCTTCAAGTTTTGCTGTATGAGTTAGAGTGGTTTTAAGAACTTCAGGTACACTAAAGAATGCCTTAATCTGGAATTCTATATTTATCATAACTAAATAGTTGGTTGCATCTTTGGCTTTTACATCATTAACATCGATAATAACAGGTTTATTGTTTTCAATAGCAATCATGTAAGGATATCTAAAAATGTTCAAATTCTCAAGATATTTGAAAACCTTGAAGTCAGAATCTATAAAATCAAATGGACTTTGGAGTCGTTTAAGAAGGCCTTTAAGCCGAGGGGTGACACTCCCACGATTAGCGTTGGATAGCACTCTCCTGACATGAAAATTTCCGCGATGAAGACGATTTTCTTTGTGCTGAAAGCATTTTTTGCGATTGGCACGATCAATCGCGATGAGAGCGCGATGACGATGCGATCAGCATAAAAGTTACCGCTGACAGCATGCAACTGCTCGAAAAATTTGACAACGAGAACTGCCAGATAAAATGTCATTTCTCGCTCAAAAATTCGATCAGTAAAAATTTCTTCTGACATCGTAAGAAAAACCGAGAAAATCTCAATTTCTATTCGTGCCCCGGATTTTTTCTCCCACATTCTCACCAACTACGACAACGACATTAATGACAACCATCCTAACAACAACTCCGGCTTTAGTTCAACCCACCAATGAGCTAGGCTGTTACAATGCAGCACTGAATCTATGGCACAATTTAACCAATGAATGCGAATGCAGTCAAGATCCGCAGGTGTCCTGTATTGTGTTCCGTATTCTATAATTTGGCGGTACCTGCACCTGCGAAACGCAATGATCCAGAAACTGGTACTGAACATATCTATCAAGTACATCAAGCAGTTGATATTGCTCTCGTTAACGGATGGCTCCAATTCAGAGAAAAAGCTTTTTCGTTTGTCTAAATATTTACAAGAAATCTCGAACACCTAGCTTTGCGGACTCTGACACTGGATATTATGTAAGTTAGATTGGACCAATTACAATTACTAGTTAATTCAAACGATTCTTATCCACTTCAGGGGCAATCGAGCAACGCTTTGCAAATCCCTTCTTGAATCTCTGAAAGAAGAAATCCAATTCGTCCGTAAAAGCATCCTAAGTACCTTCTCACCTAAGTGAGCGGAAACGAGTGAGCGCCAGCTGTTAAAGCCGACCTGTCCTTTTGATCTGTCTGGGAAAACATTTAAACTGCTGAAACCCGTCACCACGTATGTGAGAGTGTTTCGTCTAACTTTACACGCCACGCATTTTATTTGGGGCTCGAAAGCCAAGTGCGGGAGGGCAAAGGTTTAACCTATGCCTTACAAATTTGATGAAAATGTATTCACTCTGATCCATGCCACAGATTAGAATAGATTTCTTTATTATAGAAACTTTCAGCCGGTGGCTGATTCGTCTCTTATTCCTTGTTACAGCGAACAGGAATATCAATACTATTTTGATAGAAACTATTTCCCTGTTTCGATAAACAAATTTCAAACTGGAGCAGTTGCATCACTCGAGTGAGTCGATGAACTACGGAAATAAGGAAATAAGATTTGAACACGTTACTTTAACGTAAGAGGTTACGAACGATCTCAATCTAAGAGTCACCCACAATTGATACATTGCGGATGCGTTTGCGTGAATTTGACAGTTCTCCCATAGGTTTTCTGTCAAATTTACGTCACACATCCGCAACTATCAATTGTGGGTGATTCTAACAACTAGTTCAAAAAATCTTGATACACTCAAAATATTAACAACAAATTCGCCTGGGTTAAATTCTGTTCGTTCAGAAAAGCCGTACGTTTTCATCATGAAATAAAACAAAGTTCAAGGCTGAGTTTAAAAAACGGTTAGCTTTCAAGCGGTTTAGAAAAGAGACATGCATCCCTTCAGTACAGTTGGAGAGGTCTTCCGAGCTGAGAAAACTGTTTTCAGTCTGTCTGCAGTCCAATCCGCGGCCATCAGCATTTGCTGTGATTAGCAGCCGTTACTTATTTTGATCGGATACCGTGTCAAAAGTTGCGCTTCGTACGACTCAGCCGTCATCTGATTGCATTCCTCAGCAATTCCACTGCTCTCGATGATGGCTTACAGACCGTCAAGACTGAAATAGCTTTTATTTGGAGTTTAATTGGAGAAGTCTTTCTGTGTTTGGTTTTTCATTACTTTATTCTCCGATGCACTATCATTCAATCTCTATACCTTGACCGTGTCGACCATTCTCAAATGCACTTGTACATCGCTGTTGCTCTCGTGATCCTTCAGTTGCTCCGCTATCTGCAAGAGCAACATACAGAATAAACAATCCTATGAGCTCATCTATGCAAAACGCGTCAGAGATGGAACATAAACACTTACCAATAATTGTCATTAATTTTCCGCTACCGATTTTGTTTCGGAAAACACTGATGAATGCTACTCGATTCACTTGCGCGAAATAATCAAAACAAATATCGATAGTGTTGCCAGAAATGGAAATGGTAGCTCGAATAGAAATGGCATGGCTGCCAGTCATCAATATCAATGCTCACGATTCGAGTAAGAATCGGTCACGATGAGACGCGATTACGCGATGAACTTCGCGATTAATAATATTGTTGCGATTAATGACGATAATGGAAGCGATGGTTTTTTTTTATGTGAATTTGATAAGGATTCGCAGCGATCCAATTTGCAATCGCAAAATGGCGAACCCCTCGCTTTAAGCTCAAAAACAGTCTGAGGTTCAACTAAATTAAATGGAATGAGCTTTTCAATCTTAGCTGCTATTTTGGAAGTTAACAAGCTTGTCTTTTTTTGCACATTCCTAGTATCAACTCTGGATAAATTGGTCTCATTGTGAAGCTCTAAAGTTAATTCTACTACCGCTTGACAAATTTCTTCCAAATCCTCATGGTACAATGATTCGTGTTGTACACGATTTTCTTGCTGGATGTGCTGATTAGTTGTGTTTGCCACTGAACATGTTGTGTCTTGCTGTTGGCTGATTCCTGCAGTATCGGTCTGGTTTGACTGAGCTGGGCTTGTAACCGGGGATTTTTGTGGAGGCTGAGCTACTGTATTGCTTTCGTAATTCTTGTCATGTCCAAGAAAATGGCGTTTGAATACATACCAGTTTGCCATAACTTGATGACATCCTGGAGACGTGCAAATATAACGATAATTTCGTGGAACTTTATGGAATTTGGCTAGGTGGTCGAAGTATACATAAAGTGATGGAAAGCTTTCCAAGCAATCGTCAATCATACAGTTGTACATGGTGCCAAGAGTCGCTTAATTGTATTTATAGAGTCGTACTGCTCAGCCACTGGTATTTCGTATATAAACGAGCATATGAAGTTCCAAACCAAGCGACAAAGTTTGGAGTATTCGAGTCCGAATACAGCTGTTAGCTTCACCAGTGTATCAATGGCTCTCGCTGCAGAGTCAAGTTGATAGATGACCCCTCTATAGTGCACTTCGTAAGTACCGGTCAAGGTTCGATAGTCTTTACCTTTGAACACGAGTTTTGGTACGGTCAGAAAACCATATGAAGCGTACGTTGTTTCAAACTCGATAATCTTTGTTAATGCTTGCTCATCCGTCTCAGCAAAGAAGATTATGTCCTCCTGAGCCGCGAGAATAGAAGGTTTGAATTTCTTGGTCACTTTCGTTGGTTTTAGCTCGTTGTTTAACAGAAGGAGTACCCCACATATCATGGAGTCTACAAAGTAAAAATGTGGTAGAAATTATCTATAAATTCATTCCAGTATAATACTACCTTGATCCAGATCAGAGGAAGCAAGATATTCGGTAATAGATTTAGATAAGTCATCTTTGTATGGTCTGCAAAGGTGGGTTATCAGGCTGGCTATCTCAGTGGATTATGCAATTCAGCATAACAAATGATGGAATATAAGAGAATAAAGAAAACAATACAAATTCAGAAAACTAATTATGATTTATAAATCCACGTAAAATAAAAGCGTAAAAATCGACTC
The DNA here is from genome assembly GCA_034211315.2 of Aedes japonicus. Lineage (NCBI taxonomy): Eukaryota > Metazoa > Arthropoda > Insecta > Diptera > Culicidae > Aedes > Aedes japonicus. Next base: position 367,041 of record JASCZW010000146.1, on the reverse strand, counting down.
TTTAGTATCCACTTCTCTAGCGAACATGCTTATCATAGGCGTTTTAAGGTCAATCTAAATCGTCGTAGAAACATCCATTGATTGAACCTTGCGTATTTGTGGGGCATCCATCTAGGGCTCCTTCCAAAACCTAAAATCATGAGATTTTCTTATATGTTAAATATTTTCCTATTTTTACCTGCCATTGTGTATTCACTTTGTACACAAAATTGGTCTTGTGATTCCTTTTCACAAAGCAGCCTTTCTGGCACCTGTCGCCCATCAAGTTTGTTTTTCTATTGGGATACGATGACTATCCCATGAACCCACGTCATATTACTTTTTTGAGCACTGCAAGCACTGGAAAGAACACAAAACTTAATTACCACTTAAAGCCCATAACTAAACAAATTCAAGAGTGGCTTTTCAAATTGACGCAGCTAAGATTGTAAACAACAGTTTTACACATCGATTACATTTTGTCACCTCACTCGCGCAATCGGACACTACTAACAAATCGACGTGTTTACAATAGTAACTGTGTCGGTTGAAAAAGATGCGCTTGCATTAGTTTTCATTCAAGAAAAAACGTATACGTACCATATACTTCTTTCACTGCTCTTTTTGCTCGATCAAAACTGTTGTGGTTTTCGTGAAGAGTAATTCTAGACAAAATCGTCAAAAGGTCGAAAGTAACATTTGTAAACAATGACTTAAAACGTTAATTTCCTGGAAATACCAGGTTGATAACATCTACATCCACTACCAACGGGAAGGTAATAACTCCTTGTATTTATTTCTGGTGCTATTTGGTTAGTGGGAGCAAGCAGATCCTAGAAAAATACGCTAGAAGTCATTGTTTACAAATGTTACTTTCGACCTTTGACTATTTTGTTTAGAATTCTAAGTAGTAACATTTTTCGTTTTCGGCACCATGGTCCATGTTACGAGATGACAGGAGACGCTGCACCAATATTGTTTTTGCTGATATTGATGTTGTTTTCACAGGCCACTACCATATTATATCAATGGAACTATCATTTCTAAAAGCTCCACCACAAATTGATGCCCCGACGCCGGACCAGTTAACAAAATATCACGGATAATTCACTACTTCACGTAGGTCGGTAATCGCGAACAAGCAAAATTTGTTTTGCACAACAATCAAATCAAGCGTTCAAAATCATAAGGTCCTAACTACAAAAGCAATTCTTGTCACCGATTGTGAAATAATTTCAGGTATTTCTTAACGCAGTATTGATCGAAAAAGTTTTATTAGTTAACAAAATCAACACCAATCATACCTATAAATGCAAGCTATTTATCAGGAAAAGAAAAAATCGATGCAGAGAATTGATCATCGTAGTTAGGCGCATATATGATTGTGTAGGTATATTTGTTTATAACAGGAAATGGAGCGCTTGCGTGAAACAGTTCAATGAGGTCTTGAAAATTCAATACGGTAAATAATTCAAATCTAGCGTTTAAAATCATAAGGGCCATACTTGTATGATAACTTTTTCTCGCAATATTTATTCACTTTTCTGTAAATAAATATTAATAATCCAAATAGCAATTCAATGATCACGGTAAAACATAAATAGCCAAATAATAATTCTAGACAAAATCGTCAAAAGGTCGAAAGGAACAATTGTAAACAATGACTTAAAACGTAAATTTCTTGGAAATGCCAGATTGCTAACATCTGTATCTACTACCGATGGGAAGGTAATATTTGCCTCTATCTGTTTCTGGTGCTATTTTGGTTGTGAGAGCAAGCAGATCCCAGAAAAGTACGCTAGATGTCATTGTTTACAAATGTTACTTTCGACCTTTTGACTATTTTGTCTAGAATTGTTAAAGGCTCAATAATGGCTATGAAGGACTCAATCATGACTATAAAGTAAGACACTGGGGCTACCAAATGCAAATTATACGCATTTATGAGTAACATATCTGCTACTCATACATGACTTTAATGCATTCGATACATAGAAGCGAGCAAAGAAGTTATTGATTTGACCGTAACAGATACTAATAAATGGATAAAGTTTTTATGGGTAGGCCCAGTTTCTCCTTGAAATAACGTTCTTTAAAGTCGAAATTAAGTACTTTGCGGTTTCTTTGAAGAGAATATGTAGATACCACAACCTTTATGGTTCTGAACGCTAGATATATCTTATTTTTTGCAGTTGTTATTTACCAATTGATATCCGAATTCGTTGCTGTAGAGTTGGTATCGCTTGAGTAGATTTGGACCAGAATTTGGTTTTGCAAGTTGCACTTTCCTTGCTTTGAACGACGCTGCCCACTTATCCAAAACTGTTGCCCACGGCTTCGAATTTTGTTCTAACCAGATCACAGCATCCTTAACACAAGTGTCTTCAACTACGTTTGGCGGTTCTGTATGCTTTTTGATACAGTGGCAAGATAGTGCTCCTCGTTTAATCTGCGTTTGGTAGTTTTCTGTCTCAGGTTGGAGATGCGGTTGTACAATTTTCCACCGTGATTTTTCTTGATGCCTCCTCTTGCGATGAAATATGTGTCCTGAACATTTTAGGAAGGAAATTATTTTTTGGTTTAGCTTTTAAATATAAATTTTCTATACCTACCGCTTTCTCGTATTTGAATTGAGCAGTTATAGCATCTGCATATCGGCGCAATACATCCTCAACTAACGGAAAACCCTTTTCACAATGGTAGTCGGCAATGATTCCAACGAGTTCACGGTTACTATCTTTTGATAGTGGACCATGAAGAGAGCGTTCCAAAATATGCTGTCCAACAACAGTTTGTGATAGTATGTTAACCAATACGTTAGGGCTGAAATGGTTCGGAACTACATAAATTCTAGATAGTGGTTTCGTCTCTTCGCTATGTGAAGAAGAGGATACGGATTGTGATGGACAATTTGATGCTGATGGTTCTGTTTGCTGTGCAGTTTTGGAACTACTTTGAGCAGAGGTTGCGGAATGGTCCTTCACTTCACGAGGTCTAGAATGCGTGTTAAAATTTGATAACGCAGTTATAGGCGGGTCTGGTTGTTGGTGGGTCAGTGTATGCTTGATTATATTTGACACAATAACCGATGTTGCAAGTTCCTGGTTTACTTTTAGCTCTCCCGTGCTGATATCGACTGATTCTGCAAGTTCCGACTGCCCACTTTGTGAATCTTGATCGATGTCGGGATCTTGCGACTGCTCAGACCACTTTTCCTCGACAATCACTTCAGCAAATCCAAACACTTTAAAACCCTATGTTGAAAAAAACTCATTTACATCTCGAATCAATGATTTTTTGTTGTATTGTACTTTTACTTACGTTGATTTCTCTCCAAGAAACTATACGGTTAAAAATTTCATCAGTATTCCATCGCTGATTTCCATTGCTGGTGGCGTTATTCAAAATGCTTGTCAGCTCGTCCTTCGTTATATTTATCAACGATGCTATGTCAAACTCTTCGCCTAAAAATGGAAACAAACAACAAAAATACAATAAGATTACATTTTCCTCGTGTTTTTATGAATGTACCTTCGAAAATGTGGAGTATTTCGTTGGGTAAACTCAAATCTTCAAGGATAACTTTCTCAAACTTTTTTTCGGCCTCCATTTTGAAATTCATTGTTACTAGGTCGAGCAGACAGTTATGTATTGTTTTGATGTGTACTCACACATAGTTTTTTGCTATGTGTCACTTCTTATGACGTTCATTTGAGCTGCACTTATTTTGCATATGTTAAGCACATGACATTTATGTGTAGTTTATAAAATTAATGTGTCGATCGCTTAATAGATGTTATGTGTGAAATCATATAAATAAAATCTTTGCTGTTTTATCAGTGTAGAAGATGAATGTTAGACAACTATGAAACAGATCACCTGCTTCCTACAGGAAACCCAAATCCACATTTGAATTGAATCAAGAATACTTGGCAAGATGGACCAACCATGGTCTTAGTATAGTCACTAGATTCATAGTCTGGCGGATACAATGACGGGAGCCAATTTGAATTGTCACTTGGCGCAGCCAATCGAGCATGTCTCAAGAAATTCATGTTAGGGCCTTAATTCCATTTGTAAACAATGAATTTATATATCGATTTATCTTGAGTCTTAAATCACTCTCGTGAAATGAAAGCAGAATTTGGTAGAAGAATGTTAGTTCTACCATATGGAGTAGCAGGATATGGTGGGATTCTCGTTATTTGTGAGAAATCAACGTTTTAAGTCATTGTTTACAAATAGCTTTTAGGCCCTTAACATAAATTACTCGAGATATGCTCGATTGGCTCCGCCAACTGACAGTTCAAATTGGCTCCCGTCGTTGTATCCGCCAGACTATGAATCTAGTGACTATAGGTCTTAGCCGTCACACAAGCTGTGTTGTTATATTCACCAATTGCCTTTGGTGACTGAATTTGATGAGTTGCGCTGTCAGTTTTTGTATCATATCGTGCCCGCGTGACACATGATTCATGAGTTTGATACACAGTTTTTGTTGCACATATATTTGAGGGCGTGCGTGTACTGAAATAAATTTATTGTTTTCGTATACACTCACACATGATAGTGGGAACTAAAGACAAAATCAAAATAAACTAAATTTGAAATCAACTTGGAGTAAATATCTCGGTAGGCTTTGCTCCAATCATATTTGAGTTTATCTTAGTTTTTTTTCTGAATTCTATACAGTACATTCAGATTTTGAAACACATTAAAATATTTTTTCATGAGCTGATATAGTTTCGTTTGGATTAAAAATTATTTTTCAAACTGTAGAACACGCAAAGAAATCACTCTGCTTTGAATCAACAAAATATTTTGTTGGTATTCAAAACAAAGTTTCTATTTGTTCCAATTCATGAAAAAGTTTCAAATCAATTCAAAATTTCATTCAAATTACACCATTAAAATTATTCAAAGTAATCACAGTTGTGTGATTCAGAACAATCACATTTGTTTTTAAACTCAAATTATTAATTTATTGCTTGAACAAAGTATTTTGTCACCCTAAGAAATCACTCTGTTTTGAATCAACAAAATATTTTGTTGGTATTCAATGCAAGCTTTCTGTTTGTTTCAATTCATAAAAAAGTTACAAATTAATTAAAAATTTCAGTCAAGTCAAACCAGTAAAATTAGTCAAAGTAATCACTGCTGTGTGATATTAACTTAAATAATGTTTGATTTATAACAACCACATTTATCGTTTAACTCAAATGTTTAATTTATTGTTTGAACAAAATATGTTTTCACGGTAAGAAATCACTCTGTTTTGAATCAACAAAATGATTTGTATTTGTTTCAATTCATAAAAAAGTTCTAAATCAATTCAAATTTTCATTCATATCAAACCAATAAAGTTAATTAAAGTAATCACTACTGTGTGATATTAATTTAAATAATATTTGATTTATAATAATCGCATATATTTTTAAACTCAATCGATTAATTTATTGTTATAAAATCGAAATATTTTTTCACCCTAAAATCCCCCTGTTTCGAATCAACAAAATATTTTGCTGCTATTCAATACATGGTTTCTATTTGTTTCAATTCCTAAAAAAGTTCCAAATCTATTCAAAATTCAATTAAAATCAAACGAATCAAATTATTTAAAGTAGTCACCGCTGTGTGATATTCGTCTAAATAATATTTGATTTATAAAAATATCTTATTTTAAACATCGTTTAAACTAAAATGGTTAATTTATTTTATTAATAAATTATTTGTATGAGTACACATTTCATAGCAGCCATATTGCTGCCTCTGCCTCGGTTTTTCTAAAGTAAGTTTAAACAGTATAATTTGTAAAACAGATTATCAACTAATTATTCTCTTTGTAGATAACTGGAAAAACTTCCGATTGAAGACGATTTTGAAAATAAGCTGCCATTATGACGACCTTTCCCTAACTGTTCTTCCCGAGTCCTGCATCCAACCACATGCACAAGGCCATTTCCTGCCATGTCCGATTCATGCTTTCCAACACGCCGGTCGGCTGGGGGAATATAGCGCGGTAATTATTTTAAAACAATAAAACACGATTCTCAGTTTTTTAAAGCATGAAGTTTCATTTCAATCAAATGGTTTAATTGTATTAGTTCTTCGATGTTTATTATTTCAACAAATGCGTTTACTTGATTTAACAAAATATTTTGTTTTGAACAATAAAACACGATGTTCAATTCTATAAAGCATGAAGTTTTATTTCAATTCAATGGGTTTCTTGAATTAGTTCATCATTGATAATTATTTCAACAAATGCGTTTAGTTGGCATAACAAAACATTTTGTTTTGAGCAATAAAACACGATGTTCAATTCTATAAAACATGAAGTTTTATTTCAACTCAAAGTTTTTGTTGAATTAGTTCATAAGTTTTATTGGTCCATATATAAACCAAAATTTTAGTTGAATTGATTCCTATTTTGAATTGGTATAACTACGTATTTTTTTGCGTGAACGAAGGAAAAATCTTGGAATAAATGAAATGTGTCCCACTATACATAACCTCTTAATTAAGTTGGGTTAGTACTTATAAAAATCTGAAGCCCTTGCTACATGTATACAATATATACACACCCAATTTTGTTTTTTCATTCCAGCAAAATGATTTGCTGTTTGTTCACCAGCAATTCCCTGTTTTGCTGAAATCCAGCAATCGGTTTTACAAATAACTGAAAAACAGCAATTGACAAAAATGTTACTGAAATCCCAGTAACCCTGTTTACCTCTCAGATATAAGTCACGCAACAAGTTGTGAGTTCTTTGGTAAACTGGAAAGCATTGAAAAAATGGATCCGAATCTGTATAACATCATGGAAACTTAAACGTAGAAAACTATGATTTCGAAGAAATTGGTAAGTAAAATGAAATGGAAAAAACATTTGATTTTTGCAGGTTGACGTTTTAAGACGAAAAAATGGCGGATTCATTTGGAGTAAACTGATGTTTTTTTCAACGGTTTAACTTATACCTTTTTTGCATTTTCATTTTATTTTATGTGCCTGCATGTGCAATACTAAATGAAAAACCGATACATCGATAGATAGTAATTTTCTCAGACATATATGGCAGATTGTGATTGTAAGCAAGGATTGGGTTGCTTTATTATCCTAAAAGCATTAATCAATATTAAAGATTGTCCGAAAAAGATGCCTCAGCTTTGTTTTTATTTATTTTAATTCAATTTTTTTAATAAACATTGCGCTGATATTTCAGCAGCGCCAAAAAAGTGATGGAAAAACAGAAAATTATGGGGACTGTGGGTTTGCTGGTCGTTCAGCAAATCACAAGCAAGTTTGCTCCAGCTGGGACGCTAATCAATGCTGGCACGATGGCCATCCGGCGAGACAGGATGGTTGGCGTAGGCCCAATAAGCCGCCCATAAAAACCAAATATTACGAATAACAAAGGCAAAGACCCTCGCGACGAAAAAAGGATTACGATTGGAAACTCGGAACATGGAACTGCAAGTCGCTTTGCTTCGCTGGTTGCGACAGGATAATCTACGATGAACTACATCCCCGCAATTTCGATATCGTAGCGCTGCAGGAGCTTTGCTGGACGGGACAGAAAGTGTGGAAAAGCGGGCATCGAGCGGCTACCATCTACCAAAGCTGTGGCACCACCAACGAGCTGGGAACCGGTTTTATAGTGCAGGGCAAGACGCGGCAACGCGTAATCGGGTGGCAGCCGATTAACACAAGGATGTGCAAGCTAAGAATCAAGGGCCGTTTCTTTAACTACAGCATCATCAACGTGCACTGCCCGCACGAGGGGAGACCTGATGATGAGAATGAAGCGTTCTACGTGCTGTTAGAGCAGACCTATGATAGCTGCTCCCCGCGAGACGTGAAAATCGTCATTGGTGACATGAATGCTCAAGTAGGAAGGGAGGCAATGTACAGACCGGTGATCGGGCCGAATAGCCTGCACACCGTATCGAACGACAACGGCCAACGATGCGTGAACTTTGCAGCCTCCCGTGGAATGGTAGTCCGAAGCACTTTCTTCCCCCGCAAAGATATCCACAAAGCCACCTGGAGATCACCCGATCAACAAACTGAAAACCAAATCGACCACGTTCTAATCGACGGAAAATTCTTCTCCGACATCACCAATGTTCGCACATACCGCAGTGCGAATGTAGATTCAGACCATTACCTAGTAGCAGTATGCATGCGCTCAAAACTTTCGACTGTGGCTAACACGCGTCGAAATCGAACGCAGCGGCCCAACATCGAGCGGCTGCGGGACAACGAAGTGGCCCTAAACTACACGCAGCAGTTAGAGGCGGCACTACCAACGGAAGAGCAGCTAGGCGCCGCTACTCTTGAAGATGGCTGGAGAGATATCCGATCCGCCATAGGTATCACCGCATCAGCAGCACTAGGTACGGCGGCACCGAACCGAAGGAATGACTGGTTCGACAGTGAATGCGTGCAGTTAAAGGAGGAGAAGGATGCAGCAAGGGCGAGAATGTTGCAAGTCCGTACAAGAGCGAACGAGGCGCGATATAGACAGGCGCGGAATAGACAAAACTCGGTCTTCCGGAGGAAGAAGCGCCAGCAGGAAGAACGAGATCGCGAAGAGATGGAAGAGCTGTACCGCGTTAAGGACACACGGAAGTTCTACGAGAAGCTGAACCGCTCTCGCAAAGGCCATATGCCACAGGCCGACATGTGCAGAGATACTAACGGGGATATTCTCACGAACGAGCGTGAAGTGGTCGAAAGGTGGCGGCAGCATTACGACGAGCATCTAAATGGCGATGCGGCAGAGAACGAAGTTACAGTTAAGTTCTGTCACTTTCATGAAATTTGTTTTTGCTGGAATAACAGTAATATTTATTTTGCTGGATGAATTGCTGGTTTTACAGCTCGGCAAAATCCAGCAAAATATTGCTGATTTTCAGCGAAATAAAATGAGTGTGTACGGTTAACTATAATAAATAATTTGTTGATTCATGATCATTTATGTAAAATAACTCATAATAATAATATTGATTAAATTTGTTTAATTAATTTGTTCGATTTTGTTTATTTATTCTGTATATAGTGAATTTTATTTAATATATAATATAAAATCACAAGTTTATTAGTTTCTCGGCAAATTGTAAATCCAAGCAAATGTTGAATTAGTGGTAGTATTGTGACACAAAGACATAAATTATGAAGTTTAAGTATTTTTCCACTTTGTCGCGAATGAATCGATGATTATTAGCAAGATGAGGAAACAAAAAAAACCGAAGTCTAGAATCACGGTTCTCGGTGGCAGTCAAATGAAGTGAAATTTCAACGCTAAAAAACCGCGAAAATTGGGTTAAAGGATTGAAAGTATAAAGTTACGGTCGTTCGGAGTCGATTGGTGATATTTTTCAGTCCGGTCGCTACGTAGTAGCAATGCAAAAAGTGACTGCTAACCTTCCCCAACTATCCAACATCCTAGTGATTTCTCGTGGAAGTGCAGAGGATTTCTCGGCTTCCTCCAAATCGAGTATCATGTCAACACATTCCTTCCCAATTCCCTACTTGACCAGCATTCGGGCACGGCCGGCGCCGGTATTGCTTTATAATGGGTCACCAGTTTTTAAACATTGAAAATGTATGTTAGTCCCAAACATCATCTGTTGGTTCTTTGTGTAAATACAGCTGATCTGACAATAACGGAATTGCATGCTTGGGCGGTCAATCATGCTCATGCTCATGCAAATTGTAAATCCGAGCAAATGTTTTTTTTTGGGAAACGATACCTATGGAGTTAATTCAAGAGTTACATTTTTGTTTAATGTAAACCAAGCAAACAGAATTGGCAGATGTTTTAACTAGATTTATTTTATTGGCTACAAATTTTGAGCCTAAGAAATGGAAAAAAAAGTCTGCTTCTCGCTTCTCAAGCTGACTCATTTCTGACAGACGAGTGCTGTTGTTTTTCTCACCTATCGTTTTTTGGTGACTTTGCTTAGTGCTGTTGTTTTTCTCACCAGTCGCTTTTTGATGAGTTTGCCTGGAAATGTCACAGCGATGTCACGTAACACGATAAAAGCTCACATGCAACCACCATGCAGCTCATCAATCCACCGTAAGGTGGATCACGGTGAGCTGTTGAGTTGTGAAGTGGAGCAAAAGGAAGAAGGCAAATGTGTATTTTGACAGTTCTAATAAGACCAAAAACAAGCTGATGGAGAAAAAAGTGATGTGCTTGAAACAGTGCGCTTTTGCAGTTGTTAGTAATTTTTATTTATTATATTACGTTACGTTTTTATTTATATATTACTCAAAATGGTTGATGTTAGCAATTTTTGTAGGAAATCTAAGAGCAAGTTAAGAGAGACGGAGAGTATATGCGGCCAGATAGATTTTCCTCGACGAATGTACCATTTGGTGGTGGTTAGCAAAATACCGGTTAAGTGGAGTGAAGTGAATTATGTTGCTCTCAGTAAAAATTATGTTTTATGCTATGCGTTGTTGTTATCGTTGTTATTCTTGCTGTGATTTAATCATTATCTTAAAACTTTCAAGGTTAGTTGTTTTTATTGATTCATTATTCAATCGGTTGTGAGAATCATAACTATCATATTTTACAGGTGCATATTAGTGTTTATACCAACGAAGAATTACAAGATGTGTACTAGAAATGGAGGAATGAACACAAAATCACTACGATGAAACCTGTCATGGTTATGGTGAATTGTGAAAATATAGACCATAAGAAAGATTAGAATACGGACAGCACGACGGCGACGTGATTCGACTACGAACCTGTGCCAACCGCTGAACTAAAGTATCTTCTTCAAGGTGATGGAATTTCAGTTACAGCACTGATTTGGTATGTTACTTGAGAGGACGCAACCGAAGTCAAATCAATGTGAAATGTCTTCATGACAAATTATGCAAAAAAAAGTAGTAGTAACTATGTAAATAAACTGAGAAATTTTATATAAATTGTGATCGAACTTTCGGATCGGCCTTTAATGTTGATCATCTATACATCTATAAATGTACAAAAAAAAAACTATATTTCTTTTTACTTTTCCTATGGACATTTCTTAGGCTCAAAATGTGTAGCCAATAAAATAAATCTAGTTAAAACAACTGCCAATTCTGTTTGCTTGGTTTACATTAAACAAAAATGTAACTCTTGAATTAACTCCATAGGTATCGTTTCCCAAAAAAAAATATATTTGCTCGGATTTACAATTTGCATGAGCATGAGCATGATTGACCGCCCAAGCATGCAATTCCGTTATTGCCAGATCAGCTGTATTTACACAAAGAACCAACAGATGATGTTTGGGACTAACATACATTTTCAATGTTTAAAAACTGGTGACCCATTATAAAGCAATACCGGCGCCGGCCGTGCCCGAATGCTGGTCAAGTAGGGAATGGGAAGGAATGTGTTGACATGATACTCGCTTTGGAGGAAGCCGAGAAATCCTCTGCACTTCCACGAGAAATCACTAGGATGTTGGATAGTTGGGGAAGGTTAGCAGTCACTTTTTGCATTGCTACTACGTAGCGACCGGACTGAAAAATATCACGTAGCGACCGGACTGAAAATATATCGACTCCGAACGACCGTAACTTTATACTTTCAATCCTTTAACCCAATTTTCGCGGTTTTTTATCGTTGAAATTTCACTTCATTTCACTGTCACCGAGAACCGTGATTCTAGACTTCATTTATTTTCATTTCCTCATCTTGCTAATAATCATCAATTCATTCGCGACAAAGTGGAAAAATACTTAAACTTCATAATTTATGTCTTTGTGTCACAATACTACCACTAATTCAACATTTGCTTGGATTTACAATTTGCCGAGAAACTAATAAACTTGTGATTTTATATTATATATAAAATAAAATTCAATATATACAGAATAAATAAACAAAATCGAACAAATTAATTAAACAAATTTAATCAATATTATTATTATGAGTTATTTTACACAAATGATCATGTATCAACAAATTATTTATTATAGTTAACCGTATATATTTTATACATGTAGCAAGGGCTTAAGATTTTTATAAGTATTAACCCAACTTAATTAAGAGGTTATGTATAGTGGGACACATTTCATTTATTCCAAGATTTTTCCTTCGTTCTACAGTTTGAAAAATAATTTTTAATCCAAACGAAACTATATCAGCTCATGAAAATATGTTTTAATATGTTTCAAAATCTGAATGTACTGTATAGAATTCAGAAAAAAAAAACTAAGATAAACTCAAATATGATTGGAGCAAAGCCTACTCTGAGAAAAATTCTCTCGTTATACCGACAATTAAATCATGGTCAAGATGACTATTGCATATAATGGTTACAATAACCATGAAAATGGACGAATTCACCACGTTCAAGGCATTCTTGACTATGATCATGATAACAAGGACTATTCCGATATTATGGTAAATGTTGAATCAACTATTTTTAATTGGCGTTTTGACCATGATCATAGTCAGTTCAAAATCACTATACTGCAAAAGTCATCCTAACCCCCAATAATGGTAAAATTGACTACCAAATTTGTCTCTGTGTACCGAGATATTTACTCCAGGTTGATTTAAAATTTAGTGTATTTTGATTTTGTCTTTAGTTCCCACTATCATGTTGGAGTGTGTACGAAAACAATAAATTTATTTCAGTACACGCACACCCTCAAATATATGTGCAACAAAAACTGTGTATCAAACTCATGAATCATGTGTCACGCGGGCACGATATGACACAAAAACTGACAGCGCAACTCATTAAATTCAGTCACCAAAGGCAATTGGTGAATATAACAACACAGCTAATGTCACAGCGATGTCGCGCTACACGATAAAAGTTCATCCGCAACCATCAGGCAGCTCATCAATCCATCGTAAGGTGGATCACGGTGAGCTGTTGAGTTGTGAAGTTATCAAAAGGAAGAAGGCAAATGTTTTGACAGTTCTGATTAGGTGGTAAATGTTGTGTTACGGAATAATTTAGTGAAGCAATAATGGCTAAATTAGTTTTTTTTCCGGCATTTCAGCATAGTGTTTGCATTGGAATTGTACTTCCTATGCAAACCGATCTGCTGTCTTTTTCACGGAGGACTGGCTTGGGCTGTAGGATTATATTTGAAAGCTGAGCTCTCTAATTTCGTCATTTTTTTTTTCTTTTGTTTATTTTGTTTTTGATATCATTTTTATTTCTTTCTAGCATAAACGTTTGGGTGTGATAGAGTGTTTGGTTTGGATGCCTTATGGAAATGCTTTGAATTGCAGAGAAACCGACAAAAAGTTTTCATAAGGGCCAATGTCGCAAACGTAAACAATGACTTTTTCCGCAAATTTCTCGAGAATGCTAACTTAATCATAGTGAATTATGACGATGATTGTACAGAACAGGAGTTCCCCTTTATAATAGAAGTGGTAGTTTACTTGAGCAAGTTAGCATTTTCAAGAAATTCGCAAAAGAAGCCATTGTTTACGTTTGCGACATTGGCCCTTATGAATCCATGTCGAAATAATTGTTGGCAAATGCAGGGCTACTTTCCATTTGGTTGTTAGAATAGACGTTAGTATGTAACTATTCGAACGTGTTTTTTTTTTAAAAAAACACCTGCACTCTTACTCTGCTGAACTACTAATGAAATTTTTATTATCCGATTTTTAAAGCTACCCTGCGCTAACTAATAAAGTGCTGACGTATCATCATACCTGTCGATAGTGGTCCAAGGGTCGGTCGTCGTCGTTTCTGTTGTCCGGATGTTATCTGCTGATGCAGCTCAAATATTATGCACGGTTTCGGGGTGTTGTCACCTGGATTGTCGTTGATGGTTTCTGTTGATGCAGCATACTGGAGGAATGACCGCTGGATCTGGTGTTTGTCACTAAGTGTTGATGTGGTCTGAATAATGCCTGAAGAATGTTTGCTGATGTCGTTACCAATTGAGTTCATATTTGAGGAATGCTTTGTATCTGCTGATGTGGTCCGAATAATGATTGTAGGATGTAACAATCTGGGTTTGTGGTGATGGCTCGGTTGGTAACTTAGATATTCAATAAAATGGCTTTATTGAATGTTACTCAAAACTCAAAATCAAACGGTATAAATGTGGACATGTTAATCGGTCCCATTCTTGAAAGTTTCTAATTTTGAAGAATTTGGTATGGAGTTTTTATATTATTATGGCCAATTGAATGCAAACCACTTACCCGTTTTGCATACGAGTTTTTTTTTTTCAAAATCTTATAAGTAATAGTAATTCATTATAGATGAATTAATGTACCAGAAACTGTACGGACACCTGAGCCTACCCAGCGGAGGACCCGGATACGAAAACTACCTATAGGTGCCTGTACACTAAACAATTACAATTTAAATTATTTTGTTACGTTCTTTTTTGTATTTTATTTTACGACATGATATTCTCATATTATAATTTAAGGAGCAGTAAGCTGTGTCAATCATTTTAGTGAGCTAGTGTGTACTAAATCATCATTAATCAATATTGTTTTCACTTTTCTTCAAACCGTCATCCAAACTAGACGTTTTTATACCACATAAGCAACATTACTGCATTTAAATTCAGTGCTTATGTCGTACATAGGAACATATTATGCAAGGAAACGGAACAGCACTTAGAAATTGAAGATATACTATTCTTTAGTTGATATTTAATTACAAATCATCCATAGAATTTCTAGTTTTGTAAAATTTAATTTTTTTTTTATTTTAACTTGTCCATCTCGATTTGTTTTTCAGCATTTCACAATAAAATTTACTTTGAAATTGCGCTTCTGAACTTCAACTACTATATTAATAAAAGACTGGCATGCGCATATAAGCGGTATATGATTATATTCAAAGATTTTGTTAAGTGGTATCATGATGAGATAAGCGTTTTATTTCAGAAATTATCATACCGTGCGCTTCGATCACTCCAATTGCTATCTTTGAAGTATAACTGGAACAGAATAAAGAAACATTTAACAACATATCTTATAAAAAATATCTCTTATTGTAATTTTTGTTTTGATGTGCGTAATGATCTATTGTTTTTCTAGCTTTTACAGGACAAGTAGGATGTTAATACATAGCTTTTTTTTTCAGTACCAATCCATTGGATGACAGTTATATTTTGTACATACGCATATTATGTTTTTGTATTGACTTACTGCAGCCGCTTTTTACATGGTCAAATAATTTAAATTGTGTCTTGAAATTCCATTTACACCATCAAAGTTTGAAATTTGTATAAATAGCATTTTTTATCTTTTATGATATCTTCAATGTTTGTGTGAGATAAGTAAGATATATATGTATTTCAGTCTGTGATCTGTATCATATTGGATCAGCTTATGAAAGCATATGAGTCCTATACGATTTGCAGTGAAAGATGCGTTTCAAAATTTTATTTATTGAATATATGATACAACATAGCGATCATTAACCAATCATTTTTAGGAAAAGTAGTAATTTGCAATATCTCAGCACATTTACTGGTACATATTTGCTTTGCGGTATAATCATAGACTAACTCTAAGACCAGTAGGTCCCATACAAAAACGATTTTTTTCTTGGCTCAGTCAATACTAGAACATCGTCCCAAGCTCAATAATGCACCCCTTATAATGAACTCACATGAACACACTCTCAAATACTCTGTCAAAATAACACAGCAAATCAAAACAAAGGCGCAAATATGTATAACAAGGTGCTGGCTTCAAGGTGTAATTCGGACCAAGGGGTTCTACAACAGTGAACCAATTTCAAATCGCTAGTTGCATATTGATTGTTGGTATAATGTTTGTTTGAGTGCAAAAAACATGTGTACAATTTTCAAAACAAATCGACTTAGCATTTTCCCGAAAATAATGAGTTATAACATGAGGTAGTTATGCATCCTCCGACATTATACTCCAAAGAGTTCTCGAATGTTCTAGAACACTTGAAGTTAAACTACCCCACATGTGTTCATAAACTAAAATGAGACTTTGGTACTTGTACACTTGACTTTGGAATATTTGCAAATGGTGATAGACCATCCAAAGAGTGTATATTAGATTATAAACTAATGTGAGGTTTTGGCGCTTGTCAATGCGTGAGGGTTAAGGTTAAGATCAAAATGTGAAAGCGATTGATCTCAACCCAAGCTATCAAAAGTTCTGATAAAAGGGTGTTTTTTGGCTTAACCAGTAAATCGAGGGATTATGATGAGAATTCTATTCAGCTTACTTTTTAAGTAATTAACCGCACTTTGTAGTTCGCATTCAATGTTTCAGCTTCTAGCAGCATTGTTATAAACTCCTAAAAAAAAACTTTGAAGTTCATGAGGTTGTAGAGAATGCTATTCAGCTTAAAAAGTACCTCAAACGAACTGGACAAAAAAAAGACATCTTTATTCGACATTTTTGATCTTCTTCAATCCTGCCACAAATTATTTTTAGGGTCCTGTGTTGTGAAATAATGATTTACTCAAATTTGATGGTTTTTTCTTAACTAAATTAATTTTTCATGAATACTTATTACCTAGTCTCCAACTCGAGTCTTCCTCTTTCAAACCGGGGTACTCACCACTGTGCCATATGAACGAGGTTGGTTATGCTATGATTTTACTCGAAGCATTGTTTGAGTGCAAAAAACATGTGTACAATTTTCAAAACAAATCGACTTAGCATTTTCCCGAAAATAATGAGTTATAACATGAGGTAGTTATGCATCCTCCGACATTATACTCCAAAGAGTTCTCGAATGTTCTAGAACACTTGAAGTTAAACTACCCCACATGTGTTCATAAACTAAAATGAGACTTTGGTACTTGTACACTTGACTTTGGAATATTTGCAAATGGTGATAGACCATCCAAAGAGTGTATATTAGATTATAAACTAATGTGAGGTTTTGGCGCTTGTCAATGCGTGAGGGTTAAGGTTAAGATCAAAATGTGAAAGCGATTGATCTCAACCCAAGCTATCAAAAGTTCTGATAAAAGGGTGTTTTTTTGGCTTAACCAGTAAATCGAGGGATTATGATGAGAATTCTATTCAGCTTACTTTTTAAGTAATTAACCGCACTTTGTAGTTCGCATTCAATGTTTCAGCTTCTAGCAGCATTGTTATAAACTCCTAAAAAAAAACTTTGAGGTTCATGAGGTTGTAGAGAATGCTATTCAGCTTAAAAAGTACCTCAAACGAACTGGACAAAAAAAAGACATCTTTATTCGACATTTTTGATCTTCTTCAATCCTGCCACAAATTATTTTTAGGGTCCTGTGTTGTGAAATAATGATTTACTCAAATTTGATGTTTTTTTCTTAACTAAATTAATTTTTCATGAATACTTCCCAAGTAACCACAAGCATTATATTATTGCACTTATTAAACCCAAAATCAACATCGGTAATGCGGGATCGCACCAATTCAACAGTTGTCAAGTAATGAAGCGTTAGATTAGCTTAAGAATGTAGTGATGCATTACCAATGCAATAATGCTACTTTAACAATGTCTTATGGCATTACATAAGATATAGCGTTAGTTCGATCTTAGTGGGGCCCTTTGCAGCTTTAATCCAACTTCAATTATGCACTAGATGTAATGCATATGCCCTATATATGCATGCTATTACAGCCTCGTGGTTACTTGGGTTATTACCTAGTCTCCAACTCGAGTCTTCCTCTTTCAAACCGGGGTACTCACCACTGTGCCATATGAACGAGGTTGGTTATGCTATGATTTTACTCGAAGCATTGATTCCATGCATAAGTACTTTTTTGTTCCCTATAATATTATGTGAACCAGATCACTTTTCGAATATAAATAATCTTTTTGACATTTTTTAAAGTCTTACTCGGAACTTTACGTAAAAAGTAGGAAAGTAGTTCAACATATATGTATTGTCAATTTTTGGAAATTGAAATTGGTTGGAAATCATTTATCGGACTTTGTAGGAGTTGGCATCGTGCATGTGGTTGGATGCAGGACTAGGGAAGCAATATTGGGAAGAGGTAGTCATAATGGCAGCAATATGGCTGCTATGAAATGAACGCTCATACAAATATTTTATTAAAACAATAAATTAACCATTTAAGTTTAAAATGAAGTTGAAAATAAGTGTGATTGTTATAAATCAAAAAATATTAAAATTAATATCACACAGCGGTGATTACATTAAATAATTTTATTGGTTTGATTTGAATGAAATTTTGAATTGATAAAGAACTTTTTTATAAATTGAAACAAATTAAAAGCAACAAATCATTTTGTTGATTCAAAACAGAGTGAATTCTTAGCGTGAAGAAATATTTTATTTAAACAATAAATTAAACATTTGAGTAAAAAGATAAATGTGGTTGTTATAAATCAAATATTATTTAAATTAATATCACATAGCAGTGATTAGTTGTAAAAAATATATTGGTTTGATTTGAATGGAATATTTATGAATTGTAACAAACAGAAAGCTTGTATTGAATACCAACAAAATATTTTGTTGATTCAAAACAGAGTGATTTCTTAGGATGACAAAATACTTTGTTCAAGCTATAAATTAATCATTTGAATTTGAAAATAAATGTGATTGTTCTGAATCACACAGCGGTGATTACTTTAAATAATTTCATTGGTTTTATTTGAATGAAATTTTGAATTGATTTGGAACTTCTTTATGAATTGAAACAAATAGAAACTTTGTTTGGAATACCAACAAAATATTTTGTTGGTTCAAACCAGAGTGATTTCTTTGCGTATACGGTTAGTACATTGATTGAGTGAGATTTATTGAAGTACAGAGCCAGTTCGCAACTAAAAACATATGAACTTGAAGGTTGAATTGAATAGAAACAAGAAACTTTTCTTGAACTTTCAAGTTGTTTTAGTTGTTAATGACACTTTAATGAAAATTATATTTTGCCTGTACGTAAAGTGTCTTGTTATTTAGCAAAAAAAGTTCCATGAAACTGAATTTTTACTAAATGTGAACTTTTGAGTTCTCATCTCAAGAAAAAAAAAACAAACTTGGTTTGGTTGCTTGGGAAGGTCTCTATATCTCAGATGATCTAGAACACTTGAAAATGAAGATAAGCTACCCAAAATGTGTCCATACACGGTGTTCAATAAGTTCGGATACACTTTCAAAATTTGTTAAAAAAATGAAAACATGTTTTTTTATTTTTTGGATTTATGTTATTGAAAGCTATGTTTACAAGGAACGTTTACAACATTTCTCTTGGAATGACCCCCCCTTTGTACTCCTTAACGAGCTTCAAACGTTTCTCGAACGCGTCGCAGGCGGCACGCACGGACTGCATGGGCATTTCGTATTTCGTCCCAGATTTTGAGAATTACCGTCTTGAAATGATCCAAAGTGCTGACCTTGTATTCGTTCAGCTTCGCCATCATATAGGACCAAACAAAAAAGTCGAGAGGATTCAAGTCCGGGGAGCTGGGAGGCCACAAAGTTTTGTCCAGAAAGTCGGTTAAATTGTCCCGACACCAGGCTTGAACCACATTTGCCGTATGGGCTGGTGCACCGTCCTGCTGGAACACGTAGTGCTCATCGCCGTAGAGGCTTCGGAACCTCAGTTTTGTAGTACGTCGCGTTGATTTTGACGTTTTTTTCAATAAACACCAAGGGTAGCTTACCACGTTTGCATACTGCCCCCCAAACCATCACCGACGCGGCACTTTGGAACCGAGGGATGTTTATATTGGATTCAGGAATGCTGTCCCTCGATGGCGCCCACACCCGGTCATTTTGCACATTGTGCGGCTGCTGCAGCACGAACAGTTTCTCGTCCGAAAAAACAAACTCCTGACCAGCGTGCCGAGAGAGGATCCTCTTAGCTCGATCCAACCGCTTTTTGCTGGTAGCCTCCGAAACGCCATGGACCTTACGTTTTTTGTAAGGCCTGAAACCAAGGTCCTTGGTGAGTATGGTGTGAGCGGTTCCAATGGAAACGTTGAGATCTGCAGCCGTTTTCCGGATTGAGCGGTTCTTTTTGCGCTGAATTCGCTCCCTCACGATCTTGATGACCCGTGGCGTCCTCGCTGAACGCGGCCGACCGGATCTCGCACGGTCATTGGTCGAGGACGTCTCCCGGTATCGCCTGATGGTCGTGTAGACAAAGTTCCGCTTGACCCCATGCGATTTCAGCAGCCGGAATATATCGCCGGGTCGCTCACCGTTCAAAAAACGCTTAATTACGAAGTCCCGATACTCTTTCATCGCGCGTAACAAACGAACAACAACTAACAGAATGTCAACACCGCGCACATTCGGTAGCGTATGAATGAAGCTAAAGCTGACACCAATACCAATGCAGAATATGTACATGGCGCATACCTACGCAATGATGAAAACTTGTATTCGAACTTATTGAACACCGTTTAGATTAAAACCATTAAAACCACATGGTTTGACACTGGTAAATAAATATGGAAAATGGTAGTTGATTTGATAATTCAGATAGGCTTCCCAAAAACGAGTCCATAGACTAAAACTTGACACTTGTGAATACGTCCGAAAATGCATTTAATATGGTGATTGATCTCAAGATCTATAATCCAAGAAGTTCTCGGATGACTTCTAGCTTTTGAACATTTATTGATGTAATATAGACTATCCAATATGTATCTATACTAAATTTAAGCTATTCCGCTAGCGCAAGCGTCACAAATGAAATTCTGATGCGCTGATTGATCTGTATCCATGATTTCACGCAAAAAAATCACTCTGCTTTGAATCAACAAAATGATTTGACGCATTTCAATACAAGGTTTCTATTTGTTTCAATTCATAAAAAAGTTCCATAACAATTCAAAATTTCGTTAAAATCAAACCAATAAGTTATTTAAGGTAATAACAATCACATTCATTTAAATTAAAGAGGTTAATTTATTGTTTTAACAAAATACTTTTATGAGCGCAAATTTGATACTGTATCTGCCTCTGCTTTTCTATAATGTAAGTTCAAACATACTCAATTATAATTTTTAAAACAGATTATCAATGAGTTGTTCTTTTTTAAGATAATAGGCCTTCCGAATCGGGTTGACATGATGAAGCCCATATCCATGTCATAACACTAAGTTGGTTTTAAATCTTGTTGGCTTCAATATATTGTTCTAAACAAGTTTACGGATGACAGGAAATCTTTTTTCTTAGTGAATAAGTGTAATTACTGTCATTTTAATACAATGCTGGGACTTCAAAGCATGTGTGCTATTTTTAGGACGCTTATATAATATGAGTTAATGTGCAAGAAGCAGGTTGCCTACCAATCTGCCAAAATTGGAAGACGTCTGCCTTGAATTATGTTAAATTATAATATTCCGCCCATTATTAGAGATAATCAAATTATTGAATACAGGTCCAGGATTCCCCTGGTTGGTGCTAAGCTGGTATTATTGGTATTAAGTTGCCATAAGGCTTGCGATGATTCTGGAGATTTTAATTTCACCAATTCCTTCAATCGTAATTTTTATTTGGATTAGAATAGATTGCTTTAACGGACGTGTGTCTAGCCTGATATAGATGTAAGTTCCAGTTATTGAATAGTTTAGTGCTGCATTCAACAGTTTGGAGGATTCAACGATATACGACACGGAGGGCCGCCTAAAGGGAGCAAAATACAATTTATTCATTCCAAGTATGGATAGCTTGGATGCATGACAAGTCCTTCACTGGTAGTGGCTTCATTTCACATCATCATCATAATCCTTGTAGTATAGACACATATAATTCAATCTGCGGTGGGCCTCGGTTGAATGGACGAAGGTTTGTTCGAAAAACTTTCACCGTCAGATAGCACACCAGATTTCCAACGGATCTAAAGAAGGGCTAATCTTTTTTCAGTTGTCGTCGAGCTTGTTATCGTCTCCACGGAATTCAGCACTAGTCGGTCCATTACAGCCTTACTAATTTCATCGTTATATTGTTCAGAATCGGTGCGCTTTTTTCCCCAAAATGGTATTCAAAGAATAACATCAAATTTTTGTGTTGTTTTTGTTTCCAATCATCTTAGTCACGGTGTGCGTGTGCAGAAAATATAAATTTATCTCAACGCTCGCACACATTCAAAATTATGTGCAACAAGAATTTGCAGCACGCTCATGAATCATATGTCACTGCTGAACGGTACGATACAAAAACTGACAGCGCAACTCATCAAATTCACTCATCAAATTCACTCATCAAAGCAATTGGTGAATATAACAACACAGCTACGGCAACTCAAGTGCTGTTGTTTTTCTCACCTTCGTTTTTTGGTGACTTTGCCTGACAATGTCACAGCGATGTCGCGCTACACGATAAAAGTTCATCCGCAACCATCAGGCAGCTCATCAATCCACCGTAAGGTGGATCACGGTGAGTTGTTGAGTTGTGAAGTTATCAAAAGGAAGAAGGCAAACATTTTGACAGTTCTGATTAGGTGGTAAATGTTGTGTTACGGAATAATTTAGTGAAGCAATAATGGCTAAATTAGTTTTTTTTAGGCATTTCAGCATAGTGTTTGCATTGGAATTGTACTTCCTATGCAAACCGATCTGCTGTCTTTTTCACGGAGGACTGGCTTGGGCTGTAGGATTATATTTGAAAGCTGAGCTCTCAAATTTCGTCATTTTTTTTTCTTTTGTTTATTTTGTTTTTGATATCATTTTTATTTCTTTCTAGCATAAACTTTTCGATACAGATTTTTCATTAGGGCCTAACTGACAAACGTAAACAATGGCTTTTTACTCAAATTTCTCGCCATTGAAAACTCGCCTAATCAATCTACCACGGTTATTTCAAAGAGGAAGAGATCTTCTATCCGATAGCATTAGAGGCTTACATGGGTAACCTTTGAGACATGAGAAATTGACGGAAGAAGCCATTGTTTACGTTTGTCAGTTAGGCCCTAATGAAAAATCTGTGTCGGTTTGGGTGTGATAGAGTGTTTGGTTTGGATGCCTTATGGAAATGCTTTGAATTGCAGAGAAATAATTGTTGGCAAATGCAGGGCACGTTCTACTTTCCATTTGATTGTTAGAATAGACGTTAAGATGTGACTATTCGAACGTGTTTTTTTTTAAACTGCACTCTTACTCTGCTGAACTACTAATGAAATTTTTATTATCCGATTTTTAAAGCTACCCTGCGCTAACTAATAAAGTGCTGACGTATCATCATACCTGTCGATAGTGGTCCAAGGGTCGGTCGTCGTCGTTTCTGTTGTCCGGATGTTATCTGCTGATGCAGCTCAAATATTATGCGCGGTTTCGGGGTGTTGTCACCTGGATTGTCGTTGATGGTTTCTGTTGATGCAGCATACTGGAGGAATGACCGCTGGATCTGGTGTTTGTCACTAAGTGTTGATGTGGTCTGAATAATGCCTGAAATAATGAACTCACATGAACACACTCTCAAATTTTCTGTCAAAATAACACAGCAAATCAAAACAAAGGCGCAAATATAAGGTGCTAGCTTCAAGGTGTATTTCGGACCAAGGGGTTCTACAACAGTGAACCAATTTCAAATCGCTAGTTGCATATTGATTGTTGGTATAAATGTGGACATGTTAATCGGTCCCATTCTTGAAAGTTTCTAATTTTGAAGAATTTGGTATGGAGTTTTTATATTATTATGGCCAATTGAATGCAAACCAATTACCACAGACAAGCCGTTTTGCATACGAGTTTTTTTTTCAAAATCTTATAAGTAATAGTAATTCATTATAGATGAATTAATGTACCAGAAACTGTACGGACACCTGAGCCTACCCAGTGGAGGACCCGGATACGAAAACTACCTATAGGTGCCTGTACACAAAACAATTACAATTTAAATTATTTGGTTAAGTTCTTTTTTGTATTTTATTTTACGACATGATATTCTCATATTATATTTAAGGAGCAGTAAGCTGTGTCAATCATTTTAGTGAGCTAGTGTGTACTAAATCATCATTAATCAATATTTTTTTCACTTTTCTTCAAACCGTCATCCAAACTAGACGTTTTTATACCACATAAGCAACATTACTGCATTTAAATTCAGAGCTTATGTCGTACATAGGAATATATTACGCAAGGAAACGGAACATCACTTAGAAATTGAAGATATACTATTCTTTAGTTGATATTTAATTTCAGATCATCCATAGAATTTCTAGTTTTGTAAAGTTTAATTTTTTTTTATTTTAACTTGTCCATCTCGATTTGTTTTTCAGCATTTCACAAAAAAATTCAGGCATTATTCAGACCACATCAACACTTAGTGACAAACACCAGATCCAGCGGTCATTCCTCCAGTATGCTGCATCAACAGAAACCATTGCTGATGTCGTTACCAATTGAGTTCATATTTGAGGAATGCTTTGTATCTGTTGATGTGGTCCGAATAATGATTGTAGGATGTAACAATCTGGGTTTGTGGTGATGGCTCGGTTGGTAACTTAGATATTCAATAAAATGGCTTTATTGAATGTTACTCAAAACTCAAAATCAAACGGTATAAACATAGACTAACTCTAAGACCAGTAGGTCCCATACAAAAACGATTTTTTTCTTGGCTCAGTCATTACTAGAACATCGGTCCCAAGCTCGGTCCCAAGCTTAATAATGCGCCCCCAATAATGAACTCACATGAACACACTCTCAAATTTTCTGTCAAAATAACACAGCAAATCAAAACAAAGGCGCAAATATAAGGTGCTAGCTTCAAGGTGTATTTCGGACCAAGGGGTTCTACAACAGTGAACCAATTTCAAATCGCTAGTTGCATATTGATTGTTGGTATAAATGTGGACATGTTAATCGGTCCCATTCTTGAAAGTTTCTAATTTTGAAGAATTTGGTATGGAGTTTTTATATTATTATGGCCAATTGAATGCAAACCAATTACCACAGACAAGCCGTTTTGCATACGAGTTTTTTTTTCAAAATCTTATAAGTAATAGTAATTCATTATAGATGAATTAATGTACCAGAAACTGTACGGACACCTGAGCCTACCCAGTGGAGGACCCGTTATTTTTACGACATTTACCCTTATAGTTGTCAATTATAAACTCACAATCTCATGTATAGTTTTAACAATATGTCATATGGTCATATGGTAATGTAAATTGATTACCACAAAAGTTCAACTCAGTGGACGCTGTGGTTCTACGCCCCAACAAAAATGGTAAGAGGCCAAATAACAATATGTTGAATAGGGGGTTAAGTTAGGTTACCATTAAAAAATGGCAATTTTCACGAACGAAATATTTGCTGTACTCTATGCCAAAAAGTTAGTATATAATCCAGACCGAGTGCAGACAATAAAAAACCTTCCTATGACAATATGGTATACATTAACAATATGTGTTAATGTAGAGGTTGTATGGTGAAAATGAGAATCATCTATTCGATAACAATAACATAAAATGTGATAATATATCTTACATTCGAAGTATAGTTTTAACTATATAGCAAATTGTTTTTCGTTATGCGGGTAGTAGGATGTTAACACATAGCAATTTTTTTTCAGTACCAATCCATTGGATGACAGTTATATTTTGTACATACGCATATTATGTTTTTGTATTGACTTACTGTAGCCGCTTTTAACATGGTCAAATAATTTAAATTGTGTCTTGAAATTCCATTCACACCATTAAAGTTTGAAATTTGTATAAATAGCATTTTTTTATCTTTTATTATATCTTCAATGTTTGTGTGAGATAAGTAAGATTCTGTATATATATATGTATTTCAGTCTGTGATCTGTATCATATTGGATCAGCTTATGAAAGCATATGAGTCCTATACGATTTGCAGTGAAAGATGCGTTTCAAAATTTTATTTATTGAATATATGATACAACAAAGCGATCATCAATCAATCATTTTTAGGAAAAGTAGTAATTTGCAATATCTCAGCACATTTACTGGTACATATTTGCTTTGCGGTATAATATTTGTTGAAGTGCAAAAAACATGTGTACAATTTTCAAGACAATTCGACTTAG
Source organism: Aedes japonicus (assembly GCA_034211315.2). Classification (NCBI taxonomy): domain Eukaryota; kingdom Metazoa; phylum Arthropoda; class Insecta; order Diptera; family Culicidae; genus Aedes; species Aedes japonicus. The sequence continues at coordinate 341,090 of JASCZW010000146.1, read as the reverse complement.
CATTTTCCCGAAAATAATGAGTTATAACATGAGGTAGTTATGCATCCTCCGACATTATACTCCAAAGAGTTCTCGAATGTTCTAGAACACTTGAAGTTAAACTACCCCACATGTGTTCATAAACTAAAATGAGACTTTGGTACTTGTGAAAGCGATTGATCTCAACCCAAGCTATCAAAAGTTTTTTGGCTTAACCAGTAAATCGAGGAATTATGATGAGAACTCTATTCAGCTTACTTTTTAAGTAATTAACCGCACTTTGTAGTTCGCATTCAATGTTTCAGCTTCTAGCAGCATTGTTATAAACTCCTAAAATAAACTTTGAGGTTCATGAGGTTGTAGAGAATGCTATTCAGCTTAAAAAGTACCTCAAACGAACTGGACAAAAAAAAACAAAAGACATCTTTATTCGACATTTTTGATCTTCTCCAATCCTGCCACAAATTATTTTTAGGGTCCTGTGTTGTGAAATAATGATTTACTCAAATTTGATGGTTTTTTCTTAACTAAATTAATTTTTCATGAATACTTATTACCTACACAGGAAAAAATCTTGTAGTAAAAACTACCATTTCAACCGACTATGCCTATCTTTAAAACTACCATGAAACTTCAGTTAAATTTACTACGTTTATAGTAAAACCTTCAACATTTCTGGTATATTTGACAGACCTCATATTGATATCAACCGCAACATGGTTGATCTTATCGCAGGCATGGTAAAATCAAACGCATTTATAGTCAGCTGAAAATTGTTGGTGATTGCGCTTAATTTTACCCTCGAAATGGTAGTTTCTACTGCGACTTTTTTTGCGTGTAGTCTCCAACTCGAGTCTTCCTCTTTCAAACCGGGGTACTCACCACTGTGCCATATGAACGAGGTTGGTTATGCTATGATTTTACTCGAAGCATTGATTCCATGCATAAGTACTTTTTTGTTCCCTATAATATTATGTGATCCAGATCACTTTTCAAATATAAATAATCTTTTTGACATTTTTTAAAGTCTTACTTGGAACTTTACGTATACTTCAAAAAGTAGGAAAGTAGTTCAACATATATGTATTGTCAATTTTTGGAAATTGAAATTGGTTGGAAATCATTTATCGGACTTTGTAGGAGTTGGCATCGTGCATGTGGTTGGATGCAGGACTAGGGAAGCAATATTGGGAAGAGGTAGTCATAATGGCAGCTTATTTTCAAATCGTCTTGCATTAGAAAAACCCGAGGTAGCAATATGGCTGCTATGAAATGAACGGTCATACAAATATTTTATTAAAACAATAAATTAACCATTTAAGTTTAAAATGAAGTTGAAAATAAGTGTGATTGTTATAAATAAAAAAATATTAAAATTAATATCACACAGCGGTGATTACATTAAATAATTTTATTGGTTTGATTTGAATGAAATTTTGAATTGATTTAGAACTTTTTTATGAATTGAAACAAATAGAAAGCAACAAATCATTTTGTTGATTCAAAACAGAGTGATTTCTTAGCGTGAACAAATATTTTATTTAAACAATAAATTAAACATTTGAGTAAAAAGATAAATGTGGTTGTTATAAATCAAATATTATTTAAATTAATATCACATAGCAGTGATTAGTTGTAAAAAATATATTGGTTTGATTTGAATGGAATATTTATGAATTGTAACAAACAGAAAGCTTGTATTGAATACCAACAAAATATTTTGTTGATTCAAAACAGAGTGATTTCTTAGGATGACAAAATACTTTGTTCAAGCTATAAATTAATCATTTGAATTTGAAAATAAATGTGATTGTTCTGAATCACACAGCGGTGATTACTTTAAATAATTTCATTGGTTTTATTTGAATGAAATTTTGAATTGATTTGGAACTTCTTTATGAATTGAAACAAATAGAAACTTTGTTTGGAATACCAACAAAATATTTTGTTGGTTCAAAGCAGAGTGATTTCTTTGCGTATACGGTTAGTACATTGATTGAGTGAGATTTATTGAAGTACAGAGCCAGTTCGCAACTAAAAACATATGAACTTGAAGGTTGAATAGAATAGAAACAAGAAACTTTTCTTGAACTTTCAAGTTGTTTTAGTTTTAATGGCACTTTAATGAAAATTTTATTTTGCCTGTACGTAAAGTGTCTTGTTATTTAGCAAAAAAGTTCCATGAAACTGAATTTTTACTAAATGTGAACTTTTGAGTTCTCATCTCAAGAAAAAAAAACAAACTTGGTTTGGTTGCTTGGGAAGGTCTCTATATCTCAGATGATCTAGAACACTTGAAAATGAAGATAAGCTACCCAAAATGTGTCCATAGATTAAAACCATTAAAACCACATGGTTTGACACTGGTAAATAAATGCGGAAAATGGTAGTTGATTTGATAATTCAGATAGGCTTCCCAAAAACGAGTCCATAGACTAAAACTTGACACTTGTGAATACGTCCGAAAATGCATTTAATATGGTGATTGATCTCAAGATCTATAATCCAAGAAGTTCTCGGATGACTTCTAGCTTTTGAACATTTATTGATGTAATATAGACTATCCAATATGTATCTGTACTAAATTTAAGCTATTCCGCTAGCGCATGCGTCACAAATGAAATTTTGATGCGCTGATTGATCTGTATCCATGATTTCACGCAAAAAATCACTCTGCTTTGAATCAACAAAATGATTTGATGCATTTCAATACAAGGTTTCTATTTGTTTCAATTCATAAAAAAGTTCCAAATCAATTCAAAATTTCGTTTAAATCAAACCAATAAGTTATTTAAGGTAATAACAATCAGATTCATTTAAATTAAAGAGGTTAATTTATTGTTTTAACAAAATACTTTTATGAGCGCAAATTTGATACTGTATCTGCCTCTGCTTTTCTATAATGTAAGTTCAAACATACTCAATTATAATTTTTAAAACAGATTATCAATGAGTTGTTCTTTTTTAAGATAATAGGCCTTCCGCATCGGGTTGACATGATGTAGACCATATCCATGTCATAACACTAAGTTGGTCTTAAATCTTGTTGGCTTCAATATATTGTTCTAAACAAGTTTACGGATGACAGGAAATCCATACTTCATCTTTTTCTTAGTGAATAAGTGTAATTACTGTCATTTTAATACAATGCTGGGACTTCAAAGCATGTGTGCTATTTTTAGGACGCTTATATAATATGAGTTAATGTGCAAGAAGCAGGTTGCCTACCAATCTGCCAAATTTGGAAGACGTCTGCCTTGAATTATGTTAAATTATAATATTTCGCCCATTATTAGAGATAATCAAATTATTGAATACAGGTCCAGGATTCCCCTGGTTGGTGCTAAGCTGGTATTATTGGTATTAAGTTGCCATAAGGCTTGCGATGATTCTGGAGATTTTAATTTCACCAATTCCTTCAATCGTAATTTTTATTTGGATTAGAATAGATTGCTTTAACGGACGTGTGTCTAGCCTGATATAGATGTAAGTTCCAGTTATTGAATAGTTTAGTGCTGCATTCAACAGTTTGGAGGATTCAACGATATACAACACGGAGGGCCGCCTAAAGGGAGCAAAATACAATTTATTCATTCCAAGTATGGATAGCTTGGATGCATGACAAGTCCTTCACTGGTAGTGGCTTCATTTCACATCATCATCATAATCCTTGTAGTATAGACACATATAATTCAATCTGCGGTGGGCCTCGGTTGAATGGACGAAGGTTTGTTCGAAAAACTTTCACCGTCAGATAGCACACCAGACTTCCAACGGATCTAAAGAAGGGCTAATCTTTTTTCGGTTGTCGTCGAGCTTGTCATCGTCTCCACGGAATTCAGCACTAGTCGGTCCATTCCAGCCTTACTAATTTCATCGTTATATAGATCTGAATCGGTGCACTTTTTTTCCCCAAAATGGTATTCAAAGAATAACATCAAATTTTTGTGTTGTTTTTGTTTCCAATCATCTTAGTCATGTGTGCGTGTGCAGAAAAAATCTCAACGCTCGCACACATTCAAAATTATGTGCAACAAGAATTTGCAGCACGCTCATGAATCCTATGTCACTGCTGAACGGTACGATACAAAAACTGACAGCGCAACTCATCAAATTCACTCATCAAAGGCAATTGGTGAATATAACAACACAGCTTCAATTTTGACAGACACTTTATCGAAAGTGTGTTGATCAATAACATAGGGATTTAGATCGATTAATCGATTATTTTGCATCTGTCAAGTTTAAGTAAAATTAAAATTAATTCGCGAATTGGAACACAGCCTTAGAACTCTTCACTCTTAGGCAAAATTGCAATAAACAGCTGTCATTATGTGCGTAATACACTATTGAGTGTTCCTTACTCTTTCGCTCCACTGCTAAATCGACGCAAATTTTTCATTAGGGCCTAACTGACAAACGTAAACAATGGCTTCTTCCGTAAATTTCTCGTGGCACAAAAGCTACCCATGTAAGCCTCCAATTCTATCGGATAGGCGAACTCTTCCTCTTCGAAATGACCGTGGTGGATTGATTAGGCGAGGTTTCAATGACGAGAAATTTGCAGAAAACGTCATTGTTTACGTTTGTCAGTTAGGCCCAAATGAAAAATCTTTGTCGAAATCTCATTTGATACCCCGCTACTCCACCCGTCTTTCTCACAAACTGAAGAAAATAGACCACCTGAAGTATTAAATTCACCTTGGTGCTGGACAGACGAGTGTTGATGTTCGGAGTTACAATTCTAGAGAAAATCGTCAAAAGGTCGAAAGTAACATTTGTAAACAATGATTTAAAACTTAAATTTCCTGGAAATGCCAGCTTGCTTACATCTACATCCACTACCAACGGGAAGGTAATAATTCCTTGTATCTATTTCTGGTGCTATTTGGTTCGTGGGAGCAAGCAGAACCCAGAAAAATGCGCTAGAAGTCATTGTTTACAAATGTTACTTTCGACCTTTTGACTATTTTGTCTAGAATAATTCGTTATGGCTTTTATTGTCGGATTTTCCCAACCCGGTAACAACTTGACAGCTCCAGAGGAAAGTCAATGTACCCCGATAATTTTGGTTCACTGGTTCTGTCAAATCAAATGAAACCAAGAACAAATTATGAATTGAACGTAGTTCGTACATCGACTGTAATTTTCAAAGCTGTGGAGCACATATTCGTACTTGATGAATATAATGCTGACGATATGTTGTTGCTTTTCCTTAATGTTAAATGGTGGATATTTTTACCCTTTTCACAGAGAATATATTGGAGCATTGACACACTCGAGACTTTGACTACTAGCCAAATATTGAATAATTTAGAAACCGTAATAATAAAAAAAACTCCGAAATTTTCAGCACTTGAAATATATCCGGAAGCTAGCAAGCCGCGAATAAAAAAGCAGCCTACACGCTTAGATTGAAATACCTAATATTAGGTCACTTTCACTTTTTCTTTAAACACTATTTTAAAAAAAAAAAAACTTTTTTGAGCGTATTAGTAGAACGATTGTGATTGGGAAACTAGGAGAATTTAAAATTTAACACTTCATTTGATCACTTTTTAAAAAATAAAAAATTAAACCTTGAAACACTTTTTTAAATTTTCGCTTGTAATCGCGAGCAAATTCCATTTAATTCCACTATGAGCTTATCTTTTGACAGATAGGCCTATTTCGAGCACTCGACACTGAAGAAGTCTGTAAGTAGCAGAATTCTCCTAATATTAGGTATTTATTTGGTCTAAAAATAGGTATTTTTACAATACCTAGTACCCAATACCCAGTTAAATGAAACGATAATAAACAGTAATATTTACTGAAATTGAAGTTATGATCACCCGATATAGGACGTTATTATTAACCCAAATTTCAATAAATTGATAGTAACTGAAGCAATTCGGTTGTCATATTTTTTTAAACGAAAACTTTCAAATTTTGCTTATTAATCTTTAAATAAACAGTTTGCTCATGTCCAATATTTGAAACAATGATGACGATTCCGATTAAAAATAGCCAGAAAGTTATGATCAATTGCAGTTTTGGATATTACGATGTTTACCCTTACTTTAGCTTTAAGCCTAGTATGCAGCTGACAAGTAAAGACTTGAAGTAATTTTTGCTATTTTTATAGAAGTAATTTTGATAACTGCTTCATTATGGGTGAAACGTCAGTTTCTCTTGCGGAATAATCCAAAGGAATATTATTCCGCAAGGAAAAGTGACAGGACCATTAAGATTACCTGGTCAGACATTACTAACGTTACGAAGTTTGTCCTCCTTTTCAGCTGCATACAAGGTAAGTAATTCGGAGAGTAAAAGCATTTCTTGACCATTATTTGTCCTATCCTAATGCACATTCCTTTTGAACTGCATACTAGGCTTTACTTAGATTCCTCCATACTTAATTAATATTTTATTTTTAATAAAAAAAAACATTTTTACTTTTAATAAAAACGAACATTTCTAGGTTTTTTTTTTTTTTCATAAAGGCGAATCTGCAATTGAGAGACCCTCTTTGATTACTTTCTCTTCCATGGATATTCTATTCAGCGTTACGTTTTTCATTTAACTATTTGTAGAGTATGGTAGCCAACACTGTTGTGTTTCTATCTGTACTAAAGAATCCCTCAAAAGATTAATAATAGCGCGACACCTCAAATCATTTCAAAATTTAACTAGAAGAGTTATAGTGCTCATGTTGTGCGTCTAGGGCCACATTGCCCACTTCTTCGCATGATCCGGATTACTCACTGGAAGTGCCCAGTATTTGACTTGGACTAAACCTTATAATGCACAACTCAAATCCCATGAGAATTTAGAGACAAGTACAGAAGTGGTTATATAGTGTGACCACATTTACTTCGTAAAATTTGCCCCATTGAAGCTTTGTATATTAAGCATAAAAAAACCCGAACAGCACTTAAGTTTGCAATGAACTATAAATAGATAGATCTAAAAATAAAAACTACTCAACACAATGCCAATCAAGGAATATAAAAATTAAGTTTATTAGAAAAATGCATGTTTATTTTTTGTTGAATTTATGCTGAAAAAACAATTTCTTTTTTTCACTCTCCTCGGAATAGTATCAATTTGGTCAGCTTCTTACGAAGTGAAACCTTAACTCCTTCGATGTTTTTTGCGTATTGTTCCAGACGATACTTTAAATAAAAGTCAATGCACAGTTTGATCATCATATTCCGATGGTTGTTAAAAGCATCTTGATCTAGGATGTGCTCCGCCAGTCGGTTGAATGTGGTAGGATGATTGTTGGAAATATTCATAACTATACGATTTTCCAAAATACTGCAGAATTTTCCAACATTAAAGTTGTTTTTGTTGTTGATGAGGATCTTCAACTCTATTTCAGCAAGTTTGCAAATACGAAGAATGCTGCTGTGTACTTCAAGACCAATCACTTCTTTGAGGCACGTTTCGCACTTCAACTTCTTTATTAGCTGCTTTTGAACATACATTGCTGAATACATCATGGATTGTTGAATAAAATTATCATCTACAGTTCTATTTGCCATCTTATCCGCTATACATTCTTCAAAGCCGGCAGTCTCATTCTCGAGCTCACATTCAGTGACCATACAGTTTTTCATCGACTCTAAGTAGAACTTCGATTTTTCTTCGGCATGCAGCATTTTTATTTCATTGAAGTTGAAACAGTTTGCATAAGCTGAAGATGTGACGTCATTGTTTTTAATTATTCTTTTGTATGCTGCCTTGAATTGAATAGTGGTTGGATTGTTGTTGTTTCCTCCTTTGGCACGAATGGCAGAAAAAAATGTTTCGAGATGATCCTGACTCAACCGATAGCAAGCAATTTCGAATAATTCACCAAGTTCTTCAACATGACGCTCAAACATATCGTTGAAGCTTCGTATGGCAACAAGAAACCCGAGAAATCCTGTTTTGTTTACGGTATTAATAATCTTGGTCCATGCCTTTTTACCCTGTCGTTCTTGAAGAATCATCATATTTGAAATATATTCCCAAGCTTCATGAAAATAATTTCGATAGGTTACAATATTCTCCGTATTCATTGGACGCTTGAAATCTTTGGCGTGCGGATGCTTGCTATTAAACATATCGAACAGATTGTTCATCATTTCAACACATTTGATAGTTTCGTAGCAATCAGCAAATTCAATATTGGTATCTTTAAGTGTTCGCAAAGCACTAGCAACACTACGGCTAAGTGTCTGAACTGCCAGGTCTACTCGCATTTTTTCATTTTGGAAATACACATGTCTGTCTGTGAGTTTCCCAACCTTTAATCCAATCAAATTTTGCAACTCATTAAGCATTGCGATATATTTCCACTCAACTGATCCTGATGTTGTTTTGAATGTACCTTTTGCTGCTAGTGTGTTACGGAACAATTTAAGCATATGACATATGTCCATTATTATAAAGATGGGCTCTCCGGTGCATGGATGGTTAAGTTTGTGCTGAAGTGTTCATTTAATTTCAAGGAGGCACCTAGAGCATTTGCTGTACTGATATTTGTATTAAGTCCAGCAAAAGTGAAACAATAACTGTAACTCCTATTTCATGTAAACTTATCAATATAGTTTGAATAAGACTTGTTTTTTGTTCTGTATCCAGTGAATCAGTGAAAAAGTATGCAACTGGAATTTTAAATTTTCGTTGGATCCCTGTAACCATAAAAACTATTGCATCTTTGGCAATAGGCAATTCGTCTGTTGCTTCCGGAAGGTATCCAGCGTACTGAACTGAACCCTCGAATGTTTTTGTACGATGGTTCCATTCTATTTGCCGTCTTATTGCTATTTCGTCCATCATTAAGCACACCAGAGTTCGCTCATTGTTAGAGTTAGAATTCGCTGCTAATATCTCTAATGCACTCATTGATTCAGATGATATACCTGGTTCACCATCTACAGAGCGATACCATCGTGTAATGGTTTTTGGATGAGGCAAACGCTTACCAAACGAGTGTCGAACGAACAAGTATGCTCGAGGAGAGTAGTAATGCAAAGTTGCAGCAAAGCTTTTGAGTTCTTCACTATATTCTTGACCTTTTCCATGCTCAAAGCACAATTCTTCAAGCAACACATTATTTCCGCAGTAAACCTTTGAAATAAAAAATGAATGTTTCAAAACAATATTTAAAAATACAAATCAAAGGAGTACGTTTAAATGATCTGTTGCACATTGGGAGATTAAATTTCGATCACGAGCTTCTTTAAGTGCTTCCTCTAGACATTTTACTTGCTTTTTGAGGCGTTTGCATTTTTGTTTCAGAGTATTTCTCGAATTCTTAACTCTTTCATGAGCTTTGAAAACACGTGGTAAGATTTTATAAGCCTCTTGTGGTGTAATATCTGTTTTGCTGAAAATGTCTTCATTATGTTTTACTCTATTTATAATTAAAAGTATTATGCACAAGCCAGTTGAATAAAACATCTCACCTTTTAGCAGAAAACTCATCTAGCTGATCATCATCTGACAAAACAAGTTCTATATTTTGACTAAAATATATATAAAAAGTATATTATAAGTGAGTGTATACAAAAAATTTGCAACATCAAACACGTCTTACGTTTCTTCCTTAAGGTTTTTTTTTAAAATGACAGGTATCGCTTGCATACGTAGAGCACATTTTTTTTGTTTTACTTTGAAATCATGCTCAAAAAATGATTGCTGCATATCCGAGATTTCTTTGAAGTTTCCATATCTATTTGTTGTCCAGTGAAGATTAAAATTGATCTGATCCACGTTTTCCTCATTTTCATATTTGCTGGGAATCTACCAAAAATAATAACAATTAAGCAAGGTATGGCTTAAATGTATTAGGGAAGGTCCATTAATTATGTCACGCAGTAAGGGGGGAGGGGGGGTTTGAGAAAACGTGACGATCCATACAAAAAAAATTGAAGGTCCATACAAAAAATGTGACAAGGGGGGGAGGGGGGTGGGTTATAAAAAGTCATTTTTTGCGTGACGTAATTAATGGACGTTCCCTTACAGAGAGGATCTTATATAGAATTAAAAATGACATTTTCCAATCACCTTTTGTGGTAACAAACGTCAAAAATTGAGCCAAACATTTTTTGCACATGTTACACTACAAGCATATTTTATTTAAAGTATCAACAGATTGAATCACAAAATCACATTCCATCTATATTAAATAACATTTCAATATCAATAAATATGTAAGTTTTTCATATGTTAATTGACATATTTTAGCTGTATGAACATACAGTCAATGTTAAGCAAATCAAGTAAACCTGTTTATCGCAAAAGGTTTTTTACAAACAATGCTGGTAAAATAAACCTACTAATAATGATAGAAAATCTACGCGAAAGCTTACCTGTGACTACTCTTATCTATAGAGTTCGAAAGATTCCGATGACACTGCTCTATTATACAACGCATCTTAAATTTCGAAGATGTTGTACAATCGTATTAAAATTTTCACTAAAAAAAAACTAGAACTACTATTCACACTGTTAAAACATACAGCTAATTATGTACTAGCAATTGCAACGGCCCCAATACTAATATTTACATTTATAAAATCATAATACAAAGAAGCATAAGCACACTCGAGACTTACTACTAGCAAAAGATTTAAACAATTGAAAACGGTAATTATAAAAACACTCCGAAATTGTCAGCACTTAAAACATATCTGAAAGCTAACAAGACGTGAATAAAATGGCAGCCTACTTGACTGTGAAATGGCGCACTATACTTCTCAATGTGTGACGCTTTCTCTGTGTGAGACCTTCAGCACAATGGAAAGCCACTGAAGCAAAGAAACAAAATCACTTTGCTAAGGGTAGCAATGATAGCATTAGAGCTTGCTCTCGTGTCTCTTTCAAACACACATGATGGATTGTTTTTTTTTCATCGCTGTATGCTTGAGACAGAAAGGTCAATAAACTTCATCAAGTTTTATGTTTGGCGCTGAGAGAAGTGTAACTCATACATGAAAAAAAGAGAAACTCGTGCATCAAATACACATATTCTTCAGCATTCTTGATCATCCGTTTCCTTCTCTCTCTCTCTCTCTCTCTCTCTCTCTATCTCTCTCTGTTTCATTTCTCATTCCCATTCTCAAGTAATGATGATTTATATTCGATACAATTGAAATCACATTAATGGGAAGAAAGCCACATCAACATTACGCCTAAATAAAAATTTGTTCTTGCACTGCTTTGAACATCCACACATAAGGAAACGAAAACATGTATTCCAATGCTAAAAAGCGGTAGTATCGAAAATGGATGGCCCTTTTGTTTATGCACGGTAGAGACATCTACAATTTGTAGATGGGTACGTGCAACTAAGCTCATCTGTCAAGATGCTCGGGGGTTGGATTTTCCCAATATTTCCCATTTATTTATTGGCCGATTTTTTAAATGCTCGAAGCTTACTAATAGTAAGATAATATTGTCTTTTACCAAATACTAAATATCAGCTCTCCTATTGGATGTTTAACAGCCGATAAACCGATGTACCACCCATCCACTATTAATATATTATAAAACTATTAGTATACCCAAAACGGTATTTTATCATTTTCATTTCTTATTTTCTCGTCTTGTGAATAGTTAAGGATTATTGGAAGAAGAAACAACAAATAAACAAAACTGGAAATACCTACCTTAAGTGAACAGTATAAGCGTATAAGGACACATTATTTTAATGCCGTTGTTACTGGCAATCATGACAAATCACAGCGAGATTATCATATAGCTGATACGCGATTGCTTGCTATTTTCGAATTAGATTTGCAAGTGTGTGTGCATGTTAAACAACATCGTTCGTTGACTATATGCTAGTCATGATATAAAATTCACTATCTCATTTATTCAGTAGGGGTTACAGCTGCTGCGGAAATGGTGCTAACAGAAGCATCTTCAAGTACTTTCATTTATTTTGCTTTTGGGAGCAATCTTTTCTCCAAAAGAATACGCATGGAAAGCCCTACTGCAATAAGAAAAGGAATAGGATATTTAGAGGTAACAGTATATTTTTAGCATAAGTCATGATGAAAATTAATAATCCTGTTTCAGAACTATAGATTAGACTTTTTTCACTACGCTGCTCGATGGCGAGGTGCTCCAGCAACCATCGTAGAAGACAAAGGCCATCGAGTGTGGGGAGCATTGTGGGAAATCGGTGTTGAAAATCTTCCCGATCTGGACCGGCAGGAAGGTGTTCATAATCAAGTTTACAAACCATTGACGTTGCCTATCCGTACAACAAAGGGAGAAACGCTTCAGTGTCGCGTTTATCAGCTTGTAAAAAACCCACCAAAACTAGAAAGTACTGAAGATGATCGACCATTTGAGCGACAGCCGTCGCAAACATATATGAATATTATACTACGAGGAGCGACAGAAACTGGATTACCAATCGAGTATATAGAACATCTCAAGACAATTAAGCATAATGGACACTCTGGAGATCCTCATTTCGAAATAGACCTGGCTGTTCAGAACAAGCTGCTTTAGGATGACAATTTGTGTTTTCAAAATAAGTCGAAACCGGTGTCTGCGTTTAAAATAAATAGGCAAATTCTGTTAATTATAAAGCATGGCTTTTCTAATGGTGATCAATACATATTTAAAAAAATATACAATGCAACACGCTCTTTATGCCAGTGTTTTTTTTAGTAATTTCGAAAACCCGGACAAGTGATGAAATTCACGATATCATAAAATAAAATCAATATGTTGTCTACTTTGGTACTTAAATGAAGGTATATTACGTTCAAAAGATGAAGGTTAACCTATGTGCGAGAGACAGAAAAAGTGGTTGAAAACTGTGAACAAAACAAAAAAAGACACCAGAAACAATGTTTTTTTTTAGTTCTGAATAACATTCTGAGCAATGGCTTTGGAAGGAACACAATACGACCCTTAACTTTCAACATATGTACCAATTTTGATTTTATTCATTCATTTGATTCAATTACTAACGGCCTAAATTGATGTCCAAATGTTTGTTGATTAAATCAATTCTTTTCCAGTTCAACAATTCTCCATCTCAGGGAGTTGTAATATTTATCTTTGCAATAATTCTCCAGCCAGTTTACAAAAGCAGATTCGCCCTAATCCAAAGTTGGCGCTGCAATGTTCGCAAGTATTCCCAGCGATCAGGAAATCCTATTACAATTCAAATAACAGAATCCCGTATAAGGACATTATCAAAAGACTAGCCAATATCTGATCGTGTCCGCTACAGAGCCAATGCAGTTCCAACACAAAGCTTAGGCTGACCAAGGATCCCAACAAGGGATATCGAAAAAATTTCCAAGCCGAAAAAACCTTGGACCGGCCCTAGTCAAACTTTTACTTTCAACCTCGACTGAATTGACCAGGAATTCTAACAATCAGTCAGACCGAATCCACTACTATTTCATGATATCTTCTCAAACATCAGAGGCCAATAAATTCTAAAAGAAGTCCTTTATACCTGTATACAGCGCGCGAGGTTCAAACTTTTGTAGACTACCTACTTTCTTTATTTTTTTAACTACAACATGAAATAAATTTCCATCATCATTACCGTGACGAACAAAATAGTTTGTCGTGTTGAAAAAAGTGAGAGAAAACAGTATGAAAAAAGAAAATAGTCAACTCTTTGTAATCCGTTTTTAAAGAACTTCATCAAAGTACAATTTTCATTTTTTTAAATAAAGCAACATAATCGTATAATAAATAGTCCACACAAAATAATTTGTTTTATAGAATAGTATGGTATAGAACAATTACACATATCGTGAAAGTAGTCAACGAGACAAGCTTATGCACTTGCACTAAACGTTTAGTGTAGACCCGTATCTCTCTGCACAACTGGTCACGTCCTTTGAAAAATATTTAACTGTCTTGAATTTGGTTGTTAATTGATTATAATTAATATTTTTTATAATTATTTCATTTCATTTTGCAGCGTTTGGTGGGTCAATGAGAGCGCAAGTCAATCCAAAGCCGAGAGTTAGGAAGGGGCAATGGCGAACTGGTGTATGCCGACTACTTGAACGCCATGACCTGAAATGTTTAATGTGTTTATGTTAAATTACGTAAGTTCTCTTCAAAAACATGTATGTTGTTAATAAAATGTCTGTGTTATTCAATTTCTGTTAGTTTTCTTATATACTGACTGATATAGGACTGATGATACTTCTCTTTGTGTGCAGTCTTTGCATCCTTTCCTTACAAAAACTGCATGTAGGCCATGGTTGGGAAGTTCCTTTGTACTTTTATCGATCCATTTCACCGCAATTCTCGGCTACCTAGACCGCGTCCGGGGTTGGCTGATTTGGTGCTTGAACATCGTGACCAGTCGGGGCCATAGTGGTTACAAAACCGCCAGCATAGAGTTAGTAGCATAACAAAAAGAAGAGAAAGAATATTTTATTGGCATGCAGGGTGTATGTGAGATTATTGGTGATATTTTTACAACGACTCTTCGTTTCTTTGACCAAAAATTTCGAATCACTGTAACCTAACCAACATTAATCGAAACCTCTAATTTTAATAACTCTAGCACATTTATTGTCTTAAATTGTTGTCTGAACATTAAATTCCTAGCCTACCTTGGGATCTGTAGCCATTCCAATTTCAAAAGTTTTTCAAATATGAAACTTACGCATAGACGATTCTGTTTTTCCTATCTAGCGGGGTTGTCTTTAATTTGCTCATCCCTTCCACCTATCTACTGTTTGGCTTGGAGGATTTATTTTCCTACTCAATTTGACCGCCTTGCAAGTAGGTAATACGAAAACAATGATCCTATTATATTGTATATCACTCATCAAACACTACTACTGATACAAATCACATGGAAAGGTCTATTCTACTGCTTCAAATGGCGTTTCCAAAGCGGGCCCTCTCTAATATACATGCTTTTCATCGTCAGTTTTAAGTAACACTTTTCTGTGACCATGTGCCCCATTTTGAAATCAGATAATTATCCTCATCAAAACACTCACCCCTTTCTAAAATTGTGCAATTACATTCAGATACTACACCATGAGCAAATCCGGTATCTTGGTTATTTATTTCATATAACATAATGGATAAATAACAACCTAAATTGCCACGAAAATGAAAAGTGTACTTTTAGTCGTTTTCCCTAGATTGAAAGTAAGAAGTCTAATGCCTTGTTCAGACTACAGAGTTATAACATGTTATAACGGTTGTCAAATAATTTAAACAAAAAAATCGTCATAGGCTATAACATGTTATAACTGTGTAGTCTGAACAAGGCATACGAGTAAATTGCGGCCAGTATCACACCTGATGTTAGTGCCTTTATATGAACGTTCTACGACGTGGCAGTGTAAAAATGACTAGAATATGTGATGATTTCACTACTGGTCAAATTCTTGGTCTCACATACATGTTTATAGCATGAGATAAGCCCTCTCACGGTCGACAAGATAAAAACTTTGACTCATGAGAGGGATTTAATATTCTTTATAATTATACATATTTAGTATTTCATGCCAGCAATATATAGTAGTTATAAAATATGACGCGTATAGTAATCAACCAAATACAATTTATCTCAATTATAGTACACTGTAAGATTGCATTAGTTTAGGACTTGAAAATTTTCAAAAACCAATCCTGATCATTGCAATCTTATGGGAATAAAAAAAATGAAACTGGACGGACGGCCGCGGAATTAGGTACAGGCGACTCGTGAGTTAGTAAATGCTCTCAAGGACGTGGAGCAAGGACAGGTAATTGTTACCCAATGTATCTATAATAATAAAATTTATTTTTTATAGGTTTGCGTCGACTATCAGTTGAATCGGTTGTGTCGATACTTTGTTCCGCAATATTTTGTTGTCGGGCGTCGCGTTTTGCATGAGAAGTCGTGGTTCGCCGGGTAAGATGGGTCGGTGGTGAGGTACATAATTAATTGTGATCCAAATTATTCGTTCGCCATGCTCGTCGGACCACCCTATCTTAGAACAAATAAACCACTTGGAACAATAAACCAACAGTACGTTGTAGATCGGTCCAAGTTGGCTCTCAGGCGTTGAGATGAATTGTTTTGTTTTCTGTGTTTTTCTGGAAGTGGCCCCGATAGTATCCCTACTGTTGGTTTAAACCGGTCAAACATTGATACAAATCACTTTGTTTTCCCAATGAAAAAAAAAACACTATCACACTCTGTGAGTGGCCCCAATAGCATCCTTACTGTTGGTTTAAATCGGTTCAAATCGGAAATCCGATAGTATACATAAAAATTTATATATTAATTTTAGTCTATTAGGCAGCCTTAGGAGGCGCCGGTGTATATTTGAACAAACTGTGAATCCTGTCGCGATATAGACTAAACGGTTTAGTAAGGGTGACGGACAAAAGAATAAGACCAAAGCCCGATCCCGGCAAGGGAATGGTCATCCTTTGGGACACGAATATAACCTCTCAGTATACAACTGAGCCGAAATCCTATCAAAAACCAGAAACAACTTGAAAATAGAGCGTAAATTGGTACGCTGATGGTTTCTCTTTTTAAAAGTGTGCTATATTTCCGAGTTGCATCATTAAAATACTCGAATTAATTCAGCAATGGTCACAAACACTACTTAATTTCCTCACTTCCACATCCTAAAATGATATCACTTAGGACGCATATTCACCGGATGAGCGATTCCTAAAAATATCAACAGCGTTTTTTGGAAATGTTCTTGTTGTCGGTGATCGGTTGAAGCCAGAATTAAATTCTTACCTCGAGGCATTCAGAATACGCCAGAACGACGGGTGACGCCACTAACTGCACGACATCAAAACCTATATTTTTATATTGATTACTATTTTCACTATTGAAGCACTGCGACGGTGGTGGTGGGGATTTCGGATGGATCAATCAATAAACAAAATATCTAAACATAGCATTATGTTTATTTTGTTTATCTATTAACTTATTTATTCTAAAGCAGATACGCGTGATGGAAAAGCAACTGTTCTAAATCTAGGCTGAATTTTTTACATCAAAACTAATGATCAAGGAAGTAATTTTGTTATCGAACGTAATCAGATTCGCGAAAAAACGGCTTTTCGATTATCAACAATTTTCAATAAAACCAATTAAATCATTCGAAACCCTACCAAAATTTGAAAGCTTCAACCTTTAACAGATAGGGTTCAAGTTTGTCCAATACTCGTTCAATTCGAATTCAAAAATAGCCGCGTAAAACAGCGGACACTAATATCCCGAAAGATGTTTCCTCAATTCACATCGGACAGCTGTGACAATGTGTTTTTATTTACAGTGCGAGGAAAGTAACGTATCTCATTTTTCATGCCTGCTGTGTCAGCTTACAACGCTAGATGAAACTACATGATACACATAGAACTAATACGAATAAATTACCTCTAGATTCTACATTTAAAATGACGGACTTCCTTGTTTGCTCTCCATGATCATTTACGGCAGTTCAATCATGCCTTGTTTCCAGGTGCTGGCAAATGAAATTTTCAATATCTTAAGCTTTGTGTTGGGGAGTGATCGATCAAGAATGTTATTAACCGTAGTGAGCGGAACAATTTCAACCTGGGCAGGAGTGTCGGGCGTGTTCGAGCTGTTGGCGATCGGAACTTCATCCACGCCTGGTACCGGTTTCAATATGGGTATGCTTTCACCGGGACTGTTTTTATCATCACGATTCTTCGTATCACACTGATCAATGTACAATTCCGTCACCCGCAACAGTTCTACCGTTACAGTCCAAATGAAAGTCTCGAGAGTGTCCTTCAGCTTTGCTATCCCGCTAAGTACCATATGATTCGTAGCAGCAGATTGCGAAACATACGTTGGGATCAGGAGCAATTTCTTAATGTTACTGCACTTGTTGATGTGCTTGTCGAATCCAACTTTCACATCGCAATTAATAAGTTCAAGTTGACTTAGACTTGGGAGTTTCGCTATACCTTCCAACACAGCGAACATGTTGAAATTTTCCTGACCTTTTTCTAGCCGCAATCGTTGTAGGTTAGTCATACTAGGAAGGAGTTCAGCAAGATTAGTTCCGATTTCGGTACATTCTCCCAGTTCGAGTGATTCTAGGTTTACCAAATTCTCCAGCGCCTTAATGGAGGTCGATCCCAGCTTTTGAATTGACGTTAATGAGAGATGCCGAAGACATGTGAGGAAGCCAAGTTGTGAGAGATCATTATCCACTGACACTGCAGCGGATGATTTAAGCCTTAGCTCTTGAAGGTACTTGCCATATTCAAAGTTTGAGAAGTCCAGAGGATCATTCTTGATCGCGAGGGCATTGATAACCTTGAGATTGGGATTCGATTTTAATAAATTACCAACCACCGTCGAAGAACATCTACATAGATCTATTCTTTCAAGGTTATCGACGTGGGTGATATTTTCCGCAAACCTGTGCCACATTTCGTCGCTATTCCCGGAAATTAACATTTTCCGCAGATCTAAATGCTTGGTGCCGTTCTTGTGCAGGCTGTTGGCGAGACCGCTCCAATCGTTGACATGTGAATTTTTCATGCGAACAGTCCTCCACAACCGCGGATGATTAGCTACTTGGTTCCACATTCGACATACACAACTGGCACGCTGCAGCTCCTGCAAAATGACATACGGAAATAAGATAAAAATTAACAATATTAGCTGCTAGTACCAAAGTATACAAATAAGAAAAATTAAAAAACATATGTGAGTACAAGTTTTTCGTGGAATGGTTTAAAATAGACCCCACTGTTGTCCTCAGCCAGGAACACTATACTCCCGAGTTGCCGATTAAGGTACGAGTAAACAAGCCCGGTGGGAACTTGATCATATGCTGACAGGTAAGGGGGCTGCTCTCTTCAAAGGGTGCACGGTGACCTTCCGGCGAGACCAAAAATAAACCTGAACACTGAGTCGAGTGAATGTCAACTAAACTTGATTCTAGAAAAACAAACTCTAAATGTTGCAACTTTCGGT
Organism: Aedes japonicus; assembly: GCA_034211315.2. NCBI lineage: Eukaryota > Metazoa > Arthropoda > Insecta > Diptera > Culicidae > Aedes > Aedes japonicus. Next base: position 322,153 of record JASCZW010000146.1, on the reverse strand, counting down.
TCATTTATCGAAACGCTTTGTATGGAAGTAAATGATTTAACATGAACAGTAAGTGGCCAGCATTGTCCTCTCACCAATATAAATATTTTATGAACTCAAACAATATCAGCTCTGTTAGCTAATTTGATCGAGTCATCCAAATAAATTAAACGAAAAGTTGAAAGTCAGTCAAATAGGCAATCGAAACAAACATAAGCATTGATTTATCAAGTAAGTTTAAAAAAAGGGCATTGAAACAGTTTATCTGTTGCTTCAGCACAAGGTCATATTGTGTGCAAGATTTCAATAAAAGCAGTAAGTTTATTTGATGATACCAATATTTTCCACTAGATGGCACAAGATGAAATGCAAGTGAAGTTGATTAGTTTGTATGCGAATGATGTCCTTCCTTCGCAAGGCTGGGTAATCACCTAGATTTGTCAGCAAGAGTATTTATCCCTTAGGAGTGGATGGAAGGTATCGCGAAGAGCTGCTGAGCGCCGTCTTCAAGTTTATCCCTCAAACCGTAATGCCGCCATATGTCTCGGAAAGAGTTCGTAGCACAATACCAAGCGGAATTCATCGATTTCAAATCAGCTTGCGGCACAATAGATCGATATCAGCTAGTACAGATTGTACACGACTGTGGATTTGAAGATAAACTAAAAGGATTTTTCAAGGCTGCGTTGTGCAACGTACGATTCTCATGGACACCCTCGTGTAGGTTTACGACAAAGTGATGGCTCTGGTATTGGTTGTTCAAACTTACTTTGGAATGTGCGAGCGGAGATAGATCCGAATGATAAAATTTGCAGGAAGTCCATCGACGATACTCGCATAGTAACACGCAACATTGAGACGATAGCGGAATAGTTATTTTGAAACTTTTAATTAATGCGTAGAAAACAAAATACATGAGATGTGTTGAAGGGTTCGATATACAGGGTCCATGAAGATTCAGCAGTCGCTGGTGTGATGAAAGGTAAAACAGGCCAACTAAAGAAAAAAGGAATTTTGGTGGAGGTACCGTTATGATTTGGGTAGGATTAGCGTATCTGCAAAGACACTCGTTTGTTTCATTTCAACACGGATGAACTCGGAAATATATTGCCAGCTTCTGGAGGAAGTTCTTATTCCATTAGCTGATAATGAGATGGATGAGAACATGATCTTTCAACAGCGTAACGCTTCTTGTCATGCATCGGCAGCAACAAAAAACTTCTTGGACTTCCATAACATCCCTGTGCTGGAATGGCCGGCATGCAGTCCCGATTTAAATCCAATCGAGAATGTTTGGGGCTTGCTTTCTCGCAAAGTGTATGGTCAAGGAAGAAAGTATGACACGGTGAAAGAATTAAAGTTAGCGATTCCGGATGAATGGTCTAAACTTGATCCGAATGAATTGAAATCGTTCATAGCTTCTATGCCAAGCCGTCTGCAAGAGGAAATTTCTAAAATGGAAAATGCTACACATTACTAATTTGGGGCTGTTCATAAACCACGTAGACAGTTAAGGGGGGGGGGAGGTGTTTCGAAAAAGTCTACGTTTGTCTACGATGGGGGAGGGGGGGATATACCAAATGTCTACGTAGACCTTTTTTCTCTCAACAAAACGGATATTCATACCCTCCACGCAGAAAAAAATACCGTCATAATAAACATGTTCCAGCTAAATCCAAACATAAAATTCGTTCATTCTGGCCACAAGCTCAAACTTTGAAAAATACTTTTTGTTTAAAACCAAGTGACATCGATGTTTGAAATTTACAACATATTAAAATTGGTTTGATTTGGATCCATGTTAAACGTTATACACGAAGGATTAAAACAATTGTTCAGACCTTGCGTAATATTTTCGTGCCACCCCGATCATTTTTGGAATCCATTTCTGAGCCAAGTAAGCTCGAGCCCTCATGGCTTGAATAAAGTTTTTGTATTTGTTTTGCCTAAGTAAGTTTTATTACAATTGTAAACAAATCTGAGTCTTGAAATCCGTGCTGGTTTGTACACTTTCAATACACAGCCTATTGGTCTGTACTTGCAATTCAAAACGTGCTACGGAAATATATAGGTGAAAGCTACATACAGTGGCAAAAGTACCTAATATTGAGTAGAATTCATCTAGGTCGATACTCTTGAAGCGATTTTCATTCTTCGCGGCATTGAATTAGAAAAGAATCCTTATTTGGCCATATTCAATGATAGACTTTATAATTTTCTAAAGCAAACGACTCAAAAACTACTGCGATTCCGGGATGGAGGTTGTTTACTAATGTTTGCAGCACTGCACACAGCTTTCGAGCCCTGAACTTTGAAAAAAATGAAGCAATACTTCAAATCAGTATAATATGGCAGCTAATTAAATAATGGAGCATAACATCCCGTTCGACTACAACTCATATTACGTGATATAGCCTATCCTCATATTAGCATCTATACATCTTAAGACTATCTACGTTAAATTTCGGTTACAAAAATAATAGTAGCAAAACAAATTATTTAAAAAAACGATTGTTTATTTCACAATAACAGGTTTTTATCTACTTCAGAAACAGTTGATTAAGATGTTAATTTTTCTTTCTGTTAAATTCTCGAACTTTTTGTGGTACACCCGCAATCAGGTTCCCTACGGCGTCCTCGGATACACCCGCCGTGACGGTTCTCCATTTTCTTTTGAAATCATCGATGCCATTTGCTATCTTCTTAGTTTCGAAGAGTTTCCGCGTAACTAGAGCCCAGTACTTCTCTATTGGACGAAGCTCTGGACAGTTTGGTGGATTGGTTGTTTTTGGCACGTATTTGACCTCCTGTACCTTATACCATTTCAGGACGGATTTCGCATAGTGATAAGCGGCCAAATCAGGCCATAACAGACTGGAGAGTCGTGGCTTCTGATAATCGGCAGCAACCGCTTTTGCAGACATTCTTTATCGTACACATCTTTATTGATAGTGCCGGTAGAGAGGAAACTTTTAGACATTCGACCACAACTACACATGGCCTGCCAAATCAAATACTTCTTCGGGAATTTTAACACCTTTTTTATCCGGAATTGCTTGGCAACGGCGTTCCTTTTCATTGCGGTATAAAAAGCCAGACCCTGAAGCTATTGAAAGTCTTCGAGTACGTCTGTTTCGTCGTCCATATTGATACAAGAAAATGCTTGCAAAAAATTGATGTCAAGCACCTTAGCACGACTTTTTGCATGTCATCACAGTTGGACACCTTTTTCACTTTGTACGGCTTCAGTCCTTGTTCCTGCTTCACTTTTTGTACGTATGTTTTTGACTTCCGCAACACATTTCGCACAGAAAGATTGAGATTTTTCACAATAATGGCTACCACCATTTTGTCCATTAATCGGGAACTTGCGAACTTGCCAATTCACAGTCAAGCACTGGTCAAATGATTTACTAACACAAAACATGGTACTCTTCGGTAGTTTTAGTTTCTTGGCAAGATCGTTTACTGAAGTAAAGAGTTTCAGTTGTCACATGAGTCAAACGTTTCAGCGATCCGTGAAATAATTCAAAATCTACACTGAAATAAAAGTGTCCGAAATTAATGTGACAGGCATTAGTTTTCACCAAAAATAATTTGCGTGGCATTTGATATCAAGATCTCGATATGTATGTTGCAATTTGAACGGGGTTTAATGCTAACTGTCTCTAATTTTCTTTTCGAGAGGAAAAAAGGGATAACAAGAGACAGTAATTGGAGCGTGTTGGTTGTGTTTCTCTATTCGTTTTTTTTCAAAACATCGATAGATCGAATGCATGGTACCAACTCAATAGTAAGTTTATGATGTCAACCATTGAGTATCTTCATTTATACGTGAACGAGATGATATTTGATAGTTGACTTGCTCCAATTTGACAAACATTTAGTAGAGGGTTTAAGTTATATGCGGTTGTGATACCTGTCAGCACAGAGAACAGACATCCAAGTCAAATTCAAAAACTGTGTAAGAAATTTAACGGCCATTTCATAATCGTAATGAACTGGCAATAGCGTGGTGGCGCTGGCATCGCCACCCATTGACCAGCTTGAAATCTTATTCATCAACTAAATTTTTTTGGCAGTTCAGTTCTTTCACCGCAGGGTCAACGAATCTTACCCATGTTCGATTAAAAATCGCAAGTGGTCACAGCCCGAGAGATGGCAATAGTGTTTTAACGTATTTTAATTTAAATCCTTACACAAGTTTTTAGAGAAATATATTCTAGTTTGGATGTCTGTTCTCTGTGCTGTCAGCTATGGCGCATGTGGGACAAAGTAGAAAATACATTAAGCGGTCAGAGAAGACGTCAACTTGCTTTGAAAAATTGTCAAAGAAGATAAACTGAACTTGATATCTAAAGTAAAAACAAAAATAGCCACATATACTTTGATTGTGGACTGCATTTTGCGACAAAAGTGAATGCAGATTAACGCAAATGCTTCCTCAAGGCAGATATTTTGTCGAAGAAAATAAGGCCAAGATTCTGTAGCAACGCAAGGAAGAAATTCTTTGTGCGATCAACGAGATCGGACCTACGGAAGTTCTATGGAGAGAATCACGTTTTGCCGAAATCATTGGACTTGACATCCACGAAACAATTCCACTAGAACTTCCGCTGATGAACTTTAATTATTGGTTCAAGCAGCTATGGTGTATGGTGGGCATCATAATTTGCAGTATATAAGCATTTGCATAATTGATAGTTGTTAATTTTTATTTATGCTTTTTTCATGAAACAAAATAAAAATGAATAACTGAATAACCTGATTGTTTGAGTTTTATTAAATCGTTCCTGAAACCGAAACAGCTACATATTGTAGACCATTTTCCATAAATTAAAAAAAAACTAATTTGATAAAGTCTACGTAGACTTTGGGGGAGGGGGGGAGGGGGGGGGGGGTTTGGAAAAAGTCTACGAAAGTCTACGATGGGGGAGGGGGGGGTTTGAAAGTATCAAATTTCGGTCTACGTGGTTTATGAACAGTCCCTTTGTTATTTTCTTGAATTGAAATTCGATAAATAGATGATGCTGTTAAAATATTTGATCTTGTCTTATATTTATTTCCAATGAGAAAAAATAAATTTTTAGATTGTTTTGAAATGACTCGTCTCAAAGGGAAAACTACTGATGATGGAATTTTAACTTGCTGCTGAGTATGTATTAGAACATGCACTAAACAAAGGATACGGGATATAGGGTAAGGGGATATAATGTTAGCCTAGCTCCTTCATTCGGCCTATTTACCAAATGTGTCATTAATTTAGCGATAATCAACAAAATCACGTTGCTATTACGATGACCGATGATATCCAAAGCAATTGAGACAATATCAATCAAGTTATAGTTGTTCACTTTCGCGTAATTTTCGATTTCTTGCACTTTTGGGGCATCATGATTTCACCGGTTAAGCTGAACAGATGATCTACCTATCTTTAAGTGATCTAAATTTGGCTTAATTGAGTCGATAAAGCAAGCAATGCAGTCTAGATGTGCAGAAAATAGTTACACTTTACAAACTAACTGTTCACATTGCTGAAATAACAATGATTTAACGAGAAAATCGCAGACCCAATGTTGGGGACATATTTTTTTGTATGTTCCCAACTATGGCCTGTTGTATCAATAACGTAGTAAAAAGGTTGTTATTGGAAAATTTCAAGAAGAAATGCATGTGTTTGTGGTTGTTTATATTCAAGTGGCTCATCTTTACACAAACCGAAGGAACAAAATTGTTGTATAGTGAATTATAATGTTTTTATTATTGAATGGCTGATAAATCATACATGAACATCACTTAAGTGTTTCGAGGTAGTTTTACTTGAGGTTGTTTTGTGGAATATTGTAATAAGTAAATAAAATACAGCTAGCAATGCCTTAATTCATAAAACTTGAAAAAAAACAAACCATACAAAGACTGCATTTAGTAATAAATCCATCGAATGGGACGAAGTTGCATCCATGAATAGACCCAATTTGGCGCCAATAGACTGACATTAAATCCATATCCTTCGAATGTTTCTGACATTATAACAAGAGTTGTGTAACTTTTCCTGATACATACTACCAAATGTCTTATCAAACTTATTTTTGCAAGTGTTTTACTAGTTGAATCTCGGCTACAGCTTAAAAACTTTATGAGTTATAATAAAAAATGTAATCGATGGTTGCATAATAGGCTGAGTCAAGGGACACATACCCTACTACAATAGATCAAATTACTGGTCGCAGTGGTTTATGTTCCGAACAGAGGAAAAAAAATGTATTAGAAAGCATTTGGTTTACACAGAATAGAATGCAATATGAAAATTTTCAGAAAGTAGTTTGTCTTAATACTTAATTCCCGCACTGTATCGAACAAAACTAACAACGACAGATTATGTCAGAAATCAAAGATGTTCCACTTTGAAAATTGTGAACTATGACCTATATTTTCGTTTGCATTTTCAGTTGGTCGAAATCGAAAAAAAAAACAGGCGTGTTCCATGAATAGAAAAAAGGAGGTTATTATGGTTTCAGTTGAAAATCGAATTTATCGACTAGCGACAATCGATTTTACTCTCGTTCTGTACGTTAAACCTAATGTCGGAAGTAGTGCGCTGTACGGCGCATCTGATGCGTCATAGAGCGCACTATTTCCGACATTAGGTATAACGTACAGAATGAGAGTAAAATCGATTGTCGCCAGTCGATAAATTCGGTTTTCAAATGAAACCATAATAATACAAGTATTTGAGACTGATCATTACAGGGTGGCCACGCAATCTTAATTTTAAAATAGCTTTGCAATTTTCCCGAATTTTTATCGCATTTTTGAATGATTTTCCCGACTTGGAATATTAGTTAAAATAATTTGGAATAAAAGATATTTTTGAAGCTTTCGAGGGAACTGTTCATTCTATAATTCTGACTTGTTTCATTTAAGCTACATGATGGGAAGCAGCCGCAAATCGGGCTTCTTGCGTATTGTCAAAGATAACATAATGCAAAAAAATACACGACTTCCATTTTTCTCATATATTGTGCAAGAGACAACCTTTGCATTAATTAAAAAAGCTCGTAAAATTGAACTTCTGAATAAAAAAGATTTATCATGTATATCAGAGATCATTCGACGTAAGAAGACACATGGTCTCCGGAATCAACTCTTATTTAAGTTATAATTCACACAAAACCACAAACAGCGAAAACAATCTTGAATATGTTGGAAATCCAGAACAATTTCTCTCACTTTAATGTTATGCCATTGGATTCAAGCATGGGAAAAATCGGTTCACTTAGTGCTAATTTTCACTCACACGCAGAGACATTCAGAAGTGAGCGCTAACACGTTTAAATTATTCCGATTCTGTTCATTAGTATTTTGCTTTCATTCTATTCGTAGAAAACAGAATTGAGTGAAACTGGCAGCTGATCGTACAGCGAATGAATCGCAATGTAGCAATGTGGACGTTTACTCATTGCCTATTTTTTACCCGCTCAATCATCAACGATTGCATTCAGTTGGATTCAGCTGAGCAAGATTGATTGAATCACACTCATTTCTTCAAATCATACCTTAAACATCATTTAACATTTCAAATCATGATCTAACATGATGTTTAGCAATCTAATGCAACATAAAAAACATAAAGCGTCATTTTAAACCGTATCTCTGCTCTGATCCTTCCAGCTGATTGCATTTACTGAGTCAAAATATTCTCATTCGGTGTATTCAAATCGCTTGCGTTCAGTGGCATCGCATTCATTCAATATAACGTCTAGCTGAAATTTGGTTTCGCATGATTCTGTTTTGCTCGTTTATTCTTTCTACGATGTTCGTTTCCGAGAATTCGTGTAGAATCGTGTGATAGGAAACGTCACACTCGTTCAGTATTCTGTTAGCAACCGAGGGTTGCTATTTTAAATCGGTGGTGCTCATGTGAGTGAATGAGTTTTCCCATGCTTGATTGGATTGAATAATTTGTCTTCGATATACCATTTTGCCCCGGAAAAGTGAGAAAAATTCGAGAAGAATTTTGAATGAAAAACATCAAATTTTATTCCATTTTGGTGGTCGTGCATATGTAAACAAACACCATTATCCATCAGCTTGTTTTGGACAATCGTTCAAAACATTCAATACAGTAGTATTCTTATTAAAATTGAAGCATGGATTATTGCCTGAAGACATTGATCGGATGTTGTACGGAAGAGCTACGAAATGTAAAAGCACGGATAAAATTTCGGGGACATTGATCTTGCTTCTGAACGATTCTATTTCTAGAAAGTTTTTTTCAAATGGGCCTATCTTGTTGATGGAATTTTTTCATCGACTTTCTCTTTTAAAAACCACAGCTATTCAAACATGTTTCGTTTCAAATAGAGCACAAGATTTAATAACAAAATCTGTTAAACTCTGAGATATTGGAAAAAAATGATTTGTATATTGACGAAAAAGAAAGTCGAATCAAAGCAGATAAGCCTATTTGAAAAAAGCTCGTAGATTTTCTTGTTAAGGCCAGTATAGACCCAAAAAGTAAACAGGTTACGGAATTTTGTTCAATATTACCAAGCGGAATTTTGACAATTGATCTGCATGGAACGAAATTTCACCTTCACTTACGGAATAATCAAGCGGAATATTTTTCCGAAAGTAAAAGTGGCAGTAATGGGAGTTTGCGTGGAAAACTCACAAATTCCAATTTAATTTTTCGTTTTTTTCAGGTGGATACTGCAGCAGAAATTTCTTTTCGATTCTTTACTTTTCAATGGTGGTATTAAAAAAATGATGTAAACTTAAACTTAAATATCAAACCACAGCACACTTGTGCATAACGGTCTACATCCCAGAAAAATATGACGAGAAGCGTCTGCGCAGAGTTTGCCCAGGGACATAGTAGTAGAACATTGTCGAGACTCTGTTAAAAACTCGCTGCAATCCTCCGATCATGCTATAATTGCTCCGGCGAATGAGCACCCTCAGCATTACGCTACTGCGCAATGCCCTTGGTTGAACGTTTATATTAATCTGCTCCAGGATGGCGTTGCAGGCGATTCGGTAAAATGTCGAAGCGGTGCAAGATCGATCAATCGACAACGACTCTCGTAACTCGGCATACGAAACGGGCGTCTTCAAGGCAACCTTCTCAAAGCGAAGCGTACAAACCTGCGTTGAACAGATTCGAGTCTATTTGCGCCATTAGTAAAGCTCGATTTTAGACGGTAGAGCAATTCTCCAGAATCGATCGCACCAAGGAGCAATAAAAGGACCTCCAGCAGTAAATATCAGAGAAGTCTTTAGCTATCCGAAAAATAAACCCTAGAGCTTTTGACGCCTTGTCCACGATGTACGAGATGTGAAGCTTGAAGGCGACAATCGCTGATAGACTGGATTCGTAAAAAGATCTTACGGTCATCAGTATAACATCATTGAAGTACAACAAGAAGATCAGCAGCCTTGAATGACTCTGAACGAGCTCGGGAGAATAGTGGACTGTAAATTTCAATATTCTTGCACACGGAATTGAAAAAACGCGTATGGTCTCTTGTACACTAAAAAATTGACTGTCTTTTATTTCGTCTTTCTACATAGTTTAGTTGTGTTGGTAAAAACATAGAATGGTTTTTTCGAGTCCGCGGCGGCTTACGAATCGTTGAAGTGCTCCCATGAAACCGTCGGACGTTAAATCTGAGACTGCCTCAAGATGTATAGCACGTGTAGCCATGCATACAAACACGCAAACATAACCTTTCGAAACTGTAGCATTCCTTATCTTCACATTCAACCATATCTTGAATGGCCCAGCAAAATCGATTCCAGTATGTGCGAAAACTGGCGAAGGTTGCACTCGGTAATCTGGCAAATCTTCCAAAAGTTGCGAAGATCTTGTTGGCTTCGTCCGAAAACAAGCAACACATTGATAGACGATCTTTCGTATGACATTCTTTGCATTCATCGGCCAGTACTGCTGACGAACAACTCCCAGGAGACCTCGTTGTCCAATGTGTATATTAGAACGATGCAGATGGCGTATCAATGTTACCGTCATTGGATGTTTCTCAGGTAACAGTGCTTGATGTTTATGTTGATAAGGAATGGCTGCGTTTTTTAATCTTCCACCGACACGTAAAAGTCCATCGCGTTCATCGATGAAAGGATTCAAATTTCGTGCTGGAAACTTGAAGTCTTTCCCTGCTTTTAGCGTATTTATCTCCGATTTGAAAACTTCCCTCTGCACCAAACGGATAATCAGCGTGGTCGCTCGTGTCATTTCAGATGCTGTAGGCAATCCTTTGGTCAAAGTCTTCCTGTTCGTCCTCACATGGTCACAGAATCGAACAACATACGCCACAGTCCGATGGATGATACTATATCGGCTTATTCGATCGAAAATTTTCAATCTTGGAGGACTATGTGTCGTCACGAAAGCAGCACTTCGAAGTTCCGGTAATGGGAGTGGGCCATTCCACCACAAATCATGCTCCTTCAGATTATTGGGTTGTATGCCTCTAGAAATAGTGTCAGCAGGATTTGACTGGGAAGGAATGTATTTCCAGTCGAACTGCTCCGTTAATTGTTGGATTTCTCGAACTCTATTTCCGCCATACACAGCCATCGAATCGGGTGATTTCCGCAGCCAGCACAATACGATCTGGGAATCGCTCCAAAGTACCACAGATTTGAATTGAACGTCGAGTGCTTCCAACTGTTTCACTGCAAGCCTTGAAAGAAGAAGGGCCGCCAAGAGCTCCGCTCGTGGCGTAGTGATCTCCTTTTGCTTTCCCCTTTTTCGTGGAAGAATCCTCGATTTGCTGCAAATCAGTTTCAACTCTGCCGATCCATTGCTTTTCACTAGCCTGCTGTACAAACAAGCTCCGTACGCTAAGTCTGATGCATCGGCAAATCCGTGGAGTTCCACAAAAGATGCTTCATGTGAGAGGATCCATCTCGGTATTTTTAACTCATTCAGACAGAATAACTGTTTTCGAAAATCTGTCCAAAGATTCGCCATTTCAGTGGGAGCGGGTTGATCCCAGTCCAGGTTGAGTGCCCACAATTCGCGCATAATAAGTTTTGCCGCTGTCACTACTGGACCCACGAAAACCAACGGATCAAAAATCTTCGCTATCTGACTGAGAATGCTTCTTTTTGAGAGTCTATTCGGTTCAACGGGAATGTCTGCTGCCAAAACGAACCTGAAACAATCTTCCTTCGGACGCCAGGCTACACCTAGTCTTGATCACTGCATTGATGGTTGGGTCGTCGATGTTGATAATACTTTCTCGCATGGATTCCGGTACATCTTGCAACAACACTTCTGAATTCGAACAGAATTTGTGCATACTGAAACCACCCTTCTTTAGTAATCCGACTATCTGATTCTTTAGTTCTAAAGCTTCGTCCAGTGTGTTTGCTCCAGTCAGAACATCGTCAATGCAAAAGGACTTCCTAACCGCGGCAGCAGCTAGTGGAAACTGCTGTTCTTCATCATTAGATAGTTGATTTAGCGCCATCGTGGCCAAGAATGGAGACGAAGCTAACCCGTACGTTACCGTCTGTAAATCATACGTTTGTAGCGGCTGATTGCTATCGTATCGGTTGATAATCTTCTGGTACCGACAATCATCTCGATGCACCCTAACCTGTCGGTACATCTTGGGAAGGTCCGCTGTGAAGCCGTACTTGAACACCCTGAAGTTCGTCACAATGCATACCAAGTGATTCTGTACTACAGGTCCGATCATCTGCGTCTGATTGATAGAAATACCTGTGCTCGTTTCAGCAGATCCATCAAAAACTACTCGAAGTCTTGTCGTTGAGCTACTGGGCTTCAAGACATAATGATGTGGGAGATAGAACACGGAATGTGGTTCTTCATCGTTCATGTCGTTGGTCAACTTCATGTGACCAAGTGTTTCGTAATCTTGTAAAAACGCCATATATTGCTGCTTCAGTTCTGGTGCTCTGTTTTACCTTTTCTCCAATGCCAAGAATCGCCTTTCCGCCATCGCTCGTGAGTCACCCAGCTGCAACTTCAAGTCGTTAAACGGAAGACGAACAACGTATCGCCCTTCCGCAGTCCGCCCATGAGTTTCACGAAAATGATTCAAACAAGCCTCCTCGGATGGTTCATCTCGCTTTCCAGGATCGCAGTACGTTTCAATTTCCCAGAATCGCTTCACAAGTTCTCCAATGTTCTCTTCAGCTCGCACGCATAACGAACGAAGTACGATGGATTTATCTTCAAGTACTGAACCGCTAAGCACTCAGCCAAATTGGGTTTCTTGGAGAATTGCTGCACTGTTTGAAAGATGAAGACGTCCTGACATCAACAGCTCGAAGAATATTTCAGCGCTTAACAGCATATCGACCTTAGCAGGAACTCCAAAATTCGGGTCAGCCAATTGGATATCATTCGGAATTGTAAGCAATCTGGAATCAATCTTCGTAACCGGTAGCTCACCTGTTATCTTCGGTATCACTAGCAATTCAACACAAGCGGTGTAGTCAGTTAGCCTGGATTTCAGTTTCGTATGTATCTTAAATCGAACCTTTGTTTGCGTTTCGTTCAACCCACCGATCGAAAAATTAGCAGGCTGTTTTTTCAATCCCAACAACGTAGCAAAATGTTCCGAAACGAAGTTCGTGTGTGACCCCGAATCAAGAAGAACTCTGCACGGATACGGGTTGTTCGTTTTTCCAAAGACGAGTACTACAGTTGTTGACAACAGTACCTGTCTACCTGCCTGTGGTCGAGTACAGAAGATCGATTGCTGTTCCTCCGTTCTGGGTTCAGGTTTCGAAGAACTTGGCCGGCTATGCACCTCATGGTTCGGATTCTGTTGATCGTCTTTTGACCCAGTTGCTACCTGTTCCCGTAGTTTGGCGGTAGAATGTGTCCTCACGATATGACTTCTTTCAACGAATCACAACAATTTATTTCCAGTTGTAACGTAGTTTTAGCTGTAAGTTTATTTTAGGTCAGATTAGGAATAGATAATAGGTTTTGGCCGTTACTTACAAAAATCGGTTTGCATGTATAACTAGGACAATTCTTCGCACCGCGAAACTTCAGTTCTGACTATCTCTGCGTGTTCAAGAATAGTTTAGGTTAAGGTCCATCGTTTAGATTAGGTTTATTTTACTTACAATTTGCATGAATGTTCATGAAACATAGAGTAAGAACAACTAGTTTTAGGATAATTTTAGGCGGTATTATAATTAGGTTTTGAGAGCACGCTCTATTCAAATGATTTCAATAGAATGAAAAGGAAGAATAGGATAATAGGCCAATGCACTAAGGTTCACCTTTCTCTCGTTCTTCTTTGTCACTTTGACAGTCTTGTTGGCAGGTTCCGTTGGCTTCTACTGTAGCGTCACGAACAGTGTTCCCAGTGCCAACACTACCACTAACGAAGCGTCAATCTTCTTCGTTGAGCTGTCATGCGGATGAAGAAAGGTATGGTGCCGTTTGTTGCACTTCTTGCAAGAATGTTCTGATGAGCACTCGACTATCCGATGTCCTCTTTGGAGACAATTGAAACACGCTCCGATACGACGAAGAGTATTGTAGCGATCCGAAAGACTTGTCTTTTTAAAGGCATCGCATTTCCACAATTCATGGCTGTTTGAACATTGTGGACACTTCTCAGCAGTTGCAACCAAACTCTTGGTCCTCACTTCAACGCTCGGCTTAAACAGTTTCGTTGGTTTAACGGTACGCTTCTCCGGAAGGCGGATCTTCTTCAGCACTCGACATCGATCTTTCAAAAATTCCATGGTTGAATCGTAATCCGGCATTTCGTTAGACGATTGGTACAATTCCCAAGCCTTACGTGTTTCGTCATCCAGCTTCTTAACTATTCGATTAATCAGCATACTTTCTCCCAATCCATGAACTGGAAGCTCAAGGTTTTTGAGAGCATCAACATTTCTCGTACAGATGTCTATCAGCTTTCGCAAATCTGCTGCGGTGTCATTCGTCATCCTTGGAAGATCGAAAGGGGCATCTATATGCTTATCGATGATCAATCGTTTGTCTTCGAATCGCTCGGTTAATGTTATCCAAGCTGTAGCATAATCATTATTGTTGATTATCTCTTGGTCAATTATTCCTGCAGCTTTGCCCACCAGAGAATTGCGTAGGTGATATAATTTTATCGCCGGAGATTCCGATTGATAGCGATTCATGATCGTTTCGAACATCGATTTGAATGCATACCAATTCTCATATGTGCCGTCAAATGTAGGCAACGGTACCTTGAGTGGCGGTAGGTGTGCCACTGCAGCAGAAGCTACTGAAGATTGCGGTGCAGGAACAGGAGCCGATACTACAGCAACACTTTCTTTCTTGACGGCATCATCGAGGAATTTAGTAATCAAAACGTACAACTCATCGTATTGTTGTTCAAATTGGATGTACATCACCTCTGCCTCTTCGCGGATCTCATCACCCACGTCAAAACTGTAGATAAGCTGCTGATTGGCATTGTACTCCACCAACGCCTCTTCGATGGTTTTCAGTTGCAATTGCAGAAAATGACGATTTTCCTAGTTAGGATTCGGTACTTCCACATTTACATTGAGCGCTGCCTGGACCCCAGTCAGCTTCCTTTTTGCAGCATCCAGTCGAACTTGAATCACTTTCAATTCTTCGTTTATTTTCTTCATTTCTTCTTTTTTCTTTTGTTTTTTCTTTTGCTCACTAACTGGTTCGTCTTTTCGTTCTTCACTGTCGTTGGACTGTGCTTGCGTGTTGCTCCTCGTATTTTTTGGAGTGTGCATCATCTTCAAATCAAAACTTTCAACAGGGCGTCAAATTAAAACGAATTGAATTGAAATCACTGATCACTAGTATCTTTTCCTGAATTCATTGAGCAACAACAAACACTATTCTAATCGCGAACTTAGCCTTCCAGATTAATACGCACACACAAAATTCGCGTCAAATATATGACCGACGCACACAAGAACGGTGTTCTTCTTTTCACGAATTCGAAAGCTTCGCCGGCTCAGCAAAATACACTCAGGCAAATGCACTTAAGAAATTCAAAATGATAAACTTATGAAAATCCAAAACCGAAGGAATTTTTTGTTTCATAAGTCACTTATGCGTTTCATATTAGACGCCTTGGTTTTCACTATTTGGACGTAAGCCATTCATGAGTCACGAATTTGAAATTCATAAGGCTAGTTTTGAAAATCGACAGTGTTTATTTGAAAAAAAAATCAACATCATCATTTCTGCGCCTGCGCTAAAAAAGCAAGATGGAAGTCATCATCGAAGAGCAAGCGTTGCTACAGCGTTGTTGTGGAAACCAAATTTAATTTAAAGGATTGGATAATTTATTACAAGCATTTTAATGAAACCCCCCATTGCGCACCATGGAGAAATTTGAAATCTGCTTCAACATGCTAGTTCCGCCACTCATCACTGAGGGCCGCCTTTGATCTCCTATTGTTCAAAAAATCGGCAGCGATCTTTTAAAAATGCATTGAGATCTAGTATATTTTAAAAACTACATAGGGCAAATGACGGATTCGGCAGGACTTATCGTTTATCTTAGCCTATTATCGTCAGGGGGTAAATAAAGTCGTAGAGAGCTATATTTTTGCAAAACGTTGCTCTGGAACATGATGTACCTTCATACAAAAACTCAGTGCTCAAGGACGTCATTTACCCCTCTGACGATAATAGGCTAAGACAAACGATAAGTCCTGCCGAATCCGTCATTTGCCCTATTGTATTCCATAAAAATACGTTTTCAATTTCATGCAAAAATATATAAATGTTATAATTATGCTTTTTGTTTTCCATAAGCGTGCCTTCTAAAATTCATAATGCGGACTTATAGGTGTCTGATTTCTTAATTTAAAAATTCATAAGGCACCCATATGAATTATGTTCTACATTGTTTTGATTTCTTTTCCAATGCCTTATGAAAAGCTTACGTTATGATTTCATCCAGAAAATCTGTTTCATAAGGTACCGCATTGAAATTCATGAAAATAACTTGTGACTGAACTTCATAAGGGGTTTTATTGAATTTCTTATGTGCATTTGCCTCAGTGTAACCTTCGGCAAACACACACCAGAAGGCAGGCTTCGTTCACGAACGCGAAAGTTTCAAATTGGCCTCAAACATGCAGCCAGCTCACACACACGGGAACGGCGATCTTGTTTTACGAATGGAAAAACTTCGAACGAATTACCAAAATGGCATCAAATATTCCACAGAATAAGTTCTCCTCTTCTCGAAAGCGCAAACTTCAATACTTTTACGATTATGTTCGTAGTGGTGTCACTTTCACAACTCGATTCGCCAGACGGCGTCACATCAACTTAGGTCTTACACCAATCAAAATGGCGTTGCAACTCTAGCTACGATTTAGCAAGCTATGCCCGCGGTACTTCACAAGAATTTAACCGTGATGGGTAATATCTCTACTACAAAATTCGGTGAAAATCAACCACGTAACGTCGTACAGACAGTGATGTTTGTCATCGCATGATGCACAAAGCTTTGTTAGCTGCTAACGCTTTTTTCTTCCGAAACACAAATCACCCAAGATGGCGTAACACTTTCGACTGCGGTTCTGCCCGCTACACCCGGTGATCTTCCCGGAATCTTCCGGTTCACTCATGAAATCCAACTTTCTTCGCACGAAAGTTGGTCTACTTCCCGATAACAAATAAAATCCGGATCGCACGGACCAAAATGAACGAGCTCGGGAAAATAGTGGATTGTAAATTTCAATATTCTTGCACAAAGAATAGGAAAAACGCGTATGGTCTCTTGTACACTAAAAAATTGACTGTCTTTTAATTCATCTTTCTACAGAGTTTAGTTGTGTTGGTAAAAACATAGAATGGTTTTTTTCTCTCGTATATTGGCAGCATCGATGAGTGCCCAACAGACTCCCTTGAGGTATTCCTGACGTGGCTGGAAAAACGTCGGACATGCAATCACTAACATCAACTGCCAGCAGACGACGTGAGATAGGAGGGAAACTAGTGTAGGAGACTTCCACTAACTCCAAGCCATTATGTAGTTTTGCAATAGCGATGTCGTGGTTGAGCTTATCAAAAGCTGCTGAAAGGTCTGTATAGATGACATCCGTTTGCGCCCTTTCAGCCATATTTTCCGTAATAAACGAAGTGAGACACAACAGGTTAGTAGTAGTGGAACGGGGGCAGCCCATATGGCATAAAGTCGTTTGGCATAAGGTCGTTTGGCATAACCATAACTTGAGCTAGGTGGTGATTTGGCATAATGCCGTTTGGCAAAATGACCATTTGGCATAACACTTTTGAAATAATATACAACATACAACAGCGATCAAGAGTACCTTAGTGCAATAGAAGCCAACTTTGGATCTAAAGCAAAGTAACGTTCATCAATTGATTTTAGATATTTATCATGTTATTTTTTCACCGTAATTTTATTTTATTTTTTAAAATACATACGTTGAACTAAATACCTATCTGTTTGACTAATGAGGCATGTTATTCTTTGTTCATGAAAAATGCGAAAGTAAGACATTACTTAAATGAGTATCGGTTGGAAAGTTTGGTATTCCTGGATATGGTTTTCAAATCTAGAGTTTATCTAATACTACAAATAAACCTACACGCTCAAAACACACTTTCTTTCATATATCTCAACAAACATCGGTGTTGAATTAGAGCTTGTTCAAGCAAATTTAGAGAAGCTATTCAGCTGTTTCTTCTAGAATAGCTGAATAGCTTCTCCAAATTTGTTTGAACAAGCTCTAATTCAACACCGATTTTTGTTGGGGTAATACTTTCTCTTTTGTTCTCACGAAAAAGTTATTCAATTTTCGTAAAAAGTGGATCTACTCAAGTTTTGAATTTATTCATATTTTACGAAAGTTGAGTAACATTTCCGTGTGAGAAAGAGATAAGAATTCAATTTTACTCAGCCACTGAGTAAAATGAAACGAGGGTGTAGACTGAGAAAACAATATCCAGAACATAAGACATTATCATCGCTATGTTGAATAATATAGGTTTTTCTCCATAGTAATATTCCCTTCTTTCTAAATAGGCTGTTCATCAAAATATGGCATTCTTAGGTTTCAGGATTAAAATTTAAATTTGAAAATCAAATGTTTTCTTATCTGATGTTGAACAGTGAATTTTTGGATTGGATGGATGTATGGTTTAGTTATGTTTGGCACAATTTATTCCACACCGATAGAAACGCAATTGTCATAAATAGGCGAATATGGGAAGTATTGTAATCTTTCTTGTTTATTAATTAGGTTGTTCTTTAAAGTTTTTTTTAAAATTATTCTACATTCTATGATATTATGATTATCCATAACCACCGAACATGAAAACAAAACAACAACAGTTGATGTAAATCGTCCACACCGGAGCTATTCGTTAATTATCCAGTGTAACTGTTGAGATTGCGTATCAATTATCAGCTTGTTGAGCTTGTACGTCTGTTTGCGTGTCCAGTATTTGAGCCAAACTGTCACTAAGCTAAATGTTTCTGATGAAACATTAACATACACATTTTCATTCGAAACAGCATTTTTCAAACAGTAATCAATGGTAAATAGCCATTATTCCAACTCTATGTCTACTGAATTTTGAATGTCCAAGTTATGCCAAGTTATAATTATGCGAACTATACCAGCTTTCATTTTCCAATATTTATGCCAAATGGTCATTATGCCAAACGGCCTTTATGCCAAACATCTTATGCCAAATGACATTATGCCAAACGACTTTATGCCAAACGACGTTATGCCATATGGGATAGCCCCTAGTGGAACGGCCAACCATGTGTTGACCTATACGTAAGTATTGCTTGCAGTGCAAGAGTAGGCAGAATGGAAATGTATTTCTTTTGATATACTGATGATGTGTGATGATATTGTTATGCTTGACAATTTTCATAAGTTTGTTATCATGGACCGTAGGTGGATTCAGCGTTGAGGCTACATTATGTTCGATAATCTAATTTGCTCTCATAAAACATCGACCCTTCGCTCCAACTTCCCATGTTAAGTCTTCAATCTTACTGAAAAACTAAGTTATTGATTGCAAGAAAAAAAATCACTGCTTACCTGAACTTTAAGATATTGGAAGGTTTGCTGCAGCACATCATAACCAATTGAAACATTGGAGAAAAAGTTCGATGCAAACATTCTATTTTGATCGACTCCAGCGGCGAGTGATGAAGTCCTTGTACTGTTGTTCTGGCTGATAGCAGCCAGGTCCGCTGCAATGAAGTTTCGGCTGTTGGCCTGATTGGTGGGAGCAGCTTGTTTGGCATTACCTACAGGTTTCCGACTATCGTCTTGTCTGCAAGGTGGAAGATACAATGTAAGAAAAATAATAACTACGGTTTGTTTGATGGAGAAACGGTAGAGTATGGATTGAGGATGAAGTTGGAATAGAAGGTGAAATTTTAGAACAACCATTTTGGGATCTGTGGGGTTTAAGCCTGAAAAAAAAAAACAAAACAAAAAACAAAATCGCGCAATTGCGGATGGTCGTAGGGGTTTACACTCCTACACAGAGTATTAATTGAGGAAAAACTATAAGATGGAATGCCAGGTGTGTTGATAAGCCAACCATGTCCGTTGATACTTACACTGTTGGCTGCGTCGAAGCTTGTAATAAAGATGGCTGCTGAGCGGGTGGTTGTTTGGATTGCTTTTTATTCTTCGGTGCTGCTGGTTTGCCTTTCGGAACAACAATGAACTGATGGTTTCCAACAACTATTACATCTTGAGGAGGAGGTTCCTTTCCACTACCTTTAGGTGTGCCTGGACCAGTTTTCGGTGGCTGCTGCGGTGGAGTGGGTTTCTTTTGTTTATCAACTATAGGAACAATGGAAGCAGTTGCATTGCCATTGTTTAACGATTGAGCTGCTAACGGTTGGATTGGAGTGATAGAATTTATCACGGGTTTCTCAAACGTCGCCATGCTTTCGAGATCCGAGACAGTTGATTGTTCATCCATGCATATCTTAAAAAGTGAGATACAACAGAGAAAAGTCACCACCTTTCATGGTAGAGTTGATTGAGAGGGGTTTCTCACCTTACAGGTAAATCTTCGAGCCAGTATTTCGGCTGTTGTTGCTTCAACACACTCCGGATGGTACATACACAGACAAGAAACGCATTGAAGTTGAGGAATCATCCCCATCGCCGGTAGACACTGGATGGTACACGTTTCAACTCTGGGCGAAGATGACATCATTCAGCAGATCCCAAATAAGTATTGTTCATATTAGGGTGAAAAGGGATTTAAAATGTTGGATTATAGTGAAATGAATGATACCAGGAATGCAGAAAGGAAGTGATAGGATGAGGAATTTTCATCAAAAGCATATAGATTAAAAAAAACATTACTTACTTGTTTTTCAACTTTGCTAACTTCGCTGTAGTGAAAGTATTTTCGTTCGGTTTTTGACCGACTGCAGTGGTCATAGTTCCACGATGACCCCCGAATGAAGCTCCAGACTTAGGTGAGGTTTGTGAATTCGAACGCGAAGAAGGTGGGGTGCGGGACTGACCAAGCGATGTACGCGATGTAGAAGTAGGGGGCGGGCTAGCTCCTTTTGGCATTTTTGGTTTCGGAATGCGTTTTCCTAGATTATTATCCGATGGCACTTCCGCCACGGGAGCTGAAGCCGAATGAATTGAACGACGTGGCGTACTTCCGTAAGATTTAGCACTCCTATGGGAAGGGAAATTATTAAAACAACATTCGCCAAGCTTTGCTACCAAGGCTAACCTGATAATCTCTTCATCTGGAGAACCACCAACAGATTCTTTCATGAATGTAAAATTGTCCATCGTTAGTCCCTCGTGTAGGGCCATAACAATATCATTTCTTGTGCGTAATTTTTTCCCCGATGGGGTAATGTAATATACTTCGCCTTTATCCTTGCTATTACCGTCCATATTAGCACGGTATACCTAAAACAAAGCGTATTATAAGCACTGCCTATCAAAAAGACTTCCCAGTTCAATCTGATAACCCTAACCAAAGGATCCCACTAACTCACCAATTCCCGCTTCCAGCCGAACTTGAACGGCAACTTAAAAGCTTCGTCTTGAACATTAACGGGTGCGGTTACTTTTCGCTTGGCCTGACTGGCTGCCATTAGCATTGCAATTTTGCCGCTCGGTTCAAATATGCCAGAACCACCTCCTCCCAATGTTGTGTCAGGTTCAGCCAGAGTCTCCATTTCGACCTACATCCACAACCGCCACATGGATGCATGATGGATCAAAAATAATGGAAGAATAATGAAAAGAAGTACCGGGTATTATTATCTTTTTCCTTCAATTCGGCCTTCTTTGATACGACACACAGAAAACTGCCAACGAAGTCAGAAAGAAAATGGATACCTGTTTTTCTGCTACACCCCCCAATGTGCCTGCTGCCGAAGCATCAGATCCACCTTCCGGAAGTTCTCCCGTCGATTGGAATGATGATGAAAGATTTGTTTTTAATTCTCGAGCCTTCTTTAGGTTGACAAAAGCGGAAATCGAATTCGACAAACTGGGCGAACCTAAAGCTCCTGTTTTGATAATTATTTTCAGCAACAATCCGACGAGTTCGCGAATGACGGCGAGCGTGAAAAAAACGAAAACAAAAAAAAATTACATAATTATCACTTTCATTTGGTTGTATGTCAACTGAGTGACATTTTTTGTCGAAAAACTCGAAACTAGCGAATCGAACACGGGAACCAAATTAAAAATGGAAGCAAGAGCTAAAAGAGCACCAAGTAGGAAAGCAGAAGGAATGTTATGTACAGTAAAACGAAATCGATTACCGTTCTCACTACGGGTGGCGTCCTCGTCGAATCCAGCAAAATCGTCTTCATCACTATCACACTCTAACACACGATGCTTGCGTTTTTCGCTACTGCCGTGACCAGTTCCTCCTGTTGTCGTAAACGTGCTGCTAGTTCCAGTCGTTCCTCCGGCCACGAGTGGTGGTTGCTGGCGCTGGTCCCGAAAATGCAACTTATGTTGCTGTGCCATTCCTGCACCAATACACACGTCACTTCACAAATCCGTAGGTGCTACTATCCGGCCGCGGAACCAACACAAATAATGCGCACACGACACACGGTTCGCGGGGATGCGATAATGTTTGAAAATGACTACGACTGAACTGGAACCAAACAGTAGATGAAAACGACACTTAGGATCGCACTTTTTCCTCGCAAAGATCACACTGAAAATAATGGGAAAACCACCAGCTATTAGAACACTACTACTGTCATCGATTGTTATTTTGTTTAGAATTTTCGTTATGCTGCGCTATTTTCTTTTCCTTCTGTTTTGAACAATTCTCACATGCACGAATTTTCACATTCTCGCTCACACGCTGCAAACTGTGTTGTGTACAAAGAACACCTCGATAGCAGTGTTGCCAGATCAATATGAATGGTAATATTTTTCTTTTGGTGATAATCGTTTCATTTTTTTACAGGCCTATGATAAGCACCACTTTTTCACGTAGACAACATCTCAGCAAGCTCAGCTGTCAAAATAATGTCAACATTGTGTCTGTTGTTGCTCGTTTACGTTTTGTCTGTTGTTGCTCGTTTTCGTTGTGCACGTCATACAAAGCAGAAATCCGGAGCAATTTGCGATTAGGGCGTACGTGCAAAATATAAACAAAATGTTTTTTAAATGCAATGCATAATTATTACTTCTAAATCATGAGTTTTTACTTTTTTGTCCTGATTGTGCTTCAATTTTTATTATTAGGTATTGTTTTTGCAAAGGGCGTAGAGTTATTTCTTAATCAAAACAATTCACTCTGCGGTTTACGCCATATTGATTGTTGACAAAGTTAAAGGCGTAATTTAAATCAAAACATAAACATGGCGTAAAGTAAAAGGCGATACTGAAAAAAAATCAAAACAATGGCGAAAAGTAAAAGGCGATACTGATAAAATAATCAAAACAACGACGAAAAGTGAAGGGCGAAGCCGAAATCAAAAACAAAACAAAGGCGAATAGTATACTGCGATACTTTTATTTCCAGTGCTAGTGGGGCCAACATTGAAAATGGCGTAATCAAACATCCTAGTATAGACAGGCGAATATTAAAAATGTGGAAATTTCATTGAATAAAGAACGAATGTCCATCAGTATTATATATGAATCAGAAGCTAGCTTTGTTCTCTGTCTGTATGCTAGATTGTATTTGAAGTTAATCGTTAATTTGTAAATTAATGATTGAAATTCTACTTGCAATATTAAAATCAACATTTCCTGTTTGTTTACATTCTGCATGTCCGCCCAAATCGCAAACTGCTCCGGAAATATTGCTTTCTGTGGTGTTCCAGATCAAAACAAACAACCTAAACAAATGATTAGACTTCTATTTGACAGCTGACAGCGGGCCCAAATCAATTCAGGCCCAGGACATCATGTCTACTGTCAATCTCTGCTATTGATATAGGCTTGTTTTTAGGTCTTTTTTAAATTAATCCTATTGTCGAACAGTTAAGTTAAGGGTTATCTTTCTAAAAGCAATTTTAAGGAATCGAAGCAAAATTTTTGTTTTTTTTTAGCTTAGCATAAATAAGATTTTATATTGTTTCAATGCTCTGGAAGAACATTTTGTGGACGTAGACTACGTCTACGTTTAATACGTACTACGTCAAGGGTAGGGTGTTACTTGAAAATCCGTTATCCGTTAACAATTTTAAATTATTGAAAATAACGAAAATAAAAGGCGATGTCTTATAATTTTGTTTTGCAGGCTAAATTTAGACTGAGGCCAACTAGACCGAGAAGGTTTTACTTCAAATGCGAATCATTTCGAATCCGTCCTTTTCAGGACGACCAATTCAATTTTGAGAAAGTTTGTTTGATTGATGATCTAACATTAGTATCCCAAGTGCTTACCAATTGGCAGCCAGCGGTGGCTAGAACAATTTTTAGTTTTCTCTTCATTGCATACCTTGACCATTGTGTACAATGTACATGGCTATCGTCACGAAAAATTGCAACACCGGACTCTAATAACTCGATCATTTCTTGTTTTTTTTTTATTTTTGAGATTATTGCTCTTATTAACTAGAGGTTTTTACGACTGCCATTATATTTACTCAAGTATTCAAAATGGTACAAATAAGACTCTTATGAAGAGATGAATATATTTAGCGAAAATGTTCATTTATTTCAGGTTTATTGATTTCATTGCATTTCTACTCAACATTGGATAATTTTAATGAATGTTGCGTTCCGGCAAGTATCAAGAAATTCCCTATCACGGACAATGTTTTGATTCTCAAACATGATATTCCGAAGTAACATTCTCTGCATAATACGTACTGCTTTGAACTGTTATGCTGTTGTGTTAACGGCTCACGTTGGATAGAGTTTTACTTCTAGGAAGAAATAAGTTTTGAGAAACTGTGAAAGTGAGAATAAGTGTAATGCCTAATCGTTTTGATACCAACCGTATGTGCAAATTTCGGAATCGCGTTAAGATCTAACATTCGGAAAATTCTTCGAAACGACCATGTACCGATGACGAGCGAGCTCGTGGTTATCTGTCGAAATTAAAAGCAGCCAGGCATAATGCGTTGCAAACAGGGGGTGAGTAACTCTGCCACGTTGTGTTTGTGTTGACCGTGTACGAATGTGTTTCTGGCAGAAGGTGTTTTGTGTTTTCACAAACTACTATGCTTATTGGCAACCATGCACGGTTTAGACGTTTAATACATGCTCACATATGCATCAACTGAATAACATTTGTGTAAGCGAGAGGGAAACAAAAACAAACAATCGATTCGTGTAAGTGGTGCCAGATATGAATTTATCTTTCATGTGGTGGCGAGTGTGTTTGAAGTGTGGCGGATTGTGTTTTTTAGGGTGGTAACACAAGGTGGTCGAGTGACTTACCCCCTGGTTGCAAAGCACTGCACAGTGGGATAAATGGGACCCAAAATCCAAGGCCGCTGGATAAGTGCCCTGTAAAATAGCTTATCTTATGTAAAAAAATGCAAGGAATTGAATGGTGATAGTTTCATCTTGGGCAGACCCCGGGAAGTGGCTCATTTTGCCCGATTTTACCTAATTTTGGAAGAAAAATTGAATAATCACACATTTATCATATTAAGGTTGTAGTACACTGTTTGTCGAATAGCCAAATATTTGTCATAGGCAGATAGGCATCTGACAAACATCTATGATATCTGTCAGCTGTCTAGGTGCCTATGCCAAATATTTGGCTATTGTACAAACAGTGTACTACAAGCTTTAGCTCTGATAATATTGCATCCATTTGTGCTGTGCTATTGTGGAATTGTCTGGGGAATTGAATGGAGGAGATGTCGGCTTGTGTAGACATCAGTTATTGTACATTTTACCCGCTTTTCTCTGCATACTGGAAGATTCAATATATATAATGCGGTTTTGGGGTAAAATGGAAAGTGGCATCCCCTGCATAACATTTTCCAGACATCTTAACAATATTGCAGTTCGTTTTATTTGATTTTAATGCGTGGCTGTCAGGGGGTAAGTCACTCGACCACCTTGTGTTACCACCCTAAAAAACACAATCCGCCACACTTCAAACACACTCGCCACCACATGAAAGATAAATTCATATCTGGCACCACTTACACGAATCGATTGTTTGTTTTTGTTTCCCTCTCGCTTACACAAATGTAATTCAGTTGATGCATATGTGAGCATGTATTAAACGTCTAAACCGTGCATGGTTGCCAATAAGCATAGTAGTTTGTGAAAACACAAAACACCTTCTGCCACCCCAGAAACACATTCGTACACGGCCAATACAAACACAACGTGGTAGAGTTACTCACCCCTGGTGGCTGTAACAAAAACCGCATTATCAATACAGGGTGACTGGCAGCTCGCGATATAGCCAAAACAGGGTGATAAAGAGATCTGCAAACGATGATATCTCGTTCATTAGATTCTCCAGACATTTTCGCAATACTACAGCATAGATGTATATTCCACATTATTAGAGCTAATATGTTAACTGTATGATTATTAAATTTTAATCTCGAAATTAGGGGAAAGTCGGGTTAAATGAGCAATTTCTTGAGGTCTGCAAAAGACGACTATCCCTCCATTCAATTTGCTAGAAATTTTTAGATTATTGCAGTGCACTTAATTTTTATTCAAATTCGCGGCTACTTAAAAACCACATTAAATATTGGTTCTTCCAGTATGCAGAGAAAAGCGGGTATAATGGACATATACCGATGTCATTTAATTCCCAGACAGTTCCACAAAAGAGCATTGTATTTTTATACATTATAATTTGTGAAACTTTCGAGAGCCACTTGTTATATCTGGTTTTTCCAATATGTGGTGAAAATCGTGCAAAATGGACAGTTCCGGACGTTTTTACAAGACGATATTGCCTCCGTTTGATTTTCCAGATATTTTCACAATACTAGGGCACGAATGGGCTCAATATTATCAAAGCTAATATGATAAATGCAGGATTATTTAATTTTTCTTCAAAAATAAGGGGAAAATCGGGAAAAATGAGTCACTTCCGAGGTTTGCACAAGCCGACATCCCCTTCATTCAGTTTGCCAGACATTTTCATAATATTGCCGTGCATTTGATTTTATTGTAGCGCACGGCTATTTCAAAAACCGCATTATATATACTGATTCTTCAAGTATGCAGGGAAAAGCAGATAAAATGGAAAATAACTTATGTCTACACAAGTCGAACTCCCCTCCATTCAATTCGCCAGACAGTTTCACAATAGTGCATTGCATTTTTATACATTCTAATTCGCGGAAATTTCGAAAACCATATGACCATATGAAAATCGGGCAAAATGTACAGTTCATGAGGTTTTTACAAGACGATACTGCCTTCATTAGATTCTCCAGACATTTTCACAACAGTAGATCCCAAATGGGTTCAATATTATTAGTGAAAATATGATAAATGTAGGATGATCCAATTATTTTTTCAAAATTAAGGGAAAATCAGGCAAAACGAGCCACTTCCCGAAGTTTGCATAAGTCTACATCTACTTCATTCGATTTTCCACACATTTTCATAATATTGTAGTGCATTTGATTTGATTCTAATGCGCAGCTATTCCAAAAATCGCTTTTTATCTATTTATTCTTCCAGTATATAGGGAAAAGCGGGCAAAATGGTCAATAACTGATGTTTACACAAGACGACATACTCTCCATTCAGTTCTCCGGACAGTTCCACAATAGTGTATTGCATTTTTATAGATTCTAATTCGCCCAAATTTCCAAAACCACATGGCATATCTAGTACTTTCAGCATGTGGGGAATATCAGGCAAAATGGACAGTTCCTGACGTTTTTACAAGACAATATTACCTTCATTGGATTCTTTAGACATTTCCACAATAGCACAGCACAAATGGATGCAATATTATCAGAGCTAATATGATATATGTGTGTGCTTATTCAATTTTTCTTCCGAAATTAGGGAAAAATCGGGCAAAATGAGCCACTTCCCGGGGTCTGCCCAAGATGAAACTATCATCATTCGATTCCTTGCATTTTTTTTACATAAGATAAGCTATTTTACAGGGCACTTATCCAGCGGCCTTTAATTTTGGGTTCCATTTTTTCCACCGTGCACTGGTTGGCACGCTAGAGAAGGGCCTCCAACTCGAGGTTTAATCATTTAAACCAAACGACCGTCTTCAGGGCTTACGAAAGAGTGTACAATAGAATTTTAACTAACTATCTAATGCAAGTCTAACGGTCTATTAGGACCACACCTAAGCTATTTTGACCAGACTATGCCTTACGGCAAGGGTAGGCGTAAAATGAAAATTTTAAAGTAACTAAATCAGTTTGAATGCTAATAGCTTTATTTCTCGATAAGTTTTTGAGATTTTTGCTTCAATCATTCTTCTATCATTGATTATTGACGTTGAATTCCCAAACAGACTTTGAACAACCTAATAACGCGATAAGGATAATGGTCTCCAGCTGGTCGATCATATCAACACATTCACTACAACCAGCACCATCGTGACCCTTTCAGCATACCTACATACAAACCTAACGTCTCTTTTCAGGGCCCTCAAAGAATTTCTAAGAAGCGAATCATAGGATGTTCTAACATACTTACTCACATACGTAAGTGAGAAGCTAACCCAGAGTCCAATTAGAAGAGTACCTGCGTTGCAATGTCTCACTACAAAACTTACGAATCTAATCGAAATGTTTGAAAAAGTCTACGTCAACCGATCGTGTATTAGTACGAGCAATGATAATATATGGGTCTAACCAGGGGGTAAGTCACTCGACCACCTTGTGTTACCACCCTAAAAAACACAATCCGCCACACTTCAAACACACTCGCCACCACATGTAAGATAAATGCATATCTGGCACCACTTACACGAATCGATTGTTTGTTTTTGCCTCTCGCTGTTTGTTTTTCCCTCTCGCTTACACAAATGTAATTCAGTTGATGCATATGTGAGCATGTATTAAACGTCTAAACCGTGCATGGTTGCCAATAAGCATAGTAGTTTGTGAAAACACAAAAACACCTTCTGCCACCCCAGAAACACATTCGTACACGGCCAATACAAACACAACGTGGCAGAGTTACTCACCCCCTGGGTCCAACACATGATTATTTGCAATGTAAACAACAAATTATAGCTATTTGTAACTACACATTCTTTCTATTATCGAATTTGTTTTTGAACCTAGGTTGGTACTAAAGGGCGATACGGTCAAAATTTGGTCGATATCAACTTGACGTATTTCTTTCAATTTTGCATTTAAAAAACCTGAACACCCCTCATTTTGAAGGTGTGTGTGTGTAGAATGTTGCTCCTATTTTGATTTTGGAGTTCACTCTTCAGTTGTCAAAATGCCGTCCAAGCAAGAAGAGCAGCGTATCAAAATTTTGCTCGCGCATCGCGAAAATCCGAGCTACTCACACGCAAAGTTGGCAAAATCGCTAAAAGTTGCCAAATCAACCGTTACAAATGTAATTAAAGTGTTTGGGGTACGTTTGTCGACAGCCAGGAAGTCTGGATCGGGGGGAAATCGAAAACCGGAAGCCGCTGAGACGACAAAGAGAGTTGCCGGTAGTTTCAAGCGAAACCCTAACCTATCTC
This sequence comes from Aedes japonicus, assembly GCA_034211315.2. Taxonomy (NCBI): domain Eukaryota; kingdom Metazoa; phylum Arthropoda; class Insecta; order Diptera; family Culicidae; genus Aedes; species Aedes japonicus. Next base: position 293,040 of record JASCZW010000146.1, on the reverse strand, counting down.
TCCGAGATGCCGCAAATAAGCTGGGTGTATCGTCTACAACCGTGCATCGAGCCAAAAAACGAGCCGGACTATCGTCTTACAAGAAGGTAGTGACTCCAAATCGCGATGATAAACAAAATACGACGGCCAAAGCGCGATCCCGGAGGCTGTACACGACGATGCTGACGAAGTTTGACTGCGTGGTAATGGACGACGAAATCTACGTCAAAGCCGACTACAAGCAGCTTCCGGGACAGGAGTTTCATACGGCAAAAGGTAGGGGAAAGGTAGCAGATATTTTCAAGCACACGAAACTGTCAAAGTTCGCAAAGAAATATCTGGTTTGGCAAGCCATCTGTACCTGTGGCTTGAAAAGCAGCATTTTCATAGCTTCCGGAACTGTCAAGCAAGAAATTTACGTGAAAGAGTGTTTGAATAAACGTCTGCTGCCTTTCCTGAAGAAACACGGTTGTTCCGTACTGTTTTGGCCGGATTTGGCATCTTGCCATTACGGTAAAAAGGCCATGGAGTGGTACGCCGCCAACAACGTGCAGGTGGTTCCCAAGGACAAGAACCCTTCCAACACGCCAGAGCTCCGCCCAATTGAGAAATACTGGGCTATTGTCAAGCGGAACCTAAAGAAGACCAAAAAAACTGCTAAGGACGAGCAGCAGTTCAAGGCAAACTGGCTTTCTGCGGCGAAGAAGGTGGACAAGGTGGCTGTACAAAATCTGATGGCAGGGGTCAAGCGTAAGGCCCGGCAATTCGGATTTGGAAAAGCGGAAGCCTAACTGAATATTTTTCCTGAATTTTATACTAATTGAACTTGAAAAAGAAATTTAATTTGATTTTTTAAATAAACGATTTCAAGCATAACTTTTCAAATAGACGTATCTAACATTTGATAGGAATTGAGAAAAATGAGATAGAAGTTCCAGATGCTTTCATTTAATCCTAATTAACTTTACTTCAAGTTTTATTCGATCTGTTCAATCTGTCATAGTTGAATAATATTAAAAGAAGTAGAAATCCTGGTTTTCATTCACTTTCGCTCTATGTTTGAGATGATTAACACATACACCAGTTTACCTCTATACCATACACATACACCTTGTTAGATACGTCTGTGTGACATCTTGCTTGTAACATACACCGGTTAGATACGTCGGTACTTCAGAACGTTTAGCACTTGCGTCATGTCAGATACACCGGGTAAAATTTTTAAGCGCAGATACGTCAGGTTGCTGTGGGGTGTATCTGAACTATTTACATAACATTTGAAAAGATCAGATAGGTCGCATATGAAATTTGGCGCACATTACGGAATAATTTTGATAATGTTATTTGGCAATTGCAACTACATTAAGGGTGTTATGATTGACAGGATAGAATGCTAAACTCGATTTGTTTACATTTGCGACATACGTCCTTTTGAAAAGTTATGCTTGATTTCACCGATTTACACGCGTTTTCCCTTGACCAAATTTTGACCGTATCACCCTTTATAGACACTGTGTATAGACCGGACAACGCAAAATCATACAATCTGCCAACCCTAAAAAATGTCATAAATTTGAGCAATTGATCTGGCACCACTTGTATTTGTACAAACTTGAAATAAACAGCGCAATAGGCTAAAAAAAGTTTCGGTTTCGATGTTGGTAGTTTCTTTTGATTCCGTTTGAAGATATTCATTAAAAAGCACAGTGAAAAAAGCCACGTAAAAAATGAATTGATTGGAGCGAAATTGTAGTAATAACTCACGATGTGAAGTGAATTCTGTGGGTTTTTTTCCGGTTTCCAAAGAAAGATAAAAAAAGGCAGAAATGGCTTGCATTCTGCTGCCTTTCGGCAGATTTTCAGATTCTACGAAGCCATACACACTCAGAAAATTTTACAGTATTCGGTAATTTTTTAGCGAACTTTCAACAGCTGAACAGTTCGGTAATCCGATTTAACGAATTTCGGTCAAATTTGACAAGTTCCGGTAATTTTTTACCGAAATACTGTAGAATTTCACCGAAATCCGGTGAATCGGATTACCGAACGTTCAGCTGTTGAAAGTTCGGTAAAAAACTACCGAATACTGTAAAATTTTCTAAGTGTGTAGGCTGTGCAGTGTAAATACAAAATACTATAATTTGTTTTCTCCATTACTAATTATAACAAATATATCCAGTTACATTTTAAATACTTACATTTACTGAATATGGAAGTAGAAAATCCCTTATTTGTTCATAATTGGCTTTTGTCAAAACAACACTTGCTCCTCTAAAGTGAATCAAAAGGTGACAGTCCGTTTGGCTGCATTTTTTGACAGGTCGTTTGGCTGCATAAGATAATTGTTGTCCAGTCTATATACAGTGTCTATAGTTGGAACTAGTTTCAACCTGCGATTTCCGAACTTATTGCCAGCTCTACTCGAAAGGAGTTACAAATAAAACCGAACACACTGACGTATCACAAACAACAAGCCGACCCAATTTTGATACCCGATTCAGTTTGGAACTGAATCAAAAACGAATTCCCTATATGTGTATACATAACGCCTATTGGATTGCCCACAATTGATATGGCTGGCTCACAATAGATACGTTGCGGATGCGTTTGTATGAATTTGACAGTTTTCCCATAGATTTTCTGTCAAATTTACGTCAACGGAACGCAAACGTATCTATTGTGGACCAGCCTTATGTGTGCCGCGCATACTTTTTATTTGTCATACAAATTTCATTTCTGTTTTTCAGAGGGTTCTGTTTATGTGTGAACACATCAGTGTTATGTTGAATTTTCCATGGGTTTTTGCCATCAAATATGTGTGGATTATTTCCCGTGTATGGAATTCCGTAGTCAAGTGTCAACATTGAAGCAAAGCATATTCTAGTTGAAATCTGGAATAAGTCACACCCGATTATTCCGGGTTTCAAGCGCGACAATAACATGTACGCTAAGTTTTGTAATCGTGAATTGTTAGGAAAAATAGCATTTAGCGTCAGATTTGTCAGCCGAAATAGTTAATCGACACCGTACGGCCATTGCCGTAGAATCATTCAAGCAAGTTCAAAAGTATTCTACGCTTTGTTACGGGAATTCTGAAGCACGGAGATGATAGTAAAGAATACATTTTTAAGATGTTAGATGAATGAAATTTTATTTACTATACTCAGGTAAATAAACATAAGAAATTCGAAAAGTTCAACTTATTGAATGATTCTTTGGAATTTCATAAGACTGACTATGAATGGATTTTGTTCCACACGACGTTTTTCTTGTACGGCTTTAAGCTTTCCGAATTACAATGGTGATATATAGCGGCTAAATTGAGTTAACTTGTTTCCAAAAAGCCAATGAAATGAAAACAAGACTCTCTCTACGAGTATTAGCAACGATATGCCTCAACATTCATCCGATTAATTACAACCTGGTACAGAGTGCCAAAACAGCGAAATAATCGAGAAAGAACTTGTAGGATGGCGAATAGGATTAGTGCGTAAGTTAACGAGTGGTCGACGGAATGGAAATCGGGGGGGAAAATAGGTCAACGAGCCACAAATTGCTGAGTGTTGGTTTTGCGGTTGACGTTACGATAGCGTACTTACTGCTGATGGGCTTGCCATATTTTTACGAGCCGATCAGTATGAGTTTCGAAGCTTCGGAGACTCGTATTAATCTGCTGTAAATGCCGCGAAAATAGGCAGCATTTTGACGGGCAACAAATAATACGTCTTGCAGCAAAAAGAAGACCGACAAATCCAAGGTTCCATGCTACAGGTACAAGCAATTCGATCACTCTGCTTCGGAGTGCCAGTAGTAAGAACCGAATGACAAGAAGGATAAATCTAGCAAAAGGAATGCAGCAATAGCCACATTTGAGCCATGAGAACCCGAGAACAATAAAATTGGACTATTTTATAGTTTTTTACAGTTTTTCTATAATAAAGACTGTTATTTTCGATTTACCAAGAATACATGCGAGATGCGGTTTAACAGTTGTGAATAGGTTGCCGTTGGTTAGGAAACAAGCTGTCGAAAGATGGCATCATACTGTGGCATCGGAGAATGGGGCATCTAAACGAGCAGAATTTGACGAAGCTCTTAAAATTAGCAGTGGTGTTGATTCCTACTTGCATCACCTCCTAGGAAGAAAATAAGTTTCGACAGCCGTTCAACAATGCGGGCACACGAGCGACCGAGGTTCTGGAGCTAGTCCATTCGGACAAGGGCGGTCCGATGGAGCAAGAACCGATAGGCGGAAGTAGTTTTTTTCTGTTTATGGTCGTGTATTTTCGTCAATCGAAAACAGAGGTTCTGAAATGCTTTAAGGAGTACAAAGCGCAGATGGAGAACTTGACCGGAAAAATCATTAAACTTCACATTGATGACGGTACCGAATAGGCAGTTCTGGTATTCGTTACAAAACGGCAGTACCGTATAATCCCAACTGAATGGGCTAGTGGAGCGCATTAATAGGGGTCCTCCCTTATCTCAGTCGGTAAAGGCGAAAGCTACAGCGATGACGACGTTTACACACCAAATTTCCAAAATCTTATTCGGTACTTGTTTTGCTGAATTTGTTCTGTAAAACAGAAATTTCACCGAACATTTTGTACAATATGACATTTTACTAAATTCCAGCAATCAAAAATACTGAATTTCTGTAATTTACTGAAAACTACCGAAAATTGTAAAAAAAAAACACTACCGATCGAAACTGTAAATTGCTGCAGTTCCGAACACTATAACAATAATTACGAATGTACTGTAAATTCAATCTTTTGCAAAACATTCTGTAAAATAAAGTACCGAACTGATTGTTAATTTTTTCCCTGCTGTCAAACACAACTTTTTCCAGCCATTTTAAAGTTGAATGTTGACCAGCTCTGTTGAACGTTTCGGTGCAGCTAAAAATCAGTGCCATAAAAGAAGGATTGGACAGCAACTTTCCGGGACCAAAGCCACACTCGCCAGGAAGGGACATGTTTGGCTTACCCCAGGAATCATTTGATTGCATCAGCGTTTGATGGGAAGCTCCTAATATATTTTTAACATCATTGAAAAAAATTATATTGATACATTGTCTTTCTATTTACATTATAGATAAGCATGCAGTTTTTAAACATTTTTCTCCATGCTTATCAACACTAAAATAAATCTGAAACTCAAATCTGCATCAACGGAAATTAACAAGAACTGAAAGGGAATAACACATCAAATTAACTTATTAATTATTCTAAATGTAAAATCAATAAAGAAAGAAAATCAATAAAAACCCGTTTACAAACGAATCTATGAATTTTGCTGAGCAACTGTAAATTTATTGCATCATTTTCGGTAAAAATGTGACAGCTCGCGTTACCAATCGTTCAGCAAAATTTACAGAACATTTCGGTAAGTTTTGACAGCTCAGTAGCGAAGTTAAATTTACTGAACGTATTGTAATGTTAAAAAACTACCGAATCGATTACCGAATGTTCAGCTGTTTCATATTCGGTAAAACATTACAGTATACTGTAATAAAATCTAAGTGTGTAGGATAAACCCTTCGCCGACCAAATGTGTTCCGGTGACACCGAGGGAGCGGTTCACTGGAAAGCAACCAAAAGCGTAGGTGGTGTGCCAAGTCAGAGCCGGGGATCTTAGTTGGCTTTGCGTATCAGTCGAAGGGATATGGAGTGATTGTACCTATCAAGGACGAAAACAGAAACAGTCTTTCGCGATGTGGTTTTTCTCAACGAGGCTATAATCTAGGCAAGTAACAAGATTTTGATATTACGTACAGTGGTATTTCTAAAAGATCATCCGTGTCTCAGGTATTGTCAGCCAGCTATTGCTCTAGTGAGCCTGAATGTTTTCAAGAAATAAAGGAGTCTGAGGTGATCCAGCTGTGGCAGCGTGCTATGAAGGACGAGCTTGACGCACTGATGTCGAATAATACCTGGGAGAAGACGAACCTACCACCTGGACGATAGGCTCTAAAGTGCAAGTGGGTGCCGAAGAAGATGAACACCGATGGATCGCTGGACCGACTTAAGGCTCGTCTAGCCTAGAGATAAAGGTTTTAGAGACATAGATTACAAAAAGACATATTCTCCCGTTGTTACATGATCACATGATATCTGTTTCAGTTCGGAGGCGGATCAGTGTCGTGAAGTGACGGAAAATAGCCAACGGTTGCGCTATCTACGATGGAAGCCAAAAATATAGCGTTGACAGCGGCATCTCAGAGGCGTTGTGGGGGCGTGGCTTCGCACAGAGTTGCTTGGTAGTAAGGAGCAAGTTACCAGTCCCACAACCGTAATACGATGTGTCTAGCAGAGAAGGAGATTGGTAACTCTCGAAAAAGGAAGCACATCGATGTTGTGACATCAATTTTATCAGAGAACATCTCAAGAACCATACCATTTAGGTGAAACACATCCGTTTGGGTGACCAGAAAGCAGACACTATGGCAAAACCGGTCCCTTTATAATTGAGGGCGGTTTTGGGGAACATAGCAGGTGAGTTTGCCAGTTCGTTTTTATTGAATTTTTCAGGCAGGGTAACTTAATACTTTGACGTAGGACTACGTCTTTGTTTTCTAAACTGGCGTATACCTATTGCGACCGTCACGAAAAGCGGTCAGGTTTTGAGCGTTACTATCTCAATAGTTTCTCCTAGCATTTTCAATATGTTTACCAAATACGATTGGAAAAACTTCTACGCATTAAATCCAATATTGAAAACTATTGAATTTTAACATTAAACTGTTGAAAATAACGCAAATATAAGGTAATTTCTTATAATTTCGTTTTGCAGAATACATTTACTAAATACTAAGTATTTTCCTATCACAAACTTCAAATGTAAGTAAGCGAGATCACATATGCAGCAGAGAACGGTATAAAATGGAAAATGCGTCATGCGCTCGGCACCCTTGGAGCTGTTAAAAGCCGTAATGAGCCAGTATTGAATTGGCAGCTGGCGGTGACAAGTACCATGAAGGGTGCTCAGGTACATGATGGATCTATCGTCTTTGGTTAGGCAGCCGTTGGTTATGCAGTCGGTTAACCAAGCCAGTGTTGGACGTGTAGCCAGCTCAACCACGAGAGAAATAAGTAATATGTTGCGAATATTACTGGCTAATGAATTGTCGCCAAACATTAGTTATGATGTGGATGGGCCATAAGAACAGGTCTAAAGAAGATCGATCAAAAATGGACCATTTAAAATCCGTCCTTTTTAGAACGACCAATTTGATTTTCCCAGCTTTGTTTGGATTGAAATATATCTAACATATCGTTCCAAATTCTTGTCAATTGGAAGCCAGCGGTGGCTTTAAAAGTTTCAGCTTTCCATTCGCCGCTTACCTTCCACAGTTCGGCAATTCAAATTGTCTCTATATTATTCCGAAGCATTAATATAACTTATTGTTATGATTTTTATGCTGACGTAAGAACTACACGACACTAACAAAACGCGACGCGAGACAAGACACAACACTTATCGTTCTTATGTACAATTTTAAATAAATTTACCTTTTGGTCGACCGGTTTCGGGCACGATGCTGCCCATCTACGGGACTATGTCCGACTGATTACGCAAATCTTCGTACGCTTTCACGTAGTTGTCAGAAGAGAAGAGACAGTTACTGAATTCTCAGCTTTGTCAAGTTAAACAGGCATGATGTGATGGGAGGATCGTCTTCATTCATGAGCGGTTCGGATGAATTGGCGATAAACATCGATTCCCATGCGTTTAAGTGAGACGGTTTCCTTACTGTTTTTATCAGTTTTGCTTTTTTCCAGTCAATATTATGGTCAAAACCGGTACATCAAGCGGTACATGCGACAGGTTTTATGACTGTAGGTGGTCCAGCTTCCTAGAATGGAATCATTCAAAAAAGTAATTTTCGCCTAGCACTTCCACATTTGTTCACTGAGAGCTTTCTATGCCAAAGCCGGTACAACGATACTCTGTCCAGGGAAGTCGAGAAAGTTTCCTGTAAATTTTCATGGACCGTACCGGGAATTGAATCAAGGCACCTTCAGAATGGTCTTAATTTGTAATCGTACACGCATACACGCAGAGCTTTTGAAGGCCGAGGTGGTGTTATGGCGGCCTTTTAATTACTCGGAATGCTGTGAGCTTTCGAAATGTGTACAATAAATGATGACGTCAATTTCAACACCCATTTGCTAATTCTTTTTTGCAATTTTACTACCTGTGGTTTTGATTATATATCAAAATTCCAGGCTCATCCCTTTCCACTTTCTCGCCAAGGAAAAAAATCCCTCAATTCTATCCCATTTTCAACTCCAGATGTCTATAAAGGCAGTATGAGGGATACAGTATTACTGATCGTAAGGAACTGGCCAGGTGTTTTCCAGAGGTCGATAGATGGCACGTATGTAATCTCTAATCTGCTTACCCTGGTGCATTCAACTTCACTTACAGCCACCTGTGATGTTATATGTGGAGAGACGTCATTCATGCGACCAAATGGTGCTTACGCCAAACCGTTCTTTTCAATTTATTTCACAATTTTTCGAAGAAACTTTTTTTGTTTTTACTTGGAGGCAATGTATTATAGGGTAAGGAATGCAAAAAAAAAATAAAAAAGTGAATTTTAGTCGTCTTGGCGCTTACGTCAACTATACATCCCATGATATAGCAAATTGTTTTTCGTTATGCGGGTTTTTACCATTATTGGGGGTTACGATGACTATGTTTGTATAGTGATTTAGAACCGACTATGATAATGGTCAAATCGACCATTAAAAAAGTTGATTCTACATTTACTATAATGTCGGAAAAGTTCTTGCTACCATGACTATACACACTTAGAAAATTTTACAGTATTCGGTAATTTTTTAACCGAACTTTGACGTTCGGTAATCTGATTTACTGGATTTTGGTGAAATTTTAGGCCGGATTACCGAACGTACAGCTGTTGCAAGTTCGGTAAAGAATTACCGAATACTGTAAAATTTTCTAAGTAGGTAGTAAAGAATGCCATGGACGTGGTTAATTCGACCATGTTCGTGGTTATATCAACCATTACTTGCAATAGTCATCTTGACCATTACATAATTGTCGGTAAAACTATAGAAATTTTCTCAGAGTACGTCACCTTCGTGTTTGTCCGACATGACTAAGACTGTCTACCGCCCATGTCGCCGGAGAACAATAATATTGCATTCAAAAACTCGGGCTGGTTCAATTTTCCATTGTAGTCACCTCAACACCTATCTTTTGGGTATTTTTTGTGACTTGTCCAGTAGTGACATTTGAACTTGTGACTTTGGCAAGGGAGGTATCGAAGTGTTCCATTTGACGCATTTGACGTAGCTTTCTAAATTAGGAATAATAGTAACGTTATCCTACATCAACAATGCGTTCGGGTCTCAGACATCGCCTTTTAGTCATTATTCCTCTTTGATTTTCTTTACAGACAAGCCAAGACCATAACTTCCGTGAAAAAAATGTAATATTCTATTATGGAATCACATCATAGATGTTATTAATTAACTTATCGCAATTCACCGTAGATAACTAGTAGATCTCGACTGTTTTTACCTTGTATTGCGCGAGTTATTATCATGTTTTGCACGAGACGTCAAGACTTAGTATTGCTTTCAAGATCCTTCACCATGAAAATCACAATAAAAGATAAATTTGGCAGCACTGCTATCAACTGGCATGTTGTCCTTCGGAATTCTTTTGTACACAACTACTTCCAAACATAGATCAATCCGTGATGATCGCAACACACACAAGCACATACGCCCACCAAACCACACGCTATGAATCCCGCGAGAAAAATGCGACACAAAGAGGAAGAAAAGTGAGGTTATTTAAATTTCCTTTCACATCTAACCACTAGAAAATTCTTTTCCGGCCATAAATGCACTCGAATTGAACAGCCGCGATGAGTTTCAAGCTTAGTCTATCGAAGGTTTACCTATCGGCCCGGATCACAAGCGAAATTTACGTCCAACCGTTCACTAAACCTCACAGCGAAATGATGCAAACCTCCGCTTGCCGTACTAACTCACGATTGATTGATAAAAACTTGCTGATTTTTAGCTGCTGCTGAGCCAACGTTTAGTGTGTGCGAGTGAGGGCGATGCAACATTATTTGGTCTTTTCCAATTTATTTGGTCTTTTTGGGCTTTTCATCTTACTGGCCCGGTGGAAAAAGTCGGGCGACAATAATGTAAATAAATAAGTCATGCAACGCCGGGATTTCGGCACTCGTGGATGGTGGTTGTCAATTTTTTCCAGTGATTTCGTTCGCATCAAAGAAAAACATGCAAGCTGATGTAACAATCTAGCAGATTATTTTTATTAAAATACGCATTTTGAAGTTTCGGTTGTTCATCAATTACATTCTTAGCGATTGTATAAAAGGTGGTTGATAAAATGAACCAGCTAAGGTCTAGAATTAGTTGGCCAGCAGCGAATTATCTTATCCGCCATGTGAATGTGCATTCCAGTGCGACCGTTCGGTCATTTGGTTCTAAAGCCATCGATGTCGCTCGTCGAAGTGAGGGATCATTGGCTAACCGTGTCCGAGGAATGTTGACGCGAAATTATTGGAACAACGTGCCGATGCGAAACTCTCTGTATTCGGTTCATATTTTAAGTTCACGGGCGTTTTGCAGCAAACGGGATCCGGATGACGAGGAATCGGAAATTGATCCGGAACCTGTTTCGTTTTCAAATCAGCTTCCAGCGACTGTTGCTATTCCAGAGGTGTGGCCTCATCTACCAGTCATCGCAACCAAGCGGAACCCCGTTTTTCCCAGGTTTATGAAGATCTTAGAAGTAAGTCGTCGGCATATTGATTCGATAAAGTTTATCTAAGCAAATGTTTTATTGTAGGTAACAAATCCAATGCTGATTGACTTAATTAGACGGAAGGTTAGGTTGAACCAACCATACGCTGGTATTTTTCTTAAAAAAGATGATGAGAATCCCAATGAAGTTGTGGATAATCTTTCCGAGGTATATGACGTTGGTACATTCGCACAAATACAGGAAATGCAAGATCTAGGCGACAAACTTCGTTTAGTGGTGACAGCCCATCGACGTATAAAAATCCTCGGCCAGTTGTACGAAGATCTGGATGCCACCCAGGAGGGAAAGCGTAAGTATTAAGCTGTTGTCTCAACATTAATAAACCTAGAACAATTTAATCGAAATCTCACAGAAATGACAATAAAATATCCGTTCTCTAAAACGCCAATCAATGTCTCAGTGGACGAGAGTGACGCCGAAAAGCGACGTCGGAAGCACAAAAATCGAAGTAAGAAAATAATTCGAAATGCCAACAACGACAGTACCTTGGACGGGAAACCTGTGGAGGAACCTCCGAAAAAACGGCTACTAAAAGAAGGAGAGCAGCAACCCTTACTGATGGTAGAGGTTGAAAATGTCAAACATGAATCGTTCAAACATACAGATGAGGTCAAAGCACTTACGCAGGAAGTTATCAAAACCATCCGGGACATTATCACAATGAATCCTCTTTACCGGTATATTTTGTTGAAGGGAGTAGTTGAACACTTGTTCTAATGCAGTTTGTGTATTTTCTAGCGAGAGTTTACAACAGATGCTCAATCAAAATCAACGCGTTGTTGATAATCCAGTGTATCTTTGTGATTTGGGAGCATCTTTGTCGGCAGCTGATCCACCAGAGCTACAGGGCATTCTGGAGGAGATGGATGTAAGCAAATTTTCAACGTTTTTAAGCGAAAATATAAGTCAAAATGTTACAAATTTCCATGAGTAATTTTGCAGATACCCAAACGATTGATGCTGGCTCTGTCACTGCTGAAAAAGGAACTGGAACTTTCGAAGCTCCAAGCCAAAATTGGTCGTGAAGTCGAAGAAAAAGTCAAACAGCAGCACCGGAAGTACATTCTACACGAACAGTTAAAAGTGATCAAGAAGGAACTCGGAATCGAGAAAGAGGACAAGGACGCTATTGGGGAGAAGTATCGCGAGCGCATCAAAGACAAGGTCGTTCCCAAAGCGGTTGCCGACGTTATAGAGGAAGAATTGAATAAGCTCAATTTTCTGGAGAGTCACAGTTCGGAATTCAAGTGAGTCAATTTGTTTTTTTGGTAAAGTTTGTCCAGTTCACCTATTACGTCAATATTTATTTATTCAGTGTAACTCGTAATTATCTGGATTGGTTGACGACGCTACCTTGGGGTGTAATGAGTGAAGAGAACTTGGATATTGATCGTGCCTCGGAGATTCTCGATGCCGATCATTATGGCATGGATGATATTAAGAAGCGTATTTTGGAGTTTATTGCTGTGAGCCAACTGAAGGGCACTACTCAAGGCAAAATCCTGTGCTTCTATGGCCCACCTGGTGTTGGTAAAACAAGCATTGCTCGTTCCATTGCTAGGGCGCTCAATCGAGAATATTTTCGGTTTAGTGTTGGTGGAATGACCGACGTGGCGGAAATCAAGGGCCACCGTAGGACATATGTTGGAGCAATGCCAGGAAAATTGATTCAATGTTTGAAGAAGACTAAGACCGAAAATCCCTTGGTCCTAATAGATGAGGTCGATAAGATTGGAAAGTAAGTATTTTCATCGTATGCTTCTAAACGCTGAATAATGTTCCTATCTTGTCCTTTTATTTACAGAGGTTATCAAGGAGATCCCAGTTCGGCACTTCTCGAACTTTTAGATCCCGAGCAAAATGTAAACTTCCTCGACCATTACCTTGATGTACCGGTTGATTTATCCAAAGTACTGTTCATTTGCACTGCCAACATAATAGATACCATTCCGGAGCCATTGCGAGATCGTATGGAAATGATTGATATGTCAGGTAAATTATTGTCTAAACTAAAACTGTTTCTATTACTCATTCCACAATTGTTTATAGGCTACGTTGCAGAGGAGAAGGTGGCTATTGCAAAACAGTACCTCATTCCTCAAGCAAAGAAGAATTGCGGACTGGAAGATAAGCACATTAGCATATCTGACGAAGCATTGAACGTCTTGATTAGATCCTACTGTCGTGAGTCCGGAGTTCGAAACTTGCAAAAGCAAATCGAAAAAGTATTTCGAAAGGTGACATTTAAAATTGTTCGCAAGGATATTGAATCTGCTGAAATCACTGCTGAAAATCTCAACGAACTGGTAGGGAAACCCATTTTTACTCATGATCGCATGTACGAATCGACCCCACCAGGGGTGATCATGGGATTGGCATGGACGGCCATGGGTGGTTCTGCTTTGTACATTGAAACCGCCAAACGGAAATTAATCGAGTCGAAGGACAAAAAAGGAGATGGATCACTAGAACTTACAGGACATTTGGGCGACGTAATGAAGGAATCTGCCCGAATCGCTCTCACCGTGGCACGAAATTACATCAAACAAGATGACCCGAATAACGATTTCCTTGAAACTAGTCACATTCATTTGCATGTCCCGGAGGGAGCTACGCCAAAAGATGGCCCAAGTGCCGGTGTTACGATAGTCACTGCGCTAATGTCTCTTGCTAAGGGCAAACCCATCCGACAGAATGTAGCAATGACCGGGGAAGTGTCGCTTATGGGAAAAGTTCTGCCGGTTGGTGGTATTAAGGAGAAAACAATCGCTGCCAAACGTAGTGGGGTTAATTGTATTATTTTACCAGAAGAGAATAAGAAAGATTACACCGATCTGCCTAAGTTTATAACCGACGGATTGGAAGTGCATTTTGTTGATCAGTACTCAGATGTTCATAAAATTGTGTTCGACGAAGACACTAAGCAGTTATAATAGGTAGGGACCATCTACAGCTTCAGTGAAGTGTGTAGGCTATAATTGTTAGGCCTGTTAGTGTTAATGTTGAAGGATCGAATAAAGGCAATGAGTTGAAGGCGAACTATTTGTACAGTGTGTTATGGATTATTTCGAAGTTAGTGGGTGTTGGTCGAGTTCGTATTTTCCAGATACGGATCCGGACACGGAAAGCAGAGAAATACAACTAAATTTATTACTTCTGAAAATTCATGTATTTTGTTTTCGGTTTTTTCTTTTTTTTCGCTCGATGTTTCCTGGCTTCAAATCAAAAGGAACACAAGTTCCTTGCTTCTGAATAATTCCAAACGCATGCAATCGCCTGGAAATGGCATAATGGGTAACTCCTAATGGTGAAGCAAGCTCTTGCCTCCCATTCATCGTCTTTAAAGGTTATGGGGCTTCCTTCTCGTAGATGGCCGTCAACATCAAAATCACCATCTTTGAAGCCACGGAACCAATCACGGCATATTGTTTTGCTTAAATCAGCATCTCCGTACACGTTTTGGAGCTGGGCTACGAATGGTGAATTGACAACCAGGAAAGAGGGTGCAACCGACCTTCGGTCCTCACAAGTTGCTATCTCACGACATAAAGAATGTATCGAAAATAAGCTATGGACGTACATTTGCACTGTATGCGTGTATTTGTGATTGTTTTAATGTGTTCATCATGCGTGTAATGTGTAGCATGCTGTACGTTTTACTGTCATCTTTCGTTTGTTTCTTGTTTGCACGGTTTAATTTCTCAGTTTTCAAAATGAAAACTTGAAACGTGAATATTAAGATTTTGAACACATGGCAGAGAAAAGCTGGAAGTGCAGTGCGTGCTTGACCGATTGGGACGGTGGTGATAATAATGGATCTAAGTCTGAAGTGTCGTTCAACGAGTCTTCCGTAAGCAAGAGCAGCAGTCGTGCATCACAGCGATTGCAGCTAAGTCTTCAGCACTTAGAGGAGCAACGGAAATTGAGTAAACAGCGAGCCGAACTGGAAGAAGAAGCGAAAGTAAAGCAAATGGAAAAAGAAGCTAAACTGAAGCAATTGGAAGAAGAGCAGGAATATTTGAAGCAGAAGTTCAACCTGTTAATGCAGATGGAAAATGAAAAGGATTCATCAAGTAGGCGGAGTGGAATAAGTTTACGAAGCAAAGTAAGCGGAGTGAGTGTGAAAAGTAAGCGTGATCAGTTGGAGAAGTGGTTGAAGGGATCTAAGGTCGGCGAAGTTGGACAGTTGAAGCCATCAATTCCAGCATTACCATCCATCGTAGGAGTTAACGAGTTACAACCACCAACAGTTTCGCTACAGGTTCCAGTTTTTGCACTACCCCAGAATTTTAGAAATGTTACTACTTTGGCGAAATCCTACGAACAACTGCAATCAGGAAAAGGAATTTCAACGTCGACACAGACGGCAACGAGTACTGTGCCAAATGCTCCGACTGTGTCTCTTTCGGAAGTGGGGCATGTTGCATCATTTATTCCGGATCAGCCAATCGTCTCTACCTCTTCGCCTTCGTTCGTACCGGAAATGATTACTCATCCAGTTAGAACAGTACCCCATTCCACTGATACAGTTCCATTTCAAAACATAGCTCCAGGAGTAACTTTTAGTGGAATTCAACCGTGTTATTCGACGCCTTCAACAGGATACCCGGCAGTGTCGTATGCAGCAATGCAAGGAGGTGTTGCGCAATTAAATTTGCCATCAACCAGTTCCCGTTGTGCTCCAATACCAGGTATTCCATCCAGTTCAGCAGTTTTCCATGGAGTTGGATCATGGGCAAACCCAATGCAATCCGGATCAGTTAATACACTGGGACCACCCACTATCGGGAATGGACCGGTAGCATGCGAGGTAGGTGGATCACAAAGCTACCCTGTAGTAGGTCCAACCAGCGCACAGTTAGCGGCCCGACAAGTGATGCCACGGGAATTACCAAAGTTTACTGGAGATCCACAGGAGTGGCCTATTTTCTATAGTTCGTTCAAGAACACTACAGAAGTTTGCGGATATACAGAGGCTGAAAACTTAGCTAGACTGCAAAGATGTTTGGGTGGATCAGCTTTGGAGGCGGTACGAAGTCGACTTCTTTTGCCAGCATCGGTTCCATATGTGATTGGTACGCTCCATAAGCTCTATGGTAGACCGGAGATATTGATCAGTTCACTTCTGAAGAAAGTTAGAAACGTACCTTCACCCAAGGCAGAGAATCTGGCCTCAATTGTCACCTACGGTTTGGCGATTCAGAATCTAGTCGACCATATTGTTTTGGCTGATCAGCAAGCGCATTTATCAAACCCAATGTTGCTTCAAGAGTTGGTCGATAAACTGCCTACTTCGTTGAAGATGCAATGGGGAACCTTCAAGCAAGCGTTCCAGTACGTCAACTTGTCCACGTTCAACAATTTCATGGCAGGGCTGGTGAACCTGGCTTCAGAACTTAGTATTGGATATGATACCGCACAAAATCATCACAAACAAGTCCGTACGGAGAAAGTGAAGCATGGGGAAAAGCTGTACACGCATGCCAACGAAACGCCAAGCACTTTCAAGCAGGAAAAGGTTAATTCGAAAGAAGAGACTGTTACTAAAGCCTGCTCCTACTGTGGGAATGAAGAACATCAGATCCTGAACTGTGCCAGCTTCAAGTCGTTGGATATCGGGGCGAGATGGAAGGCAATGCGACAGAAGAACTTGTGTCGGTTGTGTCTCGTTCCTCACAAGAAGTGGCCTTGTCGTTCGAAGAAGGAATGTGGTATGGACGGTTGCCGTATTCGTCATCACATGCTGTTGCATAGCAGCCCGCCTTATCGAAGCGAGTCTGTTGGTTTACCAAAATCAGTGGAGGCAGTACACCACAATCATCATCACACGAAATCTTATTCGCTTTTCCGTTACATACCAGTTACACTTTATGGCAACGGGAAGCAGATTGAAACCTATGCATTCTTGGATGATGGATCATCATCGACCTTACTAGAAGAAGCGCTAGCTACCAAGCTAGGAATTGAAGGAGAACCGGACAACCTCTGGTTAGGCTGGACCGGAAAGATTGGTAGGCAAGAGAAGAACTCCAGGCGAATCAGTGTGAAGATTCGTGGTACCAGTAAGAGGGATCCATTCCGATTAGTAAATGTACGGACGGTACGGGAGCTCGGACTACCAAGTCAAACGTTGGATTACGTCGATATTGCTAGAGTATACCCTCATCTACAAGGCCTTCCAGTTAGCAGTTACGTCAACGCAAAGCCCGGAATGATTATTGGAATCGAGCACGTGCACCTGATCACCAGTTTGAAGATTCGTGAAGGTAGTAGGTGCGAGCCAGTAGCTACAAAAACTCGACTCGGCTGGTGCATCTACGGGAAGAATTCGCGAAGCGAAGAGACCGTGGAGCAGTTGAACATCCACGTCTGTCAAGAAATGAGCAACAGTGAACTGTATGACTCGATAAAGAAGTTCTTCGCCGTTGAAGATGCTGTTGTGACGAAGCCGTTACAATCCGAAGAAGATCAGCGAGCTCTCAAGATTCTGGAAGCAACAACAGTACGGCGAGGAACTCGGATGGAATCTGGTTTGCTATGGCGCAAGGACAAAGTTCATTTTCCAGAAAGCTACAAGATGGCGATGAGTAGACTCAGGGGATTAGAAAAACGACTGTCAAAGGATCCGGAGCTACGAAGTAGGGTCAATGAGCAGATAGAAAGTTACGAGCAAAAGCAGTACATCAGAAAGACATCGGAACTGGAGATGACAAGCGTTAACCCTCAGAAGATTTGGTATTTACCATTGGGGGTAGTGATCAACCCGAAGAAACCCAGTAAAATTCGGATGGTTTGGGATGCAGCCGCCAAATCTGGTGGAGTCTGTTTCAACGATATGCTGTTGAAGGGCCCGGATCTTCTAGTGTCGCTAGTAGACGTACTGCTGAGATTCAGACAAGGAAAGGTTGTCGTTTGTTCGGATATCCGGGAAATGTTCCTGCGAATTCTCATTCGAGACGAAGACAGATGGTCTCAATGCTTCCTTTGGAGAGACAGCCCCGAGTCAGAAGTACAAAGCTACATGGTCAACGTCGCAATGTTCGGTGCAACATGTTCTCCGTGCATTGCACAATTCGTAAAAAACAAAAATGCACACAACTTCGTCGAGCAGTATCCGAGAGCAGTGGAAGCGATAACAAACAACCACTATGTTGATGACTTCCTCGACAGTGTCACCTCAGTGGAGGAAGCAGTCGAGCTAGTGGAACAAGTCAAAGTTATCCACGCAGCAGCAGGATTCGAGTTTGGAAAAATACTGTCCAACGATAAAGCTGTACTATGTAGACTCGGTGAAACGGAATCAGCTGTCAGTAAATCTTTACACCTCGACAAAGAAGGAGCGTATGGACGGGTTCTAGGTGTTGTGTGGGTTCCAACGGAAGATTACTTCACATTCGACTGCAACGGACTAGATGAGGTATTAGGTACCAACAACGCGATCCCGACAAAGCGTCAAGTTTTACGCATCGTCATGAGGCTATACAATCCTCTAGGATTTGTCGCACACTTTGTAGTGCAGGGGAAAATATTGATGCAGGAAGTATGGCGTACCGGCACAAACTGGGATGAACCAATTGTGGAGCAGTTACATGAGCTGTGGAAAAGGTGGATTGAGCAGTACAGTAGGATCAGCGAAGTCAAAGTCCCTCGCTGCTTCTTTGGAAATTTCTTGCCGCACCAGATCTCTAACATACAAGTTCATATGTTCACGGACGCAAGTGTAGCAGCTTGTGCCTGTGTGGCCTACTTGAGGATTACAGTTGGCAAAGAAAGTCAGTGTTCGCTCTTAGTAGCAAAAACGAAAGTTGCGCCACTTCGAGCGCTGTCCATCCCACGTTTGGAGTTGCAAGCGGCCATGATGGGATCCCGCCTGCTACAGAACATCTGCGCAGCACTTACCATCAATATACAAAAGCGTTTTCTGTGGACAGATTCAGCAACAGTTCTTGCATGGCTTCGTTCCGACAGTCGTCGATACCATCAATTTGTATCTTTCCGAGTAGGCGAGATTCTGTCGCTTACAAGTGAAGATGAATGGCGTTATGTTCCCTCTCGAGAAAATGTGGCAGATGATGCTACAAAATGGAGCTCAGGGCCTTCATTTGATCCTGATTGCCGCTGGTATCAAGGTCCTCCATTCTTGCGAGACCCAGAGAGCCAGTGGCCAGCGCAAAGCTCAGGGGACGTGGTGGAAGCTGCTTCAACGGCCGAGGAAATCAGCGTGATTGCAGTGCATCGGACAGCCGACGAAGTCGTAAATGTGCACCGTTTTTCGAACTGGAACAGACTGCTACGTACGATGGCATTCGTTCATCGCGCCATCGCGTTTTGGAAAGATTTGTCGTACAGAAGGCCGCTGACAGTTCTGAGTCAAGCTGACTTCGCGAACGCAGAAATTACGTTGTGGCGTCAGGCACAAGCACAAGCGTATGTTGAGGAAGTGCATTCATTAAACAAAGGAGGCAGCGTTTCCAAAGGTTCACTTTGCGCACTTTCTCCATTCTTGGACGAAAAAGGAGTGCTTCGGGTCGGTGGCAGGATCGAGAATGCACCGAACATATCATACGACGTGAAGCATCCAGTCATATTGCCGAGAAATCACCGAATCACCTATCTAATTGTGCTTAGCTTTCATCAAAGATTTCTCCATGCCAACATTGAAACAGTATGCAACGAGTTGAGGCAACAGTTTTACATTCCGAGAATGCGAATAGTAGTACGAAGCGTGTGTCTCAGCTGTCAGTACTGCAAAATAAAGAAAGCAGCTCCTGTACCACCATTGATGGGACCATTACCAAAGGTTCGACTAACATCGTTCATCCGTCCTTTTACCTACGTTGGCGTGGACTACATGGGGCCCTTTGAAGTGAAAGTTGGTCGCAGTCTGGTGAAACGATGGATATGTTTGTTCACATGCCTTACAGTTCGAGCAGTTCATTTGGAGCTGGCACACAGTCTGTCGACGAAGTCTTGCGTGATGGCGTTCAGGAGATTTGTCAGTCGACGAGGTGCTCCGCTAGAGGTGTTTTCGGATAACGGCACCAACTTTGTGGGTGCTAGTCGTCTGCTGTCAGAAGAGATGCAGAAGATCAAGGCAATCAACGAGGATTGTGCAGCGACGTTCACCAACGCGTGCACGCAGTGGCACTTCAACGTACCCGCTGCTCCTCACATGGGGGGACCATGGGAGCGAATGGTGAAGTCAGTGAAAATAGCAATGAAAGCAGTGTCAGATAGTCTGCATCATCCCAGCGACGAAGTATTGGAAACAATAATGCTAGAAGCGGAAGGAATAGTCAATAGTCGCCCTCTGACCTATGTGCCCTTGGGAGCAGCCGATCAAGAAGCACTAACTCCTAATCACTTCTTACTGTACGGATCAAGCGGAGTGAAACAGCCTAGAGTGGATCGATCTACCGATCGAAACGTTTTGCGTGACAGCTGGACGATCACAGGGAACATTGTAGACGAATTTTGGCGCAGATGGGTGCGTGAATATCTGCCGATGTTGACAAGACGAACGAAATGGTTCGAAAATGTCAAGCCTTTGGAGCCCGGTGACTTAGTCGTGGTGATTGACCAGAATGCGCGGAACAGCTGGGAAAGAGGACGTATCCTAGAGGTTTTTCCTGACAAGTTAGGCCAAGTACGACGTGCGAAGGTACAGACAGCTCGAGGAGTGTTCACCAGACCGGCAGTCAAGTTGGCTGTTCTAGATGTTTCTGGTAACTACAGTAAACAGGATGGAGCTGCTCTTGAGACGGAAGTGATTCACGGGGTGGGTGATGTTACCGGCAACACGGTCCACGGCGAAACGGTTGTGAAACCACTGTCCGCTCCCTCGCGACTGGGCGGTTATCGCCGAGTAGACTGACAGATCAGACAAAGCGAAGTAAAACTATATCCATACATTATATACATGATCAGGTTCTATCTAAAGTAGACAGTCATTCTCCATTGTTAATTATTCAGATGCAAGTTTAAGTGAGTGAAATTAATGATTTGTAAGTGATCTGGCAGATAATTTGTATTGAAATTATATAAGAATTTATTGAATTTGTACCCTTCAGGTATCACAGAAAGTGAATTACAGTCGTCCTTCTAGATTCCATGCAGTAAGTGGGAAACAGTACGAACAGTTAAGGTAGGGCTGAAATGGATTACGAAATTTAACCATAATATGAAGCATGTGAACTTTTATTAAAACTGTTATATGTAACCTTAAATGTACCTTAAACAGAACTGAAGTAGCCTAGTAAAACTGACGCGTTTGCGGACCGACAACTGAACTAAAACAACACTAAAAATGTAAGTCTGGTAAACAGTAAGTTTCTTTATACATCACTGAAATTATATTTAAAATAAATTACAGCTTGAAGCTGCTAAGTCTGCAACTACAAAGAACGGTGTTTGTTCTGACTTTCGGGAACACTTCCCCTCTATGTTTATAAAATCAGATACGTATGTTTGAAAAAATACTTGAGAAATCAATGTCGCTACTTGATTTGGAAACCAGCGATATGATTCAACATATCAAGAAACAGAACAACCCGAAGACCTCCAAAAAGCAGACAATCACCAAACAAAGTGCAGAACAGAAGCAACAAGGGCCCAAAAATTGTATTCGCGGCTGTCGCAGCGAAAGGATGCATGTATTTTGGCAGGATCGAGAATGCACCGAACATATCATACGACGTGAAGCATCCAGTCATATTGCCGAGAAATCACCGAATCACCTATCTAATTGTGCTTAGCTTTCATCAAAGATTTCTCCATGCCAACATTGAAACAGTATGCAACGAGTTGAGGCAACAGTTTTACATTCCGAGAATGCGAATAGTAGTACGAAGCGTGTGTCTCAGCTGTCAGTACTGCAAAATAAAGAAAGCAGCTCCTGTACCACCATTGATGGGACCATTACCAAAGGTTCGACTAACATCGTTCATCCGTCCTTTTACCTACGTTGGCGTGGACTACATGGGGCCCTTTGAAGTGAAAGTTGGTCGCAGTCTGGTGAAACGATGGATATGTTTGTTCACATGCCTTACAGTTCGAGCAGTTCATTTGGAGCTGGCACACAGTCTGTCGACGAAGTCTTGCGTGATGGCGTTCAGGAGATTTGTCAGTTGACGAGGTGCTCCGCTAGAGGTGTTTTCGGATAACGGCACCAACTTTGTGGGTGCTAGTCGTCTGCTGTCAGAAGAGATGCAGAAGATCAAGGCAATCAACGAGGATTGTGCAGCGACGTTCACCAACGCGTGCACGCAGTGGCACTTCAACGTACCCGCTGCTCCTCACATGGGGGGACCATGGGAGCGAATGGTGAAGTCAGTGAAAATAGCAATGAAAGCAGTGTCAGATAGTCTGCATCATCCCAGCGACGAAGTATTGGAAACAATAATGCTAGAAGCGGAAGGAATAGTCAATAGTCGCCCTCTGACCTATGTGCCCTTGGGAGCAGCCGATCAAGAAGCACTAACTCCTAATCACTTCTTACTGTACGGATCAAGCGGAGTGAAACAGCCTAGAGTGGATCGATCTACCGATCGAAACGTTTTGCGTGACAGCTGGACGATCACAGGGAACATTGTAGACGAATTTTGGCGCAGATGGGTGCG
This sequence comes from Aedes japonicus, assembly GCA_034211315.2. NCBI lineage: Eukaryota > Metazoa > Arthropoda > Insecta > Diptera > Culicidae > Aedes > Aedes japonicus. The sequence continues at coordinate 270,604 of JASCZW010000146.1, read as the reverse complement.
TGAATATCTGCCGATGTTGACAAGACGAACGAAATGGTTCGAAAATGTCAAGCCTTTGGAGCCCGGTGACTTAGTCGTGGTGATTGACCAGAATGCGCGGAACAGCTGGGAAAGAGGACGTATCCTAGAGGTTTTTCCTGACAAGTTAGGCCAAGTACGACGTGCGAAGGTACAGACAGCTCGAGGAGTGTTCACCAGACCGGCAGTCAAGTTGGCTGTTCTAGATGTTTCTGGTAACTACAGTAAACAGGATGGAGCTGCTCTTGAGACGGAAGTGATTCACGGGGTGGGTGATGTTACCGGCAACACGGTCCACGGCGAAACGGTTGTGAAACCACTGTCCGCTCCCTCGCGACTGGGCGGTTATCGCCGAGTAGACTGACAGATCAGACAAAGCGAAGTAAAACTATATCCATACATTATATACATGATCAGGTTCTATCTAAAGTAGACAGTCATTCTCCATTGTTAATTATTCAGATGCAAGTTTAAGTGAGTGAAATTAATGATTTGTAAGTGATCTGGCAGATAATTTGTATTGAAATTATATAAGAATTTATTGAATTTGTACCCTTCAGGTATCACAGAAAGTGAATTACAGACGTCCTTCTAGATTCCATGCAGTAAGTGGGAAACAGTACGAACAGTTAAGGTAGGGCTGAAATGGATTACGAAATTTAACCATAATATGAAGCATGTGAACTTTTATTAAAACTGTTATATGTAACCTTAAATGTACCTTAAACAGAACTGAAGTAGCCTAGTAAAACTGACGCGTTTGCGGACCGACAACTAAACTAAAAGAACACTAAAAATGTAAGTCTGGTAAACAGTAAGTTTCTTTATACATCACTGAAATTATATTTAAAATAAATTACAGCTTGAAGCTGCTAAGTCTGCAACTACAAAGAACGGTGTTTGTTCTGACTTTCGGGAACACTTCCCCTCTATGTTTATAAAATCAGATACGTATGTTTGAAAAAATACTTGAGAAATCAATGTCGCTACTTGATTTGGAAACCAGCGATATGATTCAACATATCAAGAAACAGAACAACCCGAAGACCTCCAAAAAGCAGACAATCACCAAACAAAGTGCAGAACAGAAGCAACAAGGGCCCAAAAATTGTATTCGCGGCTGTCGCAGCGAAAGGATGCATGTATTTTGATGGACAGCGAGACCTATGTCAAAGAGGGCTCAAATACCCCTTCCAGGTCCACAATACTACACTGCCGTCGAAGGGATGGATGTAAACGATGCTGACAGGTCGATTCTAGTGAAGAAGTTTGATTGAAAAGTGCTGGTTTGGGAAACAATATGTTCCTGTTCCTCTACTGTTTTTGCCGGATTTAGCGTCGGCGTTAATATTACGCCAAATCTACTCTCAACAGCTGAGAATATGCAGGAGATATAAAAAAAATGGGCTGAGACGTCCATAAATGTAATGAAACACTTCTCCGGAACTTGATGAAAAGTGTTCGATAGCAAATTTGCAAATTTATGAAAGGATAATATTAATTTCATCCGGTCTTCGCAATGTCCAAGTTCAATCCCGTGCAATGGAGAATCATCCATTTGTTTGAAAAAAACATCATTTTTTTATATGATTTGAAAGAAAAATATGTGGATAACTTATTCTCGATACAGTCGTTAGTATATTTTCCATTCTCATTTGATTAATAATTTCAGCACGTTTTCATCTTTATGCTCCAAAACCACTTTCCTCAAGAGCATGGAGTAATCTGACAATTATTAAAGGCCTTATTTGTTTTTCTGCATTCCAACATAACTTTTACATGAAAATTGCATATCTGAATCCACACTGAAAGAATTGTTCATATTTCATGTATGTGTCACACACATAAATTTTAGCAATGTGATTTTACAAATAAAATTTATGTGTGAGACATATGAATAAGTTCAGTTGGTACTCAATAAAATTTATGTGTGATTACACATGGAGGTTATCGTTAGAGACAAATGATTTTCGTTTGATTATTTATGTTTTGTAATGTTCATTTACATCAGTTTGAAATGCTGGGAGCATAGTTTCAATGCGAGGCTTTTATTACTTGAAACCCAAGTTAAGAATATCTAGAAACTTGATAAAGCACGTAATGTTTTATTCATACATTACGTGCTCCATAATTTTCGCGTTGCCTAATAAATTATTTAGCGGTAGTTATTTCATACAAACTTTGTTTTTATATTTTACATTCAAACATCCGTATGCATACATTAGAATACAATAGAAGGCTCAAAGCTATTTCAGTATCATATTGCCTAACCTTAAAACATTTCATAAATCCATTGTTTGAAAATTTCGCTTTTTGCGAAAATACAAATGATTTTCAATTAAACATGGCATGATTGGGGGTCCATCTATGTCACTTGAATCTAAAATCTTAAAACATTGTTTTTTATGAAGAATTTCGTAGGCAAGATAATGATCGATATAATTACCAGTAGACCATTGTTCAGTGATTAAAAATAAGGTTCTCTTATTAATTATTAGCAAATCAACTATTTCATATAAGTTAACTATTTGTAACTCCGTGGTTGTGACATAAGTTCCCACTTTGAACTGTGTTCCATTATAATTTACAACGGTCGCCATCTGAATGCTATCGTCAATGTTAAATGGATAAGGAATTGGCAGCTTTTCATAATAGTCCTTATCAGTTAAATTACATGAACATATATCACCATGAAGTGCAGATGTAAAGAATATTTTCTTATATAAATCGTGGCTGAATTGTAAAGCTGCCTTAATACAAAGTGTGTAAGCAATATTTCTTCTTGATGATATAATATGAGCATACTCCTTGAATCCTTTATGTTTTGCTTCGTACCGAAAGTTCATCATTTTAACAACACTACCATTGTTATCTATAACAGAACCATAATGGCAAACAAAATGTTGTTTTGGCTTGAGATGCTCTTCAAAAAGTTCTTGATAGAGTTTGTGGTGCTCTCTACATAAATCATTGAGTTCTACAATATCACACTCAGAGAACGACAGAGATAGAGCTTGTTCAGTAAGCTTAATGAGAACTATGCAATAACCCCAAACGGGATCATTCCGTGGAACAAAGGGTCCCATAATTAAAGGAAAATAATGTAGAAAAGCTCTCATTTCGCTCGCTGTTGCTCTGATTACGACAGATTTGCTTTTTTTGTTTGATAGAAATGTATCGTTGATATCAGGCATTCTGCTCAAAGATGAATCTAGTATTGTCTTACTGAAAATTGATTTGTGTGCATTAAATTTACTGAGAGAAATTAACTTTTTTTTGATACACACAGTAGTTCATGACGGCCGTAAGACCAAACGTACAGACACCACCGCTGTAAAAATCATGCATTAGGTCTACACTTAAGTTATCTACCACGTGGAATGAAGGGAGCAAATTAAAAACTGATTCGCCTCTAATCCCGGTTTCAGATGGCTTGTTTAACTCAACATCGCTACGGTAGTTTTGGATCGTGCGTCTGTACTCGACATATTCTTCAGTATCTGCTTGGCATTGTTCTCGTGATCTACGACAAAACCTACAATAATGATTAGCATTGAATGTAAGAAACTGCATCATCTGATGTATGCCTAGATTATCTCCTTGCAAAATAGTTAAAACAAACCTAACTTTAACGTTGCTTCCATTGCGTTGCTTCCATGGCATGCGTATTTTTGTTTAGTAGTATTATGATTAGATATTCCATTTAATTCAGAAATCATCAAACCGGGCTCTTCGAGCAACAGGATCCTGTACACCGAGGCAAATTTCCGTATATCCTTTATGTGTGAAACTACATAATTTTTTGCAATTTGACTCGACAAATAAAACATATGTGAGAACAACATATAACTTATGCAGTTTCCCTCAAATAAAAGCTATATGAGAAACGAAATAAAATGCATTTGCTCTGACAAATAACATTTAAGTGTGAGGTTTATATTTTTTATTTCAGTGCACTATAACGTTTATGTGTCGGATTCTAATAAAATTTATGTGTGGGGTTATAACTTTCATTTCAATGTGCTATAAAATTTGTGTGTATGATTCAAATGAAATTCAAAGGTTTAACAATAACGTGTACGTGCCAGATGTATTAATTATATTATTATATTTTTCACACATTATAATACATATATTCTTCCCGGACTTCCCCTTCCGGCATGGCTTGTTCCTCTATGTTTTTTTCCGTACATCCTCTTCCAGTACGTCCTCCACCTGTGGTGACTTTTTTCATTGAAAACAATGGAGAATGGAATAATTGTTTCATAATTTATGTATATAAAACAAACAAATACCTTCAAAAATGTCCAGGAGTAGTACTGGAAGATCTAAAAAATTGTCTTCTGTCGCCATCTTGACTGCGTGCACTCACACATTAATTTTTTTTGTGGAAATCACATAATTTTTAACTATAAGATTCGAACTATAAATGTTATGAGAGCTCACACATAACAAATATTTGAAGCGCCTATACGTGTTATGGGGAACCTTATAAAAGGTAAAGGTAGCATTATAATTTTTATGTCTATGTGAATATCAATAAAATGTGGAATATCGTATAAAAAGTATGTGCTCTTATCAAATAAATTTTAAGTTTACAATTTTATTAGTGTAAATAATGTTCAGCATGAGCGGTGATCTTGAAGAAATTTTCGTATAATTACCAACTTAATTTCTTGAATATTTGAATATGAAGATGGCCACTTGCTGAGTGTATCCTAAATGTGACGTCCAGCGTGCAAGCTGCTTCGCTTACGGATCAATTGAAGTTCTCTGTGGTTGAAGCTCGCCGAGGAAGAGCAAAGGTTGAAAGAGCAAGCCCTAGACGAGGAGGAACAAATCAGGATGCGTCTTCTGGAAGAAGCGGAGCGCAAGTTAGAGGAGACAAAACGACTTCGTGAGCGCAAGAGTTGGTGCTGAAGCGGAAACAGAAGCAAATAAGAAAAGATTATCTCGAGAAGCAACAGGTAATTCTTCAACAATTAGCAGAGGTAAGCAGTACAGGTGGTTCGGTCGTGAACTCGGACCAAAAGATTGAAGACTGGCAAGACGGAGAGGCGGCTTGAAGATCAGACGGCAATCGGTATGGGAAAACTAACACCCCCATCGCAAGACAGCTTTCCGAAGACCCAACGGAACAATTCAATTTTCCGCCGCCATCAATTCCGCATCATCCTATGCATTCAAGGTCTCCATTGTGTGTGCTTGATCCACTGCATCTTTCTATTCCGATGCCGGATAATCAGCCTCGAGCTCTCGTCAGTCCCACAGGCACATTAATACCACAAAAAAAAAATCCTCTGGAACTACCACATACCACTGCGATTCCACATAATGTTACCGTCAATACCCAACAATCCACGCCGATTGTCCCCGCAATATCCGTTCGAACACTCTCGCAAACGCCAATTGCAGCGCGAGAGGGTTTAGACAAAGACCTACCCATTTTCAGCGTGAATCTGTAACAAGTATAAGTGTTGCGTCCAAGATTGTTAAGATGATTCGCGTTTTGTTTTCGTTTTTCGTGTTGCTTTTAAAAAACCAAGCAAGTGTTTTCATGTTCGTGAACGATGAAATATCCCCACCACTCAGTAGTCAGTAGCAGAACTACCCATGCAAGAACTAAGCAATCCACCACCAGATGTCACTGCCCAGCGATGAGTGGATAGCCATAAGGGTGGTGAAATAAGGGCCATTGCGTGGAGAATTGGAGGCACAAACGGCGGGTCAACGGCCATTGGTAGGAGGTCAATAGCCATAAGAAGACACCGTTATTAGTCTTGTGATCTTCAAAGACTACGGTCACCTCAACGAACAGTGCTAAAAATCGAAGCAAAAGGTTCGGTAGTTGAAAGAAGTTTGAGTGGAAGACATTTTGAGCCAATTGGATATCCAGGACCTCGCGGTTTTACCGTAATATTTACGGAAGGGGCCTAATTAGGCAAATTTGGCCCCGCCTAACGCCGGTGTTTCTCAGTCGCCGTTCGCTAATCTGATTCCCCCCGTTATTCAGCGTGCGTCACCGATCCAGGCAAACTGACTTACCTTTTGGTTTGTCAAGGTTTCGAGTTCGTCAACACACTCGAAAGACGCACGGGACAGGTTGAGGGTCCACCGAAGCTGCAGTCCAACCCTAGCGAAGCCGAGTGGAGTGCCGGGAACGCTGGCCTAGGAGTAACAGCAGGAACATTTAACGGACAGGAGACAGGTGAAGGGGCCCCGAAGAAGAGTGAAAAGACAAGAGCTGAGGTAGGAGTAGTAATGAAGAAAGTGGGAGTTCGTAGCATAAGGGAAGGAGACAAAATAAAAGTGTGCACTAACAGTAATAAAGTGAGAGTTTTGTTTGAAGCGAACGTGAAGTGTTTCCTTGGTTCGCGGTTTGTTTCGAGCGTGTGCCGGCCCTGAGGCTTGAAGATGGGGTTCTTATCAGTGCTGGGAATAACATCGCACTGGCACGTTACAAATTTAAAAGACTAGCCAATTTTTATCAGCAATTACGAGCAGTCCACAGCCACAGTGAACCAATTTCAAATCGCTAATTGCATATTGATTGTTGGTTTAACGGTGCACATGTGGATGAATGTTGGAAATTAGTCCATCAAAAGGGACTTTGTAGGGTTCCATTCTTTCGCTACAATAACCGAAGATAAAACATGAATGTACATCAAGATGATGGCAGTAATGTTTAACGTATTTTTATTGTGGCGTGATGGGCAAACATATTAAAATAGGTTGCAAGGACTATGCCATTCAGCAAAAGCAGATCGTGATCTGCGTTAGCGATTTTGTTGAACGAATTGTTGCGCAAATTGCTAATTTGGGCTGCTTAAAAACAGTTAACTTCGTACTGACTACCTACTCCACTAAAATCGTTATTAGCGAACGAGTATAAGATCAGTTCCATGGTTTACTGAAATAAGGTGTTGCTTAAAATCTCCTGCATTTTTCACTAGTTTGCTAATTAACTAGGCAGAAGCTACGAACACCATATACGATTGCAACTGACAGGGAGTAAGCAGAGAAAAATGAAAACCCATTGCTCGTTTTAGCTGCCAATTACGTTTGCGCCAAATAATCGCAATAGTTGCCACTCTTCTTGCTATTTTACGTACATGTGTTAGATCAATCACCAATAATTCAGAGATGTAAATCTAAGCACTTATTTGGAAGACCGTTGCTATACCTTCCAAACTAAGCAATAAGATTGTTATAAGAGCTTAAATCTTAAGAAATAAAAAACTACCTGTAAAATCATCGGTTGACATTGGGTCCTCAATCACATGACATCACAGGTTAATTACGATCTTATGTTATGTAATCTTTTAAAGCTTAACACACATATTATATGGGATCTCTTGAACGCTATCGAATAATTTTGGGATCGTGCATCCGTTTCCGGAAATATCTCAAAAACAGCTTCCGGTGAAAATAGGTCATTCTTCTATAATTTGCTCCAATCATGCTAAACCCACCTAACAACACCTTAAATTCAATAATGGTCGTATGAGGCATCCGAAAACAAATTTATCACTTACTGGCCTAACTCGTAAGGAAGTGGCCATGTTCTCACTTTGAATTATAACCCACCATGCAACAGCTCAAATCACATGAAAATTCTAAAGTTGATTGGTGATCAATCGGAGTGTTCAGGACACAGGACAACAATGCACACTTCCGAATATGTTAAATTTGTTTTGAAAGTTTATGATAGACACTATTTAATTTTATCTGTCCATTCTAAGCCCCTGGCATTTTTTTCAATTTTCCATGATCTGATACATAATTGTTCTGCAATGCTTCGTTCTTAAATTTTAAAGTAAATAAGTGATCTATGTTCATTTGTTTTAGAAATCTATTATAATAATATAGCACCTTGTAGACTATTATAATAATTACAAGTATACTATGAAACGCGAGAATTTGTATTGAAATTTTCAAGCAAATTGGTTTAAAATTACAGTCGACCTTATCTACCTTAAGAATTAAACTTAATTTGAAACTAGGTTTGCAATAGTTTTTCGCTTTTACTAATAATGCTTTCAGATTTTTGCAGATAACACCATTGAAATTAAGTTTCATGCTTGCACTTGGCATGCTCAGTTTTAAAAGTGTTATGATTGCTAAGGGAAAATAATAATAATTACAGAATCGAGCTAGGTCAGTGGGCCACGGTAGCTACTTTTTACTACTAGATATCAACGGTGGAACATCAGTCAGATGCGCGGCCGATCGCACAGGCTACTGTGGTCGTCTGCGAAAAATTCCGGCTCAGCCAAATCAAGGTTGAATGTTGAAGATCAGCTGCGTTTCGTTGGATAAACGGATGAAGTAAAGTGAAAAGAGTATGATAATCGCGAGGCCTGTTGCGGTAGCAAACCACTTCCAATCAAATTAAGATCAGTAATTTAGCTTGGGTGAACGAAGTAGTAATTAAAATGACTTACTGACGATTGTTATGCGCTGAGAGCAGATCTTAGAAATACCTTTCCCAGGAAAAGATGAGTGAAATCTATAATCTGTTACTTATAATGGTTTCATCTATATTCAGTCCTCCAAAAAAGTAGGTACTGCAGCATCACAAGATGTTAAATATCATCTGTAAATAAACTAGATACTGATCGTAATGATTTGTATGTGTGAATGATCAGTTAATATACCGTTAGTCGTTTTGGTAAAACACCTTTTACTTTTCTTACACTTTTTAAAATTCATTTTTTCAATGTACGATAAGTCATGCGAGATTAATTGTTTTTAAATGTTGGTAATTAATGCTTCAAAATAGCCCAACATTTTGACGTAGGACTATAGCTTTCAGTACACTGTTTGTACAATAGACAATCGTATATCAAGTAATCATACAAACTGATGTGATTAAATTTTCAATATCTAGTACAGATTCTGAGTTATATCAATTCTAAATGTTGAGGTAATGGCTGCCGCCAAGAATGGTCCCTTAACTGCGTTCACGGTTTCGTAGCTTCCGTCTTCCTTCGCTTCGGCTTCACGGTGCTAAAGAGGCCTTCAAGCTCCATGAAAGTTTGAACGGCGAACTTACAGGTAGCCTTGTTTCTCTTCCCGCGAGACGCTCGATTCTAGGGAGACGATGCCTGCAGCGCTTGAAGATGTTGAAGATCCGGTGGAGCTGGATGCCATCTTGGATTCTTGACGAAAAAACGGTCTTGAACTAATTTTCGGAACAGTGCGTGAATAGGCCAATTGTGCAGAGCGAATTGAAAAAAAAAACTACTTGTTCGTTTGATGCTGATGTTCGTTTGATGATGTAATGTAATGAATGTTCTATTAGTCTACGGCCTACTTCTCTTAGCTACGCTACAAAAATATACATTGTGATTTTCAGGTACATACACCATCTTTAGTCGCACCCCCTCACTTCTCTATTCTATAATTTGCAACATTGCCCAGGCTACACCAATCAGCCTCAAGCTATCAGTACACTATTTGTACAATAGACAAATATTTGCCACATTTTGTCAAATATATTTGTCTAGCCGTGTACTGTACACATAAATTTGACAAGCACAATCTTGATCAAATATTTACCAGCAGTTATTTGTACATACGCCAAATAATGTACTGAGCAAAGCAGCCAACTTGTCAAATATTTGAGCATATTTCCAACTCTCGCTGATGCTATAGATCATTGCACAGAATGTATTAACCTCACTTTTTTGACAGTTCAGGGAGCTTGTTTATAAGATGTTAGAATTTAAACCACTCAATCGAAAAATTTTATTGGCCTTTTCCGGATTCTGTAAGATTAGATTCAGGAAAAGATGTAGAAATAAGCACTGGTGTCTGTTTTCCTGCAATTTTAATTCAACCGTAATAATATTAGAGCACAGAATCTCAATCCGATCTTACCGAAAATATTCTAAGTCCACGTAAACAAGCTCCCTGAACTGTAAAAACTGCATTGATGACGCCATCGTGTAATGATCTATAGTGACAAAGGTATACAAATAATACAGTTTTGAGTATTTCTTATTGACGGTGTATTGTTTTTGTTTGTGCGGTTTGTACCTTGTCTTCGTGCTTGATGTGTTCGTTGATCCGCGAATTAAAAAAAAATGAATTCCAAAAATTTGAAAATCAGCCAGGAAGCAGAGCCCTCGGCTGGCCCGTCGCGATTCAAACGATTCCGGAAGAATGTAATAGAATGGTCAAAAGATTCGAAACCACTCCGAACGAAGCAAGCTCCTGGGGATACCGGAAATAACAAAAATCCAGTCATACCAACGATTTTAAGGCTATTGTCGTCAAGGGATTACAGAAGGCGTTAAAAAAAATTGAGGAAAGTGACAGTTTCAATCCTTTGATGTGGCTGCAGAGCTTTGTCGGTTCGAAGACTCTGCTGTCAACAGAATTCACAGAAAACTTGATCGCTATATGCTCAACTGCATTGAAGAGGATGAAAATAATCTGCGCTTGCTGCAGTACGGAACGTATGTTGATGGAACACCAACGGAGGTAACAGATGATTTTTTAGAAAGTATTAAACCCCGTTCGCACTACAACCTATATTACGTGATATAGAGTATCTTGATATCAAATGACATGCACATTATTTCCAGTGAAAACTAGATGTATAGATGCTGATTTCAAGATACTCTATATCACGTAATATAGTTCGTAGTGTGAACGGGGTGTTACAAACAAAATCATATTCATTGTTCAACTCTACACACTCAGATTATTTTACGGAAATCTGTAAAGTTTTACCAAATTCTCAACAGCTGAACTTTCGATAATCCAATTTTACGGATTTCGGTAAAATTTTACCGAAATCCGGTAATTTTTTTTACAAATATCTGTAAAATTTCACCGAAATCCGTAAAATCGGATTACCGAATGTTCAGCTGTTGAGAATTCGGTAAAAGTTTACAGATTTCTGTAAAAAAATCTAAGTGTGCATGTTGCACCCTAGGATGAACCACTCGATCTCAATGAGGAGGCGACGAAAGCTTAGATGTTGAAGCATTGGACGAGTGTGATGGCATATACTGAATAAACTGAAGCGGACCAAACCAGTGAACCATTTTGATCATTTTTAATTTGTTTCAGTCAAATTGGTAGTAGGAAAAAAAAAACATCTCAATGGAATAATCTACTAGAGACTGATTCCACGCCAAATCGGTCGGTCACCAAACTCAACTATCTTCGATTTTGATGAAACTTGGTACACGTCTTCGGTATGTTGAAAAAAAAAAATCCACTGGTGTTAAGATTATTTGGATTCAAGAGTAACTTTTGAGATGGGTGTATGTTTTTTTCCAACATTTTACTTGAAAAATCGTAGTTCAAAACCATTACATTTAGAGAAAAACTTTATATGGGGAGTTGTAGAGAACTAAAAAGGCTTTGTAAAAAAATGTACACTGAAAAAAAAATTTTTTTCATAAAGAAAAATCGAAAATAAATACTAAAAATCAAATATAAAAAACATATTTTTAATATTTTTCAAATTTGTTTTGTGGAAATTTGAGAAAAAAGACACGTTTTGAAAAAACTCTAGGATGGACGCTCTTATAATAAAAAAGTTTTCCGAAGAGCGAACTTTGGTGCATATTTCAAATTTTGGTTATTCATTATTATAAATGAAAATTAACTATACAATATGATTTTGGAGATCATTAAAAACAATAATGATCATAATGATAAATCACCTGAACGCAACTGTTTTCGAGATTTTTCGGATTTTATTTCAATAGAATGAAAAACCTCAGAAAATTCGCTCTTTTCTTAAGTTAATCGAGATTTCCACCAGAAATGATTAATTTTCCAAGATCTTCATATTATAACGTTCACATTACTCTAATGTCCTCTTTTCTTTGATATCAGGATGATAAGAAGACTCATTTGAAAAGAACAAGATAAATAGCACTATTGTTTTAATATTGCAATCAATATATTTATAATTGTTTTATGACTGTATCGGTCGGGCCGCTCAGAGAATGAAGGGAGCGAATTTGCTAAAGCGATGAAAGTAACAGCGAGATAGATGTCGCAGGGGCGACAAGTGTGAAATGGACAGATGATGAAATTATGCGGAGGGTCATATAGAAGAAGCATATTAATCGAACTGCTGACTATTTTGCCAAGCTCCAACGATGTTAGAGGTCGGGTGTAGTGTGTGAAAACTACACTCCGAACAGTTCGGTGATGTAGCGATGAAAGTAACACATATTGTTTAAGGTAGGTAGACAAATAGCAGCTATAACGTATGTCAGGTATATCTTCTCATAAAAAACAGCTAATGTACGCTGCCTGTAAACTACCAGAGATGTTTTATACCTGCATTTCCAAAGGTACCACAGCCAATATATATGCTCATACATAGTCGCATTCATCAGTAAAATCTATCTGAGTGAACTGAAAATGGAGTTTAACATGAAGAAGTGTTGTATGCCGTTTCCCACTAAACGGTGCTCAAAAACCTTCGTAAATTAACCGAACAAAATGTCAAAAACTCAAGTTTATGGGCAAAACACATTTGGACACTTCTTTGATGATTTGTGATAATTGTCGTTTGCATTTAAATAGAACGGAACAATCCCATGCTGCAATTTCGGAGCCTAGTGAGAAACCATCAATTACTAACATTATGGATCCACAACCATCTACATCACGGCAAGTAGACTTGTATGGTCTCGAGGAAACGCCATCGGCAATATCATTAATGTCAGTGCCATCTGATAGCAGTGTGCAAGATTATTCAAGGCGCCATAATATTGAGCTATTTAACAAGGGCGTAGCTGGAATCAACGTTTCGCCAATATCGGCTAAAAAGTTCCTGAACGTAAATTATGCCCGCAAAAAGTTCAAAGATGTTTCAAACGGCATTCGGACACACATATTTGGGGATCAAGCGGAGGAGGATGACCTGGAACAATTGAAAGTGAAAGCAGCCGAATATGACGAAATAATCGCGCAGCTAAAGGACCGGTATGCTGATCCAGAAACTTCGAGGGACGATCAAGTAAGGATACTTTCGGTTTTACCACAATCTTGGACAAATCAAAGAGTAATGGCAGAATTTGGAATAACAAACAAGTACATCGTATCACAAGCTAAATTCCTTGCAAAGCACGAAGGTGTTTTAGCTGCCCCTAACGAAAAGCTGGGACACGGTCTGAACCCGGAAATAAAAACCAAATTTTGCAATTTTACGACAGTGATGAGATTACACGAGCAACCCCTGGTATGAACGACTACGTTTCAGTGAGGAGTGAAGGTAAGAGGGTTCATATTCAAAAGCGCCTTTTAGTTTGTTCATTAAGAGAAGCTTTCATTAAATTTCAAGAGATGCATCAAAATGCTGTTGGTTTAGCTTTTTGTAGCACTAAGACCAAAGCATTGCAAATTACTTAGCAGCACAGGTTCTCATAACATTTGTGTTTGCACCATTCATGAGAACATTAACTTGATGCTTCATGGTCTTAGAAAATATTCATTCGAGAATGATTATAAATTGTGTTTTGAAGAAATATTATGTAGCTCATCAACTAGAACTAAAAAATGTTACCTCCGTGAATGCGAACGATGTCCAGGCTTTTCAGATTTTGAGAGTAGTTTAACAGACAAATTAGAAAAACGTGGTTTAGTTGAAATATCTTTTGAGCAATGGATTTCAACTGATAGATGTAGTTTAGAGACACTTGTTAAACCAATTGATGAATTTATTGCTTATTTTTGTGAAAAGTTGGAACAATTAGTATCCCACGATTTTGTCAAATCTCAGCAGTCTAGTTTCTTGAGAGATTATAAAAGTTGTCTTAAAGACGGCGAAGTAATAATAATTTGTGATTTTTCTGAAAATTATTCATTTGTTTTTCAAGATGCTGTTCAAAGTAGTTATTGGAGTAATGAGCAAGCCACTATTCACCCTTTTGTCATTTATTACACGGAATCTGGAATACTTAAAAATATCAGTTTCATTGTTATCTCAGAAGTGTTGAAACATGATACGATTGCGATGCAGGTGTTTATTTCAAAACTAATAAGCTTTTTGCAAACAAAAATTAAAGTAAAGAAAGCTACGTTTATGTCTGACGGGGCAGCATCCCAATATAAAAATAGGAAGAACTTTGCAAGCCTTTGTAAGTTTAAAAAGAAATACAATATTGATGCTGAATGGCATTTTTTCGCAACATCCCACGGTAAGGGACCTTGCGATGCAATTGGTGGTACATTAAAACGAATGGCAAGATATGCAAGCCTTGCTGTACAACATGAACACCCTATAAAAAGTTATTCGAATGGGCGAACCAAAAAAGTGATGATTGTTTAACAAAAATGTCGTTTTGTTATGTATCACATGAAGAGTATGAACAGGGGGTAGCAGAATGGAATGAAATTTACCGACAGACTAAAACGATTGCAGGTACACAAAAGTACCACTCATTCGTTCCAATTTCAGAAAACGAAGTTTTTGTAAAACTGTTTTCGAATGACGAAGAAGGCAGAATTCATAATATATATAAAAGCAATCAATAGTTTATATAATGTTTATGTAATATTATCAATGACCGAGACTAATAAATGGTATATATAAATATAAATCCAACCATAATTCATTATTTTTGTCTTATAACTTTAAGTGAAGTGAAGCTTTTTCAATCGACGAGCTGTTAAGAGTAAGTAAGAGGCACATACATGTGTTTTAAAAAGGCTAAAAACACAAGAGAAACAATCGTTAGCTATTGTTGTTTTAATATCACGAGTAATTTATAAAAAGGGCGTATTTTTTGAGGTTTTGAAATTTTATTGAAAGAAAATCAGAAATATCTTGAAAACGGTTGCGTTTACGTGGTTTATCAATATAATCATTATTGTTTGTTATGATCTCCAAAACCATATTGTAACATCAAAATTTATTTATAAGAATGAATAACCAAAATTTGAAATATACACCAAAGTTCGCTATTTGAAAAACTTTTTTATTATAAGAGCGTCCATCCTAGAGTTTTTTTTAAAACGTGTCTTTTTTTCTCAAATTTCCATATAACAAATTAAAAAATATTAAAAATATGTTTTTTAGATATTTTATTTTTAGTAATTATTTTTGATTTTTCTTGATGAAAAAAAATTTTTTTTCTGTGTATATTTTTTAAGAAAGGCTTTTTAGTTCCCTACAATTCCATTATATAAAGTTTTTCTCTAAATGTAATGGTTTTTGAACTACGATTTTTCAAGTAAAATGTTGGAAAACACATACGCCCATCTCAAAAGTTACTCTTGAACCCAAATTATCTTAACACCAGTGGAATTTTTTTTTCCAACGTACCGAACTCATGTGCCAAGTTTCATCCAAATCAATGATGATCGGGTATGATTTTTGGGATTTCCGGCACATTCTGGATGGAATCCCTCTAGAGTAAAGGGTCACCCACAATTGATATGTTGTGGATGCGTTGACGTAAATTTGACAGAAAATTTATGGGAAAACTCTCAAATCCACGCAAACGCATCCACAGCGTATCAATTGTGGGCCAGCCATAACAAATAAAACGATAATTTTCTAACGTTTTCGTACACTGATGTAAGAAACATCTCAAATTTCATAAAATTTGCCTTATGAAACTGTATGAGCCCACTGTATTTTGATTCCATAAGGCCCTTATGAAATCGTTATATATAACTAAGGTTTTCTCAGTTTACCGTAATGATTTTCTTAAGTCATTCTTATCAATTCCATAAACCGCCTTATGAATTTTATGACTGTTGTTTGTGTGTAAAAATCATAAGGCATATTTATGAAATTGTAAAAAGCGCGCCCAAATTATTGTTTTGGTTACTCTTGATGAATGCGGATTCATCATGATTCGAGGAGAGGATAAACAGGAAAAAGTCCCTGTAAGCAAGATGAAGCAAATCAACTACTGGAACCCATAAATTAGGTAAAGTCTAATACATATATTATAAACGTCCTACTTGGGCAGATAAGTTCATTGCTTCCAGTGGTTGATCCGCTTCGTATATGTATACGATTGATTACGTGGGAATTCATACCCGCATCTTGAGGATTAGTATCATAGACTAACTCTGTTGGTAGTAGTCTCGTCATAAAATTCTTCATTGATTGACATTAATTATACTGCGAGCGTACCATTTTGGTGCATGTCTTCGGCTTCAATTTGCATAATCTCAAATTTTTTATAAGTTAAATGAAAATTTCGGTTAAATTCAATAAACAAAATACAAGAAATACAAATACTAAAGCAATAATTCGTTTAACCATTGCATGAGTTCCATTGCACTCACAAATGATTTTCATAAGGTTATACAATGGAACTTATATAGTTGCCATAAGCAAACCATTAGAAGTGATTGTGACAACAATCATAGCATTTCATAAGGTAACGTTGTGAAATTCAAACCGTTTCCTTGTGGCCAATTTTCATAAGGTTATTTAATGAACATTGAAAGGTTTTTTACGCTAGTGTAGGAATCAAAATAACCTCCAACGACGGGCAAAGCGTAGCAGAAGCACTGGCCAATGCGTACCAGAAGAAATTATCCGACGAAAATTACCCTGACAAATTCCGGAAACAGTGCCATTTAGAACTATTCAACCCCATACCCCCATACTAATGGCACATTTCCGAAACTATGGAAACTTGGAACGATAATACCGATTCCCACACCTGACGCGGACCGAAGTAAACCGGATGGTTTCAGACCGATAACACTTCTCAGTTGCTTAGGTAAAATGTTTGAGAGAATGGTAAACCGCCGCTTAGTAACTGAGTTAAGGCCCAGCTACAATGAGGAGCGCAACGGCGCGTTGCTGCAGGTTTTGACAGTTAATCCATATATTTTATGTCAAAAACTGCCGCACCGCGCCGTTGCGCTCCCCATTGTAGCCCAGCTTTTAGACGTCACCGGGAAACTCGACCCGCGCCAACATGCATTTCGAGCTGGAAAAGGAGTCGATACGCGTTTAGCCAATTTTGAATCGCTTATCAAACTCGAAAACGAAGAACATGTGAATATAGTTTCCTTAGACATCTCAAACGCGTACGACACAACGTGGAGACCCGGAATTATCCATACCTTGGCGAATTGGAAAATCTCTGGCAGGATGATGAATATAGTCTCCAGCTTTCTCTCCGAAAGACACTTCCAAGTAGCTGCCAACGGATGCGTATCCAGCGCCAGACTATCAGAGAACGGAGTTCCACAAGGATCTATTTTGTCGGTGACATTATTTCTGGTAGCCATGCAGCCTATTTTCAAAAACATCCCCACCGGTGCAGAAGTTTTACTATACGCCGATGATGTTGTTCTTATCGTGAAACATAAAAATCACAGAACAGTGCAAACAACTATGAGGACATCTGTACATGCCACTAGGGGGGGGGGGGCTGCCAGTGTTGGGTTCTCTATTGCCCCATCCAAGTCTAAGTTATTACACGCCTGTAACGAGCACCACCGAAAACGAGGGCGGGCGATTATGATAGACAAAAGGCCTATACCAAGAGTAAGGAAAATTAAAATTCTTGGAGTAACGGTGGACTCGAAGTTCAACTTCATTCAACACCACATGTCTATCAAGAGAAGCTGTAGCAGCAGAATTCGCATATTGCGGATTTTTGGACGCCGTCTCAAGAGAAGTAGCCGAGTCACCCTGCTAAAAGTTGACTCGGCGTAGATCTTCTCAAAACTCTTCTTCGGTTTAGGACTAACTAGCATCAACACTGAAAACATGGAAAGGATCGTAAGTCCAATATATAAAGACGTAGCGCGCCAAGCATCTGGTGCATTTGCTACCAGCCCAATCGTCTCGATAATGGCCGAATCAGGATGTCTTCCCTTCAAGCAAACATTAATCCAGCGACTTTCGCAGCTGGCTGTACGACTACTGGAGAAATCATCAACAGCTTCCGAGCACCAAACAGTAAAGCGAGCTAACGAGTTGCTCCAACAGACAGCCGATTTCTCACTTCCAAAGATTTGCACCCTCCTATGGAACACTGACAGAGAATGGTACAAAACAATTCCAAAAATCGACAATCAGCTAAGGCATAGTATCAAGGTGGGCACATGTAAGGAAATCGTCGTACCTACTTTCCATGAATTCATTACCAATAGATACTCGTCACACCAACACGTTTATACTGATGACTCAAAGGATAACGAGGCCCTTGGTGCTGGGGTGGTCTTACCAGATGGAAACTCCAGTTACCTCCTTCCAAGCACTTGCAGTGTATTTTCTGCAGAAGCTTTCGCCGTTAACGCTGGCGTTTCATAGCTCCATGCACAACAAAGCGTCATCATCTTGACCGACTCTGCTAGCTTTATCAACGCTCTACGGGGTGGCCGATCAAAACATCCATGGATCCAATCGGTGGAAAAAATTATCGAAAGCCAAAACGTAACTTTCAGTTGGATCCCTGGTCACGCCGGTGTCGCCGGAAACAAACTAGCGGATACTTTAGCAAAGCAAGGGCGAAACTAACCTCTGGAAGATATTCCTGTACCATCCCAAGACGCGATAAGGGGAAAATTTGGTCATCATGGGAAACAGAATGGCATCAAACTCGGACACACCTGAGACAAATCAATCGACTGCCCGTTAGACACGAGGATCGCAAATGTGCCTCCGAACAACGAATATTAACACGGCTTAGAATTGGACACACCCGCCTTACACACTCTTACTTACTAAACCGGAACTCACCCCGTGTATGCAATATTTGCGGCGTAGAACTCACAATCCAACATATCTAGGATTTTGTTTTTCAGAAGGGCGAATCTAACAATGAGAGGCTCTCTCCTCTCTCGCTCTCTTTCGTTTATTACAGCGCCATTATAAATCTTTTGAGGAATTCTTTCGTACAGATAGAAACACAACAGTGCTGGCTACCATACTCTACAAATAGTTGAATGAAAAACGTAACGCTGAATGGAATATGAATGAAAGAGAAAGTAATCAAAGAGAGTCTCTCAATTGCAGATTCGCCCTAATGAAAAAAAAACCCTAGATATACTAGTCGACTGTCGAGGATACACTGATATACGGGCCAAATGTGGAATCACTGGAACATTAGCTGACGTCTTGGCGCACAAAGTGGATAAGGAAATAGCGATATTACAATTCATCAGAGAAACTAACCTGTATAGTGAAATCTAATATGTACTCTGTAATTTGATAATAATTCTACCCTACACAATGCCACATACTTGGTAAAGTGTCGTTAATAAATAGTAATAATAATAATAAAATAACCTTATTTTGTAATAACGGATCTGATTACTTATAAAAACGGGAATTTGAGTATCTCAGTATCGTTCAAATTACTAGAAAATAGCTAGATTAACCGGAGTACCCTTTATACCCTTTACACTAAAGGGGGGATCAGGGAGATTCATGATGGGTCATGTGGTGATAATGGGGGTCAAGGCCACGCAAAGGTAGTCAGGAGACCTCAAGGGAGGTCATGGGCTAAGAAGAGGGCCATGGACTAAGAAGGGGGTCATGAGCGGGCAAATGTGCGAATCCAAACTACTTGATTTGATGACTCCGTGGCGCCTCTTGCATGTTGTGTTGTGAACCATATTCTTCTTCTTGCAAGTTTATTCTTGTTCTCATGTTATGCAACATTTTTAAAGGAATTCAACATAACAAGAAAATGACTCGATTATCAGTGAGGGAAACATTTTAATAGAATCCGGATAATCGATTACGACCTGCCGCTCTGCACACTGACTAACAGGTATACTGAATTTTATATGTTTCTTCAATTACAGATCGATCGGGAATAATCAGGGTAACAAAACATGGCCGTGTATACAATCGAAGACAAGATTGACATATACAAAATTGAGACTGGGACAAATAATGTACTGACCATTGGTGGTAATTTGCCAAATAAACCAACAATATCAATAAAAGCGATATTTGGTGAATAATGTTTTGGCGATTATTTGATTAGATGTACTGGCCTTTGTCAAATAGTTAGACAAATAACAAAATTTGGTCAAACACGAATCATCAAATATTTGTCTATTGTACAAACAGTGTACTGAAAATTACTCTTGGATGCGTAAGATAGGAACTTGTGAGGTCGAGATCAATCACCCTCTCCTTCAAGGTTGTCAACTAACCATTTGAAGCCCTTTTTGGAAACCAGGAACATGTACACCAAAAAATGTCTTTATTTTTAATTCCGATCTCAGCGAATATTGGATTTATTTGTTTGACATTTGCGAATTCGTTTATCTACAAAGCTGGACTGCATAGCGCACCAGCTTTCGATTCATTCATTCCCAACTTATTTTTACAAGCTATGACATGTTGCAAGAAAGCCAGACAATCATCCCAAGAAACTGGACGACACTTCAAATATATTCGAAGGACTGGAGACAAGCAGCTCTCAACCCTCAAGCAGATGCGATACGAAAGGGACGTTAGAAAATGCTGATTAAATGTGCAAGTAAGTAAGTATTTTAAAAAGAATCCTGGAATTAATACGTGTTTTTGCACAACATGTACTACTTGTTTCCTTCCCTGCTCTTCGGTTCAGCATGGGCTCGTTCTGCCGAGTTGGTCGCGGCAGATTTCATGTGTGAATAGGCTGCCACACCAACGTTCAAAAGTGCCTGAACCAAATGGAAAGCTTGTACCGATCACTTGAAGATACGATGGGGGATCATTGCCCTGATATTCCAAAATGTAGGTAACGGTTTTCTGGACAAACCATTCACAATGCTCTTCTTTCATCCAATAATTCTGCTCCGGGAAGCGATATGATTAAATTCAACCTTCTGAAAAATCTCCCCGATATCGCTAAAATACGATTACTCAACCTTTATAACACTCTCATGGATGTAGAAGGAGATGTTCGCTCATCACCATGAGGCACCGAGAGTGAACAACAATGTTTTTGGCTAGAATTAAAGATATGAAGAGAAAGTTTTGATAGTTCCGCTAGTGTGCGGCAGGCTTGGAAATTTAACAGATGTTTTTATGAAAATTGAGCGAAAAGGGCATGTGTACAGTGGTACTCGAACCAACGACATTTTTGCCTAACATCCCACTGCGGGGTAGGTCGAAGCACGGACTATGTCCGCCACTTCAACAGGCAAAAATGTCCGGTTGGAAGACGCTCATGTACCACTGTGGCTTGTATAGTTATTCTAGCGATCTATTGTGTGCACTCTGTTTACTGATGCGCACATGGGAGAGGAACTCTCTCCTTTTTTTTTGGGTTTGTTTTGATTCGCACCGACTGACTATCACTAAAGTCTTTCTCGTTGTCTCCAACGTAGAGACCTCGGAGAGAAACACCGTGAAGCGGTGCGATACTGGTCCCCACCAGTATAATTAATGGTTACCACCATTTATGGTTTTACATACATTAATTGTTATGTTATATATTCTCCGTGCGAGGAGTAACGATTATAACTCTCATGGAATTAAACATAGTTCCACCCGCATAAGGACAGGTTAATGTTATAGCTATTTAAAAGCCTGGGAAACCAGCGTCAGATTACAATTCTTAAGACCCAAACGCAATGTGGAAGGAAACGGAACGGAAACGGAAAGTTTGACAGCTGTCGTAAATGACGATTGGAATCAACTTGAATCTAATCAGTTTTTTATCCGACAAGCAGGTTTAAGTAGATTGGGCAATTCCGCTGACGTCGCCGTTACGCTTCTGTTATCAATGAGTTTGAGCCTTTACCGTCCGATCTCTATGCTATCATGTTTAAGGAAATTGCTAGAAAAAATGATCTTATCAAGACTTGACCATTGGATTGAATCGAACAACCTGCTATCAAATACGCAATTTGGTTTCCGAAAGAGCAAAGGAACAAACGATTGTTTAGCGTTGCTTTCATCTGATATACAACTGGCCTTTGCACACAAGGAGCAATTGGCTTCAGTGTTTCTGGATATTAAGGGCGCATTTGATTCAGTTTCCATAGATATACTGGCAGATAGTCTGCACAGTAGTGGTTTACCAGGAATTTCAAATATTTTTTTGAATAATTTACTGTCAGAAAAACAAATGACCTTCAATTTAAGCCAACTAACAACTTCTAGAATTAGCTACATGGGCTTACCCCATGGCTCATGTTTAAGTCCCTTACTTAATAATTTTAATGTTAAAGATATTGATAACTGCTTGGAAAATGACGCATGCAGACGATGCTGTGATCTCTTTTAGAGGTCCACGCGCGGAAACCTTGCAAAGACTATTGCAAAATTCCCTAAATAATCTGTTCATCTGGGCCAGAAATTTGGGGATCGAGTTTTCACCGCAAAAAAACGAATAGGTAGTGTTTACTAGAAAGCGGTTCCCAGCCCAACTGCGTCTCAAGCTGTTGGGAAGAGACATTACCCAATCTTAGACCTTCAAATACCTTGGAGTCATGTTTGATTTAAAATGCATTTGGAGTACTCACATTGCGTATATAAAACAGAAATGTCAACCAAGGATCAATTTTCTAAGATCAATCACCGGAACATGATGGGGTGCTCATCCGGAAGACCTCATTAAGCTCTACAAAACCACTATTCTTTCAGTTCTCGAATATGACTCTTTTTGCTTCCTCTCGGCCAGAGACAGCCACCTCATTAAATTGGAACGCATTCAATATCGTTGTTTACGTATGCTCAGGGGGCAAGTCACTGGGCTACCATGTGGTAACACCCTGAAAAACACACTCCAACACACTTCAAACACATTCGCCACCTCCTGAAAGATAAATTCATATCTAGCACCACTTACAAGAACCGACTGTTTTCTCACTGTTTTGTTTCTCTCTCGCTTGCACTGATGAGATTCAGATGATGCGTAAGTTGGCGTTAATTTAACAAAAATCCATGGTTGCCAAATAGCATAAATTTAGAATCGTAGTATTGCCAGATACGTTGAAACACAGAAACACCTTCCAACACCTCGGAACACCTACCGATTCACTGAAACACAAACACAACGTGGCAGAGTGACTTACCCCCTGGTATTGCTCTTGGCTGTATGCATTCAACGCATAATATGAGCCTGGAGGTTCTGTCAGGAGTGAAACCCTTCCGGAACCGCTTCTGGGAGCTCTCATCTAGAATACTGATCAACTGTGGAATCAGTAACAAACTTGTGATTGAAAACTTCAAAGAATTGCTCGAATTGAGTACATAGTCTAGATTCTTGCGAATCTATATTAACTATATGTCATCCGATATTAGTCTCCCATGCTATAATTCTCCTAGTGTACGCGTTTTTTATCACAGTTCCTCCATTGATTATGAACTCTATATGAAACAGGCTATTCAAGGAGTTCCAGATCAATTTCGAGCTATTTTAATTCTCCATATTTTTATTGAAAAATACCTACATGTCAATTGCAATAGAAGAATTTTCACTGATGGGTCACGCATTGATGGATCCACTGGTTTCTGTGTTTACAATGAATACTCATCTGTCTTCCGGAAACATCAGGAACCTTGTTCCGTATATGTTGCTGAGCTGGCAGCAATCAATTTCGCATTGGGGATAGTTTCCGAAATGCCCATAGACCATTATTTCATCTTCTCAGATAGTCTCAGTTCTATTGAGGCCCTGCAGTCGATGAAAACAGTGAGGCACTCATCTTACTTTCTTTCATAAATAAGGGAGCAAATATGTGCGTTGGTCGAAGGATCATTTAGGATTACCTTTGTATGGGTGTCCCTCACATTGCTCAATTCCAGGCAATGAGAAGGCGGACTCTCTAGCAGAGGTGGGCGCACAAGAAGGCGAGATTTTTGAAAGAAGAATTTCACATGATGAATTTTTCCCATTAGTACGTCAGAGTTCTCCTCAAAGTTGGCAAATCGATTGGACAAGTAATTCTCTTAGGCGGTGGTTACATTCCATTATTCCAAATGTTTCGTCGAGATCGTGGTTCAAAGGTTTGGATGTAAGTCGTGGTTTCATTCGTGGGATGTCAAGACTTATGTCCAACCACTACTCGCTAGACGCATATCTCTACAGAATTAACCTTGTCGATAGCAATTCATGTAGGTGCGGAACCGGTTATGATGACATCGCTCACGCAGTTTGGCATTGCCCGGATAATGATGCCTCCAAAGTACGATAATTGGATACCCTAGTGGCCCGAGGTAGACAACCCTTCCGAGAGGTAAGAGATGTATTGGGAATGCGTGATCTTCCCTACATGCAAGCGATTTACGAATTCCTTGTTTGTCTGATCTAAAAATGTAACGTCATCACCCCCTTCCTTCCACTCTAGTAAATTCCCTGCCATTGTGTCCCAGTTATATGATCCTTTTGTTTCCGTGCTACTTGTACCTGCCCAGCAAGCTGTGGTCACCCATCCGCGGCTTAGTTCCTGAAAGGGACCACAGGGATCGAGGATTTGGTAGATTTCGCAACCACAACCAGCAATTAATGGCTTAAATAAGTTACCTACCTAGCCCTTTCCAAACGATAATGTGAATGATTAACCTCGAGCTAACCACGAGTAATTGGCATCCCACTTTTACTAATATCGAAAAGTAAAATTTTATGTACAACAATATTGAATATCGGCTCCGTAAAGTGTTACACACGGCTGAGCCTAACAAATAAACGATCTGACTAAAAAAAAATTCCAAAATGTATCACGTAGTAAAATGTTTCTTGTCCTATAACTAAACGTTAAGGTGAATCGCTGCTCCATGTATTTTTTCCTATCTTTTATCTCGCTCTCGCCAACTCACCTTGCTATTTCAAATTGATAAATCTCGATTGTTGGTGAATGAACATCGAATCGAACTCTTTCAGATTGCTCACAGCCAGTAAGCATACAAACTGATGTGATTAAATTTTCAATATCTAGTACCGACTCTGAGTTATATAAATTCTAAATGTTGAGTTAATGACTGTCATCAAGAATGATTCAGCATAAGCCCTTAAGGAATTGAGTGAACGAGTGGAAAGTAATCGGGAATGATCTCTCAGATGCATCCGTCGAACCATTCTAAACGGCCGTTATGAGAATATCACCATGGAAATCTCACATGCGCATAGCATGTTACCAATTACTAATGCTTACTCTGCTTTTTCCTGTTCTCTTTCCTATCCCATGACCGCGAGTAATACCATATGACACAAAGTGACGGCCACCCGTACCATAAACGGAAATTGAAGTAAATAAGTATTGAACGATAAATAACTCTAACAAATTTTAGTTCCAGGCAAATTTTCTAACACAAGGTTAGCAATGAAATAAGTCATTTGAAATGACCACAAAAATATACTAAATATTAAATAACATATAACGGGGAAAGGGAGGGACCATCAGGGCACCCAAGTGAAACGATTTGGATAGAGAGCATGGGACTGCCTCCTCCCTATTGTTAACATTTCACGAAACGAGGGCGGGCTCTTCGACCCCATCTATTGGGTTTATTCTGTCAATCGAATCGAGGGCTCGGTTATACTGCTGTGAGTGTGAATTTGCTTTTGGAAAGAGATTCTCTTTCCTATATTCGCGGGTTTCGCGTAAGTGTCTACTTACGGGCCCGCCCAAACGTTTTGGGCCCTTCATACAGGAGATTGATGATCACAAACAGCAATAGAATCCTGATGAAACCGTTTTTATGATTATTCCACTGCTATGGAAAGTTAAATAAGTATTACATCATCATTATCATCAATACGTACTTCTTGTTTCCCTAAAAAAAAAACTATACTGTAAATGGCAGGTGCAGTTCATACTGTTAAAATTGTACAGTGGCTTATATAATTTAAAATATTATCTAGATCCGGATTGGCATGTTAGTTTCGAAAAAATAACCAAACGTGATACGGTTATCAGAGTCGATTGGTGATTAAAAAAATGAATCTAAAATATATCGATTGTTGTAAAGTTGAAATGAAACAATCACAACAACAACGCTAGTGCACCTAGTTCAAATGGTTGTGCAATACGATTGGAGTACCATTTTCTCCTGGCAATTTATTGCACCCTGGCAGGGCCTCTGTGATACTTCTTTTCGTTATCTGTTGCTCTCATTATCATCGGCCAGGCAGGCAGAGTAATAATAACTCACTTCAAAAGTACATCACCCAAGGTGCCACCTGCTGGATTCCTCACACCGGCAGAGCACAATGAGCCATGCCGCGCCGTTGGATTTATTATGCGTTATATGGGTATTAATTCCCCTACCAATAAGGTACTTTCGATAGCGCTGTCAATCATCAAAAAGAAAGTGGAAATCGATGCACTCTTAATAAGACATTAGGAGCGTATCAACGTCATAAAAAGCGCGAAAACTTTTTACGAACACGTACCATTGTGAATCATCTCATGTTTTTTAGGATCTCATACTCCATTCCTGGAAATTCTAACTTTGTTTGAGGATTTACGATTGCTATTCACCGTAACTCCAATTGAATGTTGATAATTCTAAAGATGTATTTGAAATATAAATTAAAAGACTCGGTGGACTCTTACTTTATAAAGCTAGTTCAAACAAACACTTAACAAATGAGTATTATGGTTCTCGTCCGATAAAGTAATTGCATTTTTTTTGTTAGCTTCAGCAAACCGCATCTGCTAGTGGAACATTTGGAATAAGACTGACCAACCACCAGGCATTCACATTTAAATAACAATTTCATTTTCATACTCAATGGTTTTTCACGCATGTTTTGCTTATTCAGTTGCAAACAAATGTGGTGTAAATTGAAATGTGTTTTGCTGTTTTTCTGCATTCATGATTCCTTGGAATGATATAGATTTTCAAAGCGGTCAACGATTAGCCTATGAGCGAACTTCACACGCATCGATACATTGGTGAGAATTTGATATTGGTGTCGGGGGTGTCCAGATATAAATGTTCCCATATTGTATGGGCTTGAACATTTTCAGGTCTCCGATTGTATGGCAACATCATAGGCAACATTTCCGGTAAGATAGCCTTGTACCATATTAAATCATTTGGATTAAACAACATTTTTCAGACTACAGAGTTATATCAGGCCAGCATGATAGGATTGTAACATGCTATAGACGAATCCAGGTTGAAAAAAGAAGAAGACGCCGAGTGGTGATAAATCTGATAGCTCCCACAGCAGCCCACTGGGGTTCACGCAAAGATGACGTAGGAATACGTTCTGATGAATGTTTTGAAACATGAAAAATTCGTATGCTGATCTTGTCATACGCATGCGCTTCTGAATAATATCGTGGCCGTTTAAATTTGCGGGACCGTTTAAATTTTGTTTGAAGTTTTACACAAGATTTAGGGTATGTGACGAAGGGAAAGCCGAAACCATTTCGTCCCCCGCTTGACAAGAATTTGGAACGGTTTGTTAAATAAATACCAATCAAATAAAATTGTCAGCTGGAAAAATCAAATTGGTCGTCCAAAAGATTTTCAATGATCCTTGCTTAATAGATCTTCGTTAGACCTGTCGTAAAGGTTGTACGGAATCAAATTGCACCACTTTTAAATAGCTGTAACTTTTTACCTTTTGGGTATTTTCAGTTGAAATTTTGGGTGGAATTAGTTCAATGTTTACGCTGTGTAAGCTTCACTACCAGATGTGCAATCGTTGCGAAGACGGAGTCCAAAAGACAGCAGCGGCGCAAAGAAATGTTGCACATGTACCTCTAAAATCCGGATCTTTCTCATCGTGCCATCAGCAGGAAGCTGGGAATGATACATTCTACGGTGTCTCGTGTTTTATATCGGTACCACGAACATTTGACCATCGATCGGAAAGAAAAAATTGAAAAAAATGGATATCCGTATAGTGTTAAGGATCACAAGCGGGTAGTTCAAGCTTTCAAAAGAAATCCCAACAGTTCAGTTCGACATGTGGCGAAGAAACTGAATCTAAGCAAAACTTTCGTGCAAGATGCGAAGAAAACGTGAAGGGCTACACACGTACAAAGTCCAAAAGGCGCCTAATCGCGATGAACGGCAGAATACGGTAGGTAAAACACGTGCACGGAAGCTCTACACCCAGGTGTTGACGAAACCACATTGCCTCGTTATGGATGATGAGATTTATGTAAAAGCAGACTTCCGACAGCTTCCAGGGCACCAGTATTTCACTGCTCATCATAAATTCGATGCCCCTGAGGGCGTTAGAAAGCAGAAGATGTCAAAGTTTGCCAAAAAATATATGATTTGGCAAGCAATTTGCTCATGTGGAAAGCGGAGCACCCCATTCGTGACAACTGGAACTTTCAATGGGCAGATGTAACTAAAGTAAAGGCCTTCAAAAGCGGCTACTCCATCTTCTGCGGACACACGATGGTCCTACGATTTTCTGGCCGGATTTAGCCTCGTGCCATTACTCAAAAGATGAGGAGGTCACTTTCGTGCCGAAGAATCTCAACCCCCCGAACGCTGCGGCCAATTAAAAAGTCTGGACCATCATGAAGCAGTCACTTCGGAAGCATCCTAAGGAAGTGAAATTGGAGGAAGATATGAAGAAAAAATGGATTGCCACGCAAACAAAAAAGTCCAAATGTTGCACAGGACCTTCTGAGTAGTGTAAAGAAGAAGGTTCGTGCATTTGGATACGGAATTGGAATTGAATAAAACAAGCATAGACAAATATTTATAACATGTTTTATTTTACTCCCTGAAAGTTTAAAGATGGTTGGTTGTATGGGTGAATTTTGCCAAATATTTGTGTGTGTTGCAATTTGATTCCATACACCCTTTATAACCCATTCACATCTCTATTTATAATTTGCGACATTTCATTAACCACCAATACTAGCGTAATATTTGCAACAGTTGTTTGCAGATAATTGAAATCAATTATCTGCTAATTACTGGTAACTGGCCATTATAGCATTATCTTTGGTACCCACATTTGATTATTTAATCTCGATGGCCAACGTCTTATGGGTGAAAAAAAATTTGTTATAATCAAAAACTGACATACAGCAGCCATAAAAAATGTGTTTCTTATAGTTTGAATCCTTCGCAATCTAAAAAATATCGAAGATTTTGTTTTATTAATTTTCAAAGATCTCTTCAAAGATCTTTTTTCAACGAAACTTATAGAAAGTTTTGGAATGAGGATTTTTTCAAAAATCTCTAGTTATAAACAACATTTGCCAGGGTTGCCGGTACGGACAAACAATTTATCATGCTTAATTATCATTTGAAGGGTGCTCCCTAGGGGTTAAGACAAGGTGCAATTTTGGGAAACCCTACTGTTTAGCCTGGCATGCGTTTAGACATAGCATTACACAATATACAACCTCCAGACCAGTTCAAAGGGGCCTGCATTAATTGCATGCACTGACCACGGTACAATATTTACAACAATCAATATGCAACTAGCGATTTGAAAATGGTTCACTGTTGTAGAAACCCTAGTTCCGAACTACACCTTGTAGTCTGCACCTTGTTATACACTTTTGTGCTTTACAGTACCTTTCGGTACTAGTATTTGGCTTCTTTTTGATTCGCTAACAACAACCCAGGAAAACAACCCAGCCATTTAATGGAGTTCGCCTTAGATCTGGCTGGGACAAGTTGCAGAGGCGCTCAACGCTCTAGGTGGTAGGATCAATTTGGGCAGGGCCTTGCAAGCATGCGTGATCCAGCAAACTGAAGATCGGCAGCCATGGACTGAGTATCATGAAGGAGACTAGTTGAGCAGGCTATGTCCACCCGTACGTAATGTCATTTATAGTGAAGTAAATTATGCAAGTTTTGAAATTTTATCTCCCCTTTTACTATGTCATGAGCATGATTGACTGCTTGCGGTTGCTACTCTATTATTGCCAGATCGGCTGTAATTATACAGAGAACCAACAGATGATGTTTGGGACTAACAGTCATCCTCAATGTGTAAAAACGGACGATCGCGAATTAAAAAAAGCAATACCAGCGCCGGCCGCATCCATGCAGGTCAAATAAGGATAGGGTAGGTGTATGTTGACGTGGTTCACGCTTTCTATGTCAGATCAGCTGCCTATAAGGCTCCCCTTATAGGTAACTGATAAGACAACTCTATAAGCCCATCAAACTTGACCACATTTAATTTGAAACTGACTTTGAACAATCAGTATTGAATTGATTAGGGAGTTACTATGGTAAACCTTAAATTTGTGTATGCCTCACTCAAAAACTCGGCTTTCAAAAAGATAATATTCTAAACTACAACGTTCATCATTGCTCAGTGAACAAACGAACAATGCAGTTCGTTCAGTCCACTCTCCGTTGCTTTGGAAGCTTTTCACGAGTTGTTTCAATTCTTCAGTCTTAAGTTTTTTCGCGCCCGCGAGTGAAATCGAGTCTTGGTTTTTTGAAGAAGAAAAAGTTGTGTGATAAGCAGTGCAACAACGTCAATAATTTCAATTAGCAATATTGCCACGATCTAAATGCCATATTGATGCGCATATATACGGCACGAACACCAGTAGTCTATCGTGTATAGCGTGCATTCGTCCATCCACCATCTACCACCGACCAGCAACATCATCATCATCGTCATCATTATCATCATCGTCATCATTATCATCATCGTTCAGCTCCACGCCTAGCCGGTACACGCGGCCACACATCGTCGCTCGGCAGCAGCAGCACATTCGTCGCCAATCTGCCGTAGATCAGCGATACATATAAGATAAGTTTTTGTTTCTCGCTCTTCTGAATTCATTTTAATCGTATTGTGTGAGAGAGTGTGCTTGTGTTTAGTTTGTTTATCTGAGATTGATTGTAGAAAATAACGTTAGTGGTTGAGCGTCATAAGCTCCCACAATCGAGCCATGGATGATTTATCAGAAGATGAATCATCTATGTCGCAAAATGATGGGCTAGCTCTTAAAGTTACCCGATCGCGTGCTTATCCAGATAGTTCAGCTGGTCCTTGGGTTGTCTATTTTCGCCCCAAAACCAACAAAACCTCTCAATATTTCCCAGATTTCAAACGATCTGACGAAACGGTTCTCGGCCGTGACCGAGATAATTAAAGCGAGACCCAATAAACTAAAAGTCGTTGTGTCCAACCTTAAACAAGCTAACAAAAATGCTGTCTCTCAGTTTTTGCACTGGAGTATTTAGTGTACATCCCAGCTCGAGGTATTGAGATGGAAGGGGTGGTCACCGAAGCGAATTTGACCCCTGAGATCCTGTTGAAGCAGGGGGTCGGTCGATTTATAAACCCTCTGCTTCCTTCAGTCAAGATACTCGATGTGCGAAAACTAGGCATAGTATCGATCACTAAGGGTGAAAAGAAATTTACCCACTCAGGCTCGTTGCAATGCACGCTGCTCTAATTACGGGGAGAAACACGAGGATGGCGCCTGTGCAGACAGCACACCACAATGTGCTTTCTGCAAGGGAACTCCTCCGCATGCTCTCTCGTCATGCCCGGCGTACAAACAACGTAGGGAAACATTAGAACGCTCGCTTAAACATCATTCCAGGCAATCTTTTGCCGAAATGTTGAAAAAAGCCTCACCATCACCCAGTGCCAATACAAATCCCTTTGCTCCTCTGTCAGATGACGAGTCTGACTTTGATTTGGCTGAAGAGGGAACATCAGTCAGCTTTCCGGTGCTTCACGGAAAGTTGCTGAGCCGGAGCCCAAAATCAGCCTGCCCATTTCTCCTGGTTTCCGTAGTGGTAACTACACCCAGACTTTCCATCTCTTCCGGGGACATCCAAAACCCCTGATGCCCAAATTTTAAGAACAGAAGCTTCTTCCTCAACTGGGCTGTTCTCATTCGATTTTATTGTGGAAGGTATCTTCAAGTGTTTCGAAATTTATGACCCTCTTAAAAGCATTGCCTTGGCAATGCTTCCCTCAGTGAAAACTTACCCGCATATGATCTTACCCGTTACATCGATTGGACAAGTTTCGGACAGAAACAGATGAAGCCGTAAAGACGGTAGAAAGGCTTCCACCGCTGGAAGAATATAACTTCCTCTCCAACCTGATCTTGAATAACGCGCTTCAAACTCAAACTCGACCTGTTCCAGGAACGTCATTTCACAGGAAACTTCCTTCTCCATGGTGGGACCAGCAATGCACCGAGGTTTACCGCAAGAAGTCCGACGCGTTTAAAGTTTTCCGTAGCACATCGCACTTCGAAGTATTCACGGCTCTCAAACGCTGGAGCCTCATCAAGGCCAAGAAACGTGGATACTGGCGACAATTCGTGGACGGGCTATCACGCGAGCCGTCGATGAGTACTCTTTGGAACACAGCGCGAAGATTGCGTAACCGAACTACGTAAAACGAGAACGAGGAGTACTCGGACCAATGGATCCTCAAGTTCGCGCGAAAAGTTTGTCCAGATTCTGTGCCGGCACGGAGCATTCCTCGAGAAACCGAGAATTCGATAGATGAGATCAGCCAACCTTTTTCAATGGTAGAGTTCTCTCACTCCTTTTGTGTGGCAATACGGCTCCAGGGGCTGATAGAATCAAGTTCAACTTGCTAAAAAATCACCCAGACGTCGCTAAGAGGCGCATGTTGAACTTGTTCAATCAGTTTCTGGAACTCAACATTGTATCGGATAATTGGAGACGGGTGAGAGTTATTGCCATTCTAAAAGCTCGTAAGCCCGCGTCCGACCACAACACCTATCAACCCATCGCGATGTTATCATGTATTCGAAAGTTGTTGGAGAAAATGATCCTCTTCCGTCTGGGCAAATGGGTTGAGACGAACAACCTGCTTTCAGATTCTCAATATGGTTGCCGTAGGGGTAAGGGAACGAACGACTGTCTCGCGTTGCTTTCCACGGATATTCAGATAGCTTTTGCTAGAAAAGAGCAAATGGCTTCTGTATTCTTGGATCTAAAGGGGGGTTTTGATTCAGTATCTGTTGAAGTTCTTTCACATAAACTCCACGCTTGTGGCTTTTCACCATTAATGAACAATTTTTTGTACAATTTACTGTCAGAGATATAGAAGCTTCTCTCATGGAACCTCTATAGCTTCCCGGTTTAGCTACATGGGTCTCCCCCAGGGATCCTATTTAAGCCCTCTTTTGTATGATTTTTATGTCAAATAAAATGACGGTTGTCTAAGTGACAACTGTAGGTTGAGACAACTTGCAGATGACGGTGTTGTGTCTGTCACAGGACCCAATGGGGTCGATGTCCAAGGACCCTTACAGGATACCTTAGACAATTTGTCTACTTGGGCTTTAGAGCTTGGTATCGTATTCTCTACGGAGAAAACTGAGTTGGTAGTTTTTTCTAGGAAGCATAACCCAGCACAGCCGAAGTTTCAAATTTAGGGTAAGCCGAAAACTCATTCTGTTATTTAAATATCGTGGGGTCTGGCTCGATTCAAAGTGCACCTGGAGATCCCAAATTGGGTATCAGAAGCGAAAGTGCCAGCAAAGGATCAACTTTCTCTGCACAATTACCGGGACCTGGTGGGGAGCGCATCCGCAAGATCTTCTAACGTTGTACCGTACAACGATTTTGTCGATTATAGAATACGGTAATTTTTGTTTTCAGTCAGCGGCTCGGTCGCACATCATCAAACTGGAACGTATTCAGTATCGGTGTCTTCTTATCGCGTTAGGTTGTATGCACTCGACTCATACCACGAGTCTTGAAGTTGCCACTCTCGGATCGGTTTTCAAAATTATCTCTCCGGCTCCTCACCAGGTGTGAAGTTATGATAGAGGAGTCTGCAGGCTTTGATATATTTAATGAAATTCATAGCGCCAATCGTAAACTTCAAGCTTCTTGTTCTGTATAGGTCGCTGAATTAGCGGCAATACACTTTACGCTAGATATTGTTGCCTCATTAACACCGGATCAGTATTTCATTTTCACGGATAGTCTCAGTTCTATAGAGGCTATTCGCTCATTGAGGCCGGCAAAGCACTCCTCGTATTTTCTCATGAAAATACAGGAGTTTCTAAGTGCTATATCTTCGCGTTATTTTTTCATCACCTTTGTATGGGTCCCATCTCATTGTTCAATTCCAGGCAATGAGCAAGCGGACTCGCTTGCAAAGGTGGGCGCTATAGAAGGCAATATTTATTACCGACAAATCGCCTTCAACGAATTTTCCTATCTTTCGTCAACAGTCACTCGTCAGCAGTATAAATGGAGTAAAGGAGACTTGGGGCGATGACAATATTCTATCATCCCAAAGGTGTCGAAGAAATCTTGGTTTAGGGGAATGGATGTGGGTCGAGACTTCATTCGTGTCATGTATCGCCTCATGTCTAATCATTATTCTTTGAACGCTCATTTATACCGGGTTGGGTTGAGCGACAGCAATCTCTGTGAGTGTGGACAAGGCTATTAGGACGCAGATAACGTTATTTGGTCTTGTGCTTAGCATCGTGGAGTCAGATCGGAGCTATATGATTCCCTTCGGGCTCGAGGTAGACAACCCAATGTGCCAATTCCAGATCTTTTGGCTGTACGTGATTTGGAGTACATGAAACTCATTTATGTGTTTTTGACTAACATTAGCCTTAGATTGTAGTTAGTTTAATCTGTATGTTTATTAGAAGTTTTTTTTATCTGTGTATGTGTGTGCGTTTTTTTTCTTTTTCAATAAATGTTCAAGTTAAAAAAAGAAAACCATAAATTGCACACTTATAAGTGTTTAGATAATTTAGAATTTAAATTTAATGTGTTATGTAAACCATACTTTAAATTCCCACCCTCTTTCCCATCCGTAATTTGTAATTCCTATTAACCTCGAGACGGCCGCGAGTAATTGGTTCTATTCCCCTAACTTTAGTTTTAAGATAAATGATGTATAAAAATATGAAAACATGGCTCTGTAAAGTTGATTCAATTGAGCCTGTACGAATAAATGATTATTAATAAAAAAAAACTACAACGTTGCTGAACAATATTTTTCGAACCATTTTAAGGAATCAAAGCCGTTGATCATTCAAGTCGAATGTCTTATGATAAGGCCCGATCAACTGCTCATCAGATAACATTGCTGTGTCTGGCTTATAGAATGTAAAAATAATGGTTTCTATGACACAGTTTTGTTACTAGGCAGCAGCTTGAGCATGCCAATATATTGTAAATCCCTTAGTTAATTAAATTGAAAATGAATAATTACCTTCGGCAGAGTTGTCGCTGAGAAAATTTCCTCTACTCCCATGGTCTGCAGTTTCTGTTCCTTATCAAATGTGTTCAAACGTCAACAATCTGTTCAGCGAGCGATTTCAAACCGTTCAAAATTTGCATCAGTCTAATGCACACGTGTTCAAAACGATTATGGCTTTGGCATTGCTCGGGCTTTCCCGCGCGCGCAACACAACCGAGAAATTTATTTCTCTTCTAAATAACTCTCATTTAAAGAGCGACACCTATAGTTGCACTCGCTCTGCCCATTCTCTACCGCTCTCGAAATTCGACTTTTTTAATGTTTTGTTATCATTCTCTCCTAAAGTACAAACGGCGGCGCAGGAGATGCCTACTGTGTGCTGATCTGTCCATTTCGAGCAGCAACAGCAACTGTGCAGACTTGGATCTGCTCTTTTGTCCAACTTTGGCCGCCGCAATGAGTTCAGTATCCATCGAGCTGTTGGGTGGAGTGGAGTAGATTGTATTTTATTTCTGTAAAGTGTCTCATGCGTGCTGTGTAGCTTGATAGATTCGTTGGTTCCATTTGGATAGGCTGACCTCGCTGTCGCTTGTTGTTAACTTTTGGAACGGTGAAATATAGAGGAGGAAACCGTGAACACCCTATGCATACCATCAGCAGAGGGCCATAGGGGTCTCTGGTAACAAACCGGAAGTGAAGAAAATAAAACTCACCTTAACTGTTTCCCTCGTTAATTGATACTGCCCGGCTAACAGATTAAATAAAAAGCAAACAGTGAGAGGCTATAGAAGAAATTTAATGGAAAAAGGGTGCAGTTGAAACATTTTGTTTTCCATGCTCGAGTGAAAAATAGGTGCCTCTGTGAAGACCGGGAAGTTCGTGATTAAGGTGATTTTCAGGTGTTTCGAGAAGAAAGTTAGTCATCATGCTGATACCATAGAATTGCAACACCAAATTGAACCCATTAGATTGTCTGACACACCGGCGGGTAGATAGAAAATAAAGGAAAGGAGAAAACAGAGAAGAATCCAATCAAGTGACATCGACTGCATCAACTCAAATAAAAGTGTGATAGCTATTGATCGTTCAAGTGCGGCGAATTATAGGCGAAGTAGTATTTCAATCAAAAAGTAAAAGAAAACTAGCAGACTCTCTGTGCAGTACTGCTGGTAAGCATCTGCCTTTCAGTGGTGATTAAAAAGCTTACAAGCTTTCAGAGAGCAGAAAAAAGTCACTAACATAAATCATATCAGGCCATCGGATCGAAACCGGATTACGGTATAGAAGCGGCCGAGAGATACTACCAAGACGGAAAAAATGAGGCAAATTGGTATGGAGGTAAGTGTTGGCCACTTTTATCATCAGTTCTTGTAAGATGTGTATGTAAGATATTCAGGATGATTTCTCGCAATTAAAAGATAACCAATTTTCAGACTTTAGTCATTGCTACGTTGTCATACATTCAATGTTGACAAATGTGTTTGAAAGTAACAGCAAAACGAGGCACCGGGGATATTTCTCAATATGTGCATGGCACAGTCACAAACTCATTTGCTACTTTATTTTGCGTCCTAAAAAGCACATAACAGGTAGGAACGTCCATCACAAACACGTTGTCAATTTTGTGTGAACGTTTGTTTTATAATTAATGAAAGTTGTCTTCTTCGTATAGAAGAGAGTTGATACATGGGCAGGAATGCTCAACAAACATGATCATTAGTTCAAAGAGAGATGACATATGTGTATGCATTGGTTGTGTCAATATCCATCTCTGTCGAATGTTTTTTGACAACTATTATAACGTTAAATTAACGTGAGCTAAAGTTTTGCCTAATTTTTGACATATTTTATTCCTTCATAATTGAAATTTAATCATCAGTATCTTTGCAGGTTTGGAAAGTGTGAGCCAAGAAGAAATATTGAAGCAGATACCAACTCATCTGCCTACCCTAGTAAAAGTTGAAATCAAATTGAAAACTAATTGTGATGTTGTGTTTTTGCTGATAATGATTACTGTCGATTTGGTTGGTTTTGCAAAAATATATTCCTGTGACAACAAATTTAAAACTGAACCTGCTATCAGTGAGAACAAACTGAAAAGGCAGTTTGCTGTACATTTTTCCTGTTGATGGCAAAATAAGTATTCCGCTTGATGTTCTGCAAAAGCGATGGGAACAAAGCTATTTTTCGTTGTGAAAATTAAACCCAAAATGTCAGTCCCCATGTCAGCTAGAATAAAACTAAATTTGATATTAAAGTTGACGATCGTTTAGTGAAAACGAACATTGGTTTTCGTTTGATGCTGACCTAAAATTTACCTTTTGAATTGCTATCTTTATGATGTTAGACTTTACTCGGGTACCCGCATATTGATTTTTGAAGTTGCGTTTTGTTAGATGGTTTAAAACTGATCAAATAAACGGTCACCACCAGAACGTTACAATGTTGCTTAATCTAGAAACTTAATAGGGTGGAGCACGGTGAAAGCGCGACCCTACAAGAAATATTGAAGTACACAGATAGAAAGAAACATTTAATTTTCTGCGTCATCTAATGCATATAAAGGGAATGCTTGATTTGGCATAAAAAGATGATATATTTCATGTAAATATAGGCCAAAAACGCCTGAATCTAGTCTGTTTTATGAAATATTTCAGACATTGTTGTATGGTGCATGAAAGTTTTCAATCAATTTAGTTGCTTACACCCCCTTGGCGTGGAATTAATATACGAGAGGAATTTTTACACGCCTATTAAAATTCATTATTTTTTTCTGTCAAAAGTCAAAAGTCAAAGTCGTCTATCTATTGACCACCACAACGTTTTTATGTTACTCAATCAGAAACTTTACAGCTTAGAGCACTACTTCAGCAGCGGACCAATTCTCGGCTTCCATATTTATTACAGAGTTGTATTCTAACCCAAGTTACCTGATTTTCTGAACATGTATAATTCAAAGGCGTTATATACTTGCAGTTGTGCGTTACGGCGTATCAGATCTGCCATCGAACTATAGTCTGATTTATTTCGATTTATTTGTAGTTAAAGGATCTTAGTCCATATTGCTTTCATATCTTGTTAAAGTGACAATACTCGGGTTCTCCATTGTGATGAAGTAACTCTGTTTTATGTCCCGAATTCCAGGAGCGCAGTTAAGTTTTTTTGAACACTGCATCGATTAATATAATATTGTTAAGCTCTTGTATATATGCACTCGCTCCAAAAAAATGCTTGTCGGAACATTCCATCGAAATTTTACCTCAGTAAATAGATGTTAGATTTTCGAGATTTTCACATTAATCCAACAGAAACATTTCTATGGATTTGTAAAAGGAGGCAAATAATTCACATTCAAAAAATATATTTAATTTGTTATGAGTGGATTCGTGTCTTGTCTATGCATATCTTCACAAGGCTGTGGCGTTATAATTTATATAATTTACTCGTTATGTGTTCAGCAAACGACGTTTGGTTACCTACAGATATCGGTTGCATCCAACGACAGGAATCAATTAATCCATTGGGAGCAGAAAGCGCAATCGAAAAAAAGTTTCGTTTTTCATCTCTATGCAGAAAGTCGGAAAACGTGGAGAGTAATGCAATATGCAGCTTTCCTTGCAAAAAAAAATGGTACAGGTGTTGAGTAAAGTTACAGGCAGCAGCTCCCCATTTTTTGTTTCTTGTTTGCGCTTAACAAATCAATCGTTTTGCAAACATGTTCTTATTACCATAGGGGAAGAAATACATTTGCCCAATAGCTCGCTAGGGAACTTCTGTTCAATAGGTACAATACTGTATCTTAAAGTGTAAAATTATTTAATGCCCATCACATTCATTCTGAGAAGTAAAATATATGATCTGGTAGAATTCGGTAGAATCGTTAATATTTTGGTAAGCATCACGATTTTAGGAGAGTGTCATTTCTTAGTTCTTGTAGTGTTATCTAATTGTTAATTCTCGTTGTTCTCCTTGTTTCAAAAGCAGATGACACAAGATGGAAGCAAAAGGTGCGGATGTACCTAAGCTGACTCGACTTTTTATGGAAGAGAACTACTCCACTTGCAGAGGTTCATTCTATATTCAATTAAAAAGAGCCCCCATGGGAAATCCACTATCCCCATTCCTCTGTGAACTGTTTATGGCGAATCTGGAAACAATCCTTAAAAGCGAAAGGATTACACCCAACTCGTTGGTGGAGATACGTAGACGACATCTTCGCCGTAGTGAAACAAGATGATCTCTCCTTAATTCTTCAATAAATCAACAATCTCCACAAAGACATTAAGATCACTCATGAAATAAAAAAGTATGGTAAACTTGCATTCCTCGAGCTTCTAGTAGTGAGAGAATCATTGTCATCATCTCCTTTAGAGTTTAGGGGTTCGATAAAAAAATACACACAAAAACTGAAACCACGACATAGGGAATTTGGTTTAGACTTAGTTTTCTCTAGTAGGCACAATCAATTAGCATCGTTGTCAGGCTCCACCAAAGATTCAGTAGACATCTTAGGCAGATCAAGAAAGTCACGACATAATGACGAATGACATCACAATCTTACGGACTACCTCTACACCCTGGAAATAAGACGTCGAAGAAAGCTTAGAAATAAACAAACAAAACTTACTACCTAAACGACAACAAAGCAGAGCACCTGCTGCTGCACAATAATAAGGTTAGGTATAAGGAGAAAAACGGGGTAGATATTAACTACATTTGTTTTTGACTCAGGATAGGTATAAACAAAATAATGTTTTATGTAAAAACGCTTTTGTATTTAGAAGATAGTATATATACGGCAGGTGGCAAGGGTTTTCTTTTAGTCGAGTTATTAGTACACGTCACTGAAGAAGTCTGTACATTGTAGACGAAATACGCGTATCTGTCAAGATAAGCAAATGTAGTTGGAATTAAATGGAAAATACTATTTTTTCTTCTCATTTCTAGTCTCAAAAACATGCTAAGCAGTTGGAGATCTCGCATAATTTCATAATTTGGGTCTTACTAGTCCTATTGGGGATCAGGTTTCCAGAGGGAATCTGAATATTTTCTCTCAGGAAAATTTGTTTGATGATTCTTAGGGAACTGATTTGGATGAAGTAAAAACTATAACAAAACATTTTCAAAATATAACAGGTGACGACAAAACATTTTCAAAATTTAACAGATGTTGTAATCTGTAAAACTATCAAAATAAATGGAAAATGCAAAAGACGTACCTATTTTGAAGACAGACAAAAATCAAATTTTCGAAAAAAGAAAATTTTGAATAGAATGATGTTTCACATCCATAAAAAACTGAATTTTTGTGACTTGATGTGACATGTTGACTTGATTGTGACTTAATTGAGTTACATTGCAGTTGCTTTGTCGCATTTGTCAAAACTCGGCAAAATTCGCCCGTTCAACCAATCATCTTCAAACGTTCAGGAAGTAAAATGAAACATGTTATGAATATTTTCCCATGTTTGTTTTTCATATCTTAATT
Source organism: Aedes japonicus (assembly GCA_034211315.2). NCBI lineage: Eukaryota > Metazoa > Arthropoda > Insecta > Diptera > Culicidae > Aedes > Aedes japonicus. The sequence goes on along the minus strand of JASCZW010000146.1, from coordinate 230,059 downwards.
CCATATCCAAATGAATGAACCTTCTTTTTTGCACTACTCATAAGGTCCTGTACAACATTTGGACCAACTTTTTTTTGTGTGGTTATCCATTTTTTCTGCATATCTTCCTCCGATTTCACTTCATTAGGATGCTTCCAAAGTGCCTGCTTCATGATGCCCCAGTACTCTCCAATTGGCCGCAGTTCCGGTGCATTCGAGGGGTTAGATGCTTCGGCACGAAATTGACCTCCTTAACCTTGTACCACTCCAAAACCTCTTCCGAGTAATGGCACGATGTTAAATCCGGCCAGAAAATCGTAGTACCATCGGGTGACCTCAAAAGAGGAAGTACGGTTTTGGAGGCATTCCTTAAGGTTCACCTGTCCATTGACCGTTCCAGTTGTCAAGAATGGGGTGCTCCGCTTTCCACACGAGCAAATTGCTTGCCAAATCATATATTTCTGGGCAAACTTGACATCTTCTGCTTTCTAACGTCCTCAGGGACATCGAATTTATGATGAGCAGTAAAAAACTGGAGCCCCGGCAGCTGCCGGAAGTCTGCTGTTACATTCGTCTCATCATCCATAACGAGGCAATGTGGTTTCGTCAACATCTGGGTGTAGAGCTTCCGTGCACGTGTTTTACCTAACGTATTCTGCCGTTCATCGCGATTAGGCGCCTTTTGGACTTTGTACGTGTGTAGCCCTTCACGTTTTTTCGCATCTTGCACGAAAGTTTTCGCGTCTTGCACGAAACTGGTACCGCTGACACCGTAGAATGTACCATTCCCAGCTTCCTGCTAATGGCACGATGAGAAAGATCCGGATTTTCAAGATTCGAGCGCAAAATTTCTTTGCGCCGTTGCTGTTCTTCCGACTGCATCTTCGCACGAATTGCACATCTGCTAGTGAAACTTACACAGCGTAAACAAATACACATTGAACTAATTCCACCTGAAATTTCAATAGAAAACATGCAATGTTACAGGCATTTAAAAGTGGTGCAATTTGATTCCGTACAACCTTTAGTTGCTCTTTTAGACATATAAAAAGCACTCGACAGTATTTGGCATGAAAGTTTGATTGCAAAACATAAAAAATTAAATTTTCCACTTTATACTACGAAATTTGTTCTAAACTTTTAAACTGATACAACTTTGCACGAAAATTATCAGAAGTTTAAGTCTGACTAATTGCCTGTTAGAACTGGTGTACCTCGGGATAGCATTATTAGGCAAATATTATATAACGTTTGTACTTCAGATCTTTCGGATTTTCTGATGACAGTGGCATCGCCTCAAATGGTAAAAGTCTTCGTGTTATAGCCAAGAGGCTACAAAAATGTTTGGACACTTATACTGATTATTTAAAAAAACAAATGAAGTTTGCTCCAAATGCTTCCAAAACTCCGTTGGCCATTCACATGAAAATCCGGACACACAAAAAATATTTTAAAAAAAACAACAGCATGTTTTTGATTAATATAATTTATTTCATTTAATAGATAAATGTGATACTCAACACAACTCCACATAGATTTCTATGGATTTATTTCCATAAGCTGTTGCGCGCACTTTGTTATTCACTCCTGTAATCAATCTTTGCACGGCGTCCTTGCCAATTGTCTTCGAAGCAGTATGCCACTTAAAACAAAATTCTTGGATCGTTGATACCTCTTCACCAAACTTTCTGTGGTTTCCTTTGACTTGACGCATTAAAAAAATTTGCACACCCCTCACTTCGAAGATGTGTGCGTGTAGCATCATGTCTATATTTTGATTTTTTTTGTTGAGATTAGCACTTCAGTTATCAAAATGTCGTCAAAGGAAGAGAAGCAACGCATCCAAATTTTGCACGTGCATGACGAAAATCCAAACTACTCTCACGCCAAATTGGCGAAATTGTTGAATGTGGCTAAATCAACTGTTACCAACGTTTTGAAACTGCTCGGTGAACGTTTGCCGACAGCCAGAAAAGCTGGATCGGGGGAAAATCGAAAGCCGGAGGCCACAGCGACGACAAAAATAAAAGCCCGCTGTTTCGAGCGGAACCCCAAGCTCTCCATCCGAGATGTCGCAAAGAAGCTGGGAGTGGCGCCTTCAACCGTGGATAGAGCTAAAAAATGAGCTGGAATGTCGACTTACAAGAAAGTGATGACTCCAAATCGCGACGATAAACAAAAAACGTCGTCCAAAGCACGATCGCGAAAGCTGTACACGACGATGCTGACGAAGTGTGATTGCATGGTACAGGACGATGAAACTTGCGTATCGGCAGACTTTAAACAGCTTCCTGGACAGGAATTATATAAGGCAACCGGACTGTCAAAGTTCGCGCAGAAATGTCTGGTGTGGCATTCCATCTGTACCTGTGCACTATGGTCCGAATGGACGAATTTCACGACAAAAATCGATAACTTGAAAACCATTAACTTTAGACAGATGGTGTTTTCGGGAGTTTTGATTTTCAAAATAAGATCTATCTTTTGGTTTGAGTTGTGACTAGGGTGGTCCTTTTATGTTCATAATAAAAAATTTAACTTTTTATTCTTATGATTTAGAGGATTTTTTGCTTCAACAGAATTGTAGATATTTTAGTTTAATGAAACTTTGGTGAAGAAATTTTAATTCTATCTCATCTACGTATCGTTTTATAACAGTTTTTCTAACTTTCCTTCGGGTGGGATTTAAAAAAAATAGTTTTTTTTTGCCGTAACATTTTTATTTCAATTTGAATTTGAAAACTCTGCATAGATGACTTTTAGGGTATAAAATGACGCACATTTTCAAGATACAAGATAGTTGCTAGTTATTGTATTAGAAAAGTTGTAGGGGTTGAAGTGTAAAAAAATATACGTTTTTGCAAGATATCTTATTCCTTTATTTGCAAATATTTGCAAACACAGAGTCCGTGAACTGAAAGTATAAACTTCCATCTACAAGATCTATGCAAAATTGGTTGTACCCTTTTGTCCCCTTTAGGGAAAAAAAATCTTTTTATATTTGGTTGTTTTGCATTTTTTCTGCATAATTTTCGATCAGCAGCATCAAAAATTATCACCAAAGACTGTAAATCTCGAGTTTTTTTTTATGAAAATGTTTATATTTTTATTTTAATCCAACTCCGTTAATTTATTAACATTCATATCACAGACAAACAGACATAACACATCGAACATTTTTCACTACATATCATGGTCACTAACACACCTGCGCCATCTGTTGAGCACACTGTGGTGGATGATAAAGCTGAACAGATTGCAGTAGTGTGTTAACGTCAAACGAAGATTCAAATATGTTAACACAGACAAACATACATAACACTTGCAGTTTCTTCATCGATTACCCACTAAACGGTCAATTCAAATGTTTCTTAGTTGGTAATATCGCCACAGGTAGTACGTATAGCCGATTTTCGTTTGACGTTAACACACTACTGCCATCTGTTCAGCTTAGTCATCCATCACAGTGTGCTCAACAGATGACGCAGGTGTGTTAGTGACCATGATTTGTAGTGAAAAATGTTCGATGTGTTATGTCTGTTTGTCTGTGATATAAATGTTAATAAATTAACGGAGATGGATTAATATAAAAATATAAACATTTTCATAAAAAAAAACTCGAGTTTTACAGTCTTTGGTGATAATTTTTGATGCTGCTGATCGAAAACTATTCAGAAAAATGCAAAACTACCAAATTTAAAAGATTTTTTCCCTAAAGGGACAAAGGGTACAATCAATTTTGCATAGATCTTGTAGATGGAAGTTTGTACTTTCAGTTCACGGACTCTGTGTTTGCAAATATTTGCAAATAAAGGAATAAGATATCTTGCAAAAACGTATATTTTTTTACACTTCAACCCCTACAACTTTTCTAATACAATAACTAGCAACTATCTTGTATCTTGAAAATGTGCGTCATTTTATACCCTAAAAGTCATCTATGCAGAGTTTTCAAATTCAAATTGAAATAAAAAAGTTACGGCAAAAAAAACTACTTTTTTAAGTATCACCCTAAGGAAAGTTAGAAAAACTGTTATAAAACGATACGTAGATAAGATAGATTTAAAATTTCTTCACCAAAGTTTCATTAAACTAAAATATCTACAACTCTGTTGAAGCAAAAAATCCTCTAAACCATAAGAATAAAAAGTTGAAATTTTTATTATGAACATAAAAGGACCACCCTAGTCACAACTCAAACCAAAAGATAGATCTTATTTTGAAAATCAAATCTCCCGAAGACACCATCTGTCTAAACTTAATGGTTTTCGAGTTATCGATTTTTGTCGTGAAATTTGTCCATTCGGACCATAGTGCTGTGGCTTGAAGAGCAACGTTTACTGTGCGACCGGAACCGTCAACCAGGAAATGTTTCTAAGCGAGTGCCAACAAATACGTCTACTGCCTTTCCTGAAGCGACACAATTGTTCCGTTCTGTTTTGGCCGGGCTGTTTGACTCATTGAACTGACTTCCCGTCCTAGCGCACGCAGCGATGTAGCCACTTTTCCCTCGGTCTTCCTCTTCATCATCCTTTGGAGCTGCTTGTCGCTCAGGATCGTCGGCCGTCCGGAACCGGGCTTTCTTTCGATGCTCTGATTGTTGTCTAATAGTGCCAAGATGTTGTAGATGCCGTAGCTGACGTATCCGGCGTCCACAAAGTGCCGCACGATGTGCGTATTCGACGCAGCGGGGTGCCTTTTTTTTGAACGCGCACACTTCTGAACGGAGTTGCTACACTGCTTTTGCCGTCAGAGTTAGAGTTCGACTGATAGAGCTGTCAAATTGTGTTTGCTGACTCATGGGTTACTATGATTGACGCTGCATGGGTAGTTTTGTCAGTGCGTGTGAAGGTAAAGCCATGACAAATCGGTAATTTTTGTCAATTTTTTTAATGCAAACCTTACTTGAATAGACTTAATTGCTAAGTGATTTCATTAATATAGAAACATCTTCCGAATATGCTTTTTTGTTCCATATTGAAAACAAAATTTTCTTTTTAAATATTCAACACGTTCAGTATTTTGTGTCAAGAACAGGATTTTGAACAAACTTGAAAACTTTTGAAAGTTAGAGGAAGAAAACCAGAGAAGTTTGTAGATAACAAGTATTTTTATTGTATTGTTTTGTGTTTTTATCAATAAAAACTAAATTTTCAGTGGTGATTCCGGCGTAGTGATTAGCAGTCATACCTCTCACGTCAATGTCATGAGTTCGACTCTAACCCCCGGACAAGTTATGAACATACCAAAAAAGGTATTTGAGTGACTCCGACGGGAGATCAACCAGCCCAGGTCTAAAAATCTCGATAATCAAGAAACTTAAAAAAAATCTTAAGTTTCAAATGGCAAGAAACTAACATTGACATTAAACTTAAGAGTAACCTGCTATAAGGATCATTCACTCTATGTCCGGTCTTATGCATAGGATAAATGAAGTTAATTGATGTGCCTGTTATCATCATTACTTTTCGACCACTTAGTTTTGTGAATGGCAATCCATGAAATTATAAGGTGTCGTTTGGCTAAAACTAACTACAATTCCCACCTATTGATTAAAAGTTAAGTAAATGAAAAAACCATGCTTTTTATTGCATATGTACGAGACGTGCCAAATTCTCGATTTCGTAAATAAACAGGGTGTGCTGATCCATTCTTCCTGGTCGTCATCAAGCATATGCTGTTTTTTTAAGTGAAGGAAATTCGAGCCACATTTCCTCACGGCTACCAACAGCAGCTGGTCGATCAAAAGCAGAAGATCTAAAATGCACAACTAACTGAAAAGGTACCTCGCACTAAAAAGGGTCGGAAAACAAATTATTCCAATCAGGTGGTTTAAATGTTAACCACCAGATTATAAGAGTGATGTGTGATGCATGATTCATCTATGCGTAGCAATTTGTGGCAGCCAAACAGTTATAGTGGTTTACACTGTCTAGGCACAAACGGTATATGTTGTCGGTTGTACAGATTGTTGCTAGATTAAGTTAAAAAGTTTGGCAAGATTACTGCTTGTTGTATCTTCAGATAAATTAGTGGCAGACCTGTCTCGCTCATATCGAATATAAACTAGAGTTCGTTAAGAGGGACAGCAATGCGAACTCAGTCTTTGGGAAGATAAAGATGTTCAAATAGCTCGAAGATAAAAAATAAAATTCCTGCTCCAAATACGAAAAAAATACCGGGAAACGGTTTTGTAACAAAACCTACAGATAAAGTCGATCGAAGCAATCATTGATTTTGTGCAAAAGTTCTAACGTACAAAGAGAAAATTGCCTTTAATTGTTGATCGATTCTCTACATCGTCTCTTTTGGGATCTGGTTGCAGCTAAGCTCGACATGTGGAGATATTACTTCATCAACTAATATTATAAAAAAAACGTTTTTGCAGTCGTATTTTTTACAGAAGAAGATTGCCTAGTTTAACCAATACGCGTGACAAAATCAAAAATCTGGCTAAGGAGAAACTAGTCCAAATCCACTAACATTGTCCCGTCATGATTTCAGAAGCCTATTTTTATTTTCATTTGTGGAAAGCATAAATTCAAAATCACCCACAGTTAGAATTGGAACATAGACTATTGCGCATATTTTGGATATACATTAACAAATAGAATTCTGTTTCAACAAAAATGTTCAAAAATTAATCATCTTGATTTCGAAGAAATTTGCGGAATTTTCCCGGAATACGTTTCATCAACCAGCGCACATTACTCTCATCCATCATTTTGGCAAACTTATTCCAATTGGTTCTCAATTCATTGATGCTTTTGACGACACTGCCATTTACCTTCAGGTTCCTCTTCATAATAGCCCAACATCTCTCTATAGGTCTGAGCTGGGGACAGTTTGGTGGGTTGAGTTCTTTCGGTATCAACTGAAGCCCGTTGGTTTCATACCACCGCAGCACTGCTTTACTGTAATTACAGATTGCAAGATCTAGCCAAATCTAGCTCGAACCTGTCATTCATTTTGGGATCTGATGAATGGCAATATTCGCTTTTGGGACATTCCATTCTGTACAGCTCTGAATTAAATGTCTTATAAGTAATGAAAACCCTGGTCTTCCTACCATAGCTACAGATGCCTTGCCGAATCATGTATTTACGTGCAAATTTATCTGCAAACACAAACTTGAATTTGTCAGGAATATCTCCCCGAGCCGCAGCCAAGTAAAATTTTGTCTCGGTAGCTGTTTGAATTCGGCCTTTACATAGGTTTCATCATCCACGAGGAGAGCCATTGAATTTTGTCAACACCTGATTATACCTTTGGCACGGATTCTGGCCAAATTGTTCTGCGTTTGATCCCTATCTACAGGCACGGTATAACATGAAGCTTTTCCAGAGACGAATCCGTTGCACGGTACTGCGTGTGGCGCGAAACTTTTTGGTCAAATTGCAGGTCAATGTTCTTGATGACTTTGTTCCGCAATTGACGGTTGACAGTATCCGCCCGACGCTTGCTCTGTGGTTTGCGATCCGGTGACAATGTTTTTCTGTACTTTTTCCAACCAAGCCAGTTTTGGCCCAGCGCATAATTATTTTTCTTCTTATTTCTTCCATTTTGTATTTCCCTGAAACACGTTCGAACTGCACCGCGAAAAAAAACTTCTGATGTTTTGTTTATTATAGGGAACACAACAGATGTCATAGTTTACAAATCCGATCACTAGGGTTGCAGTAAGCATAAAAAATGTTCAAAAATGCATAAACAAAAAATCAACTTTGCAAGGTTGTTGTCCGGCATTCTTGCAACATGCCCTGCGCACCGTATCCTTCCGGCTTTGGCCACCTTCTGGATGCTGGGTTCACCGTAGAGTTCAGCGAGCTCGTGGTTCATCCTTCGCCGCCACACACCGTTCTCCTGCACACCGCCGAAGATCGTCCTTAGCACGCGTCGCTCGAAAACTCCGAGTGCTAGCAGGTCCCCCTCGAGCATGGTCCATGTCTCGTGTCCGTAGAGGACCACCGGTCTTATTAGCGTTTTATACATGGTGCATTTGGTGCAGGGGTGATTTTTTTTAGACCGCAGTTTCTTCTGGAGCCCGTAGTAGGCAGGACTTCCACTGATGATGCGCCTTCGATTTTCACGACTCGTATTGTTGTCAGCCGTCAGTAAGGATCCGAGGTAGACAAATTCATCCACCACCTCGAAGGTATCCCCGTCTTTGCTGCTTCGCGTTTCAGGCGGGTGTACAGCTCAGCCATCGTTCTAAATGTTCTTGCGATAATGTCCATGTCGTCCGCAAAGCACACAAATTGACCAGATTTCGTGAAAATCGTACCCCGGCTGTTGAGCCCGGCTCGTCGCATTACACCTTCCAGAGCGATGTCGAATAGTAGGCATGAGAGTCCGTCACCTTGTCGCAGTCCCCGACGAGATTCGAATGAACTGGATAGTTCACCCGAAACACTTACGCAGTTTTGCACACCGGCCATCGTTGCTTTGATGAGTCTGGTCAGCTTCCCAGAAAAGCCAGACTTCAAAGACTTCACATACCAGACCTCTATGTTGCAGTACAGCAAGAACTTTATTAAAGTTTGGCATGTGAAATATGTGTAGTTTCGTAGTTTCTTAGATTTGTACCATCAAAAAATCAAGATGGCGAAGCGAATCGGCCGTGATGACGGTCATTTTTATATTCTGCAGATCTCCACCTTAAGGACAACGAAACTTTCAAATAAAACCCACCATAAGGGAACAAGAAGATCGCTACAACTAAAGTAAGTATTGAAATATTATATGACAGCTGACTAATTTTATTGAAATTAGGGAGCCAGTATCAGTTATTGATGTTTGCTATGACATCTAAGAGGAATTTACTTCTCTTCAAAAATGACATAGACAAAGACACTTTCTGGATGTACAAAGCAGGATCATAGGAAGATTAGAAAAACTACACGGTATAGCCACATTGCGTTGTTTGAAATGATGAAGTAGGACTACGGTACTAAATGTAAGCTATTTTGATAGTACAATGCAATATTCTTTAAATTAATATACTTTTTAAGACAAGGTTTATAATTTATGAAATTTTCAATAGATTGTGGCCCGAAATCAACAATATTCTATATTGAAATATTGAAAACAATAATTTTGACTAATTGGTGTAAATTTTTTGAAAATCTTTGGAGAAACAAATGAGATATCAACGCTCAAAACATCACCACTTCCCCTCGTGGGATTGCAAGCGTAAAAAGAGATATTTTTATTGTATTAAAAATAACAACAAAACATAATTTAATGGAACAAATCTTCCTCAATTTCTATGATTATTAAGCCTTTCAAACGAATGCTTTAACGCCCTGTCGACAGTTGACATTTAGGCAGTTGCCGAAACCTTAGCCATAGCCGATTAAAAGATGGATGTCGACATGTTCTTCAGCTCTTTAGATCAGACGGCAACGCTACAATTAGCAATGTATAGTTGAGTTCACCACCAGGTGGCAGGGTGATCGCATGAAGAATTGCTAAAATCCGTCCATTTTTAATGCATACGTTGAACTAAAGTGATAACTACATTGAAACTCAATTATGCTTATAGCTCAATCGCTACTTTGTCAAATTAACGAAGAAAACAGAAATTGGGAAAATTAAGAAAAACTAACCGGTCTAATTCGGTCATATTGCTTTATTTGACTTAATCACAGTTTAAGCCTGTTGGCATCTAACTATAGCAATTTGTCTTCCTAATATTTTCATTAATTTACCCTTTTTCTCCAAACAAAGTTCCGCAAAATTCATAACGTGTCATTTTAACCACGTTCGGTCAAAGATATAATTTATCATAAAAAATTCCGTATATATACAGGGCACTCAAATGGAACTCAGCTTTCATATTAAGCATTCCATTTGTTAAATAGATTTTCAAACGACCATACTGTGTACTCCAATTTCCGTTGGCATCAACTTTGACAATTTCACGATTATAATAGGTAGCATCAGGGGCAAAAAGGCATCCACCTCAACGTAACAACATCTCTCAATTTCACGAACTCTTGAAGAGAGCACCTTGCGATAATCTCTTCGGGGCTATGCGCATTCCAAAATGAGTGAGTAATCAACCGAAAGAAAGTAAGATGTTCAGTTAAAATCGAAAGGCGTGTGGGCATTGTGTGTAGGAAAAAGTGCGAAGCTCGAATAGCTAAGAGGAAGGTGAAGGAAAAATACTACCTACAAAAACAAGTAGCCAACAACGAGAAACATACGCCGGTCGTACAAGGCACGAAAGTTATAAGCCCCGTAGTTCGACCAGACTACCATTTAGTCCCAGCAGCGCAGAATGATGTCGTTTTCTCCGCTCTATATTTGCATCTTTCGCTCCATTCGTTTGCCTCAACTTCAATTTCAAGTGGCCTTCGCGCGTAAACCTGTGAGCAATAACAAAACTTAGAAAGACTTCATTATAAACATCTCAAGAGCTTTGCAGGCGCATTTCAACACCAATGCACTGTGTTTTGATTCCTCGTCCAAAATTAAGTGTGTTGTGTTTTCGGATAAAAACCGTTGAAAATCAGGGGGAATTGACCATTCAGTGGTTGAAAATCAATTTCACTGCGATAAAAGCCCTCTGCAGCATCTGAATTATAGGCCTTCTATGTTTGATTCGTTGTTGTGAAAGAATGAAACATAATTACATATAGGTATAACCAATCTGCATGACGACTTGATTTTCCCTGAACTGATTGTTACCCCAAGAAAACTGCATGAGATCTTATGTGTATCACGGCTTGGTAGCAGGGCAACATGGAAATCTTGATTAATGGACAGATGGATGCTGTGGTGCTAAAGAGTACGACAAGCGTCTACTATATCAATTGGGTGAAATGTTCCCACGCAACATGTGTATGTGTGTATCTGACAACGACAGCTCCGTTTGCCACTATCCACGGTCATCAAACAATACTAGTTAGGTGGTTTTCCCTTTCCAAATCACACGGCTGCAAAGAGCTGCCTAGTTGGATGAGAAAATTAGCGGTTGTTTCCCATCGATAAACTTTTCATTATCATACAAAGTCTGAACTTTTCTCACGCTGTTGTTTCAATTGCCCCGGTTGTTGCAAGTTCATTGATTGTTACGCCCAGCCACAGGAGCTACATACATTCATTTTTATGCAGCGGAAAAGGCACAATTCCTTGCAAGATGCATATGCCGTTCAACAGATATTTATTTGTATGGATGTTATGTGTTGTTGAATATCAGCATGCGGAAATGTTAATGTATGCGAACGGTTTATTGATGTTAGAAATCTCTACGCCATATTTCAGAGTTACATGATTAATGTTATTAGCTAACGCAGGGCAAAATTTCATCAACTCGTTCAAAACACTATAACTGTTGAAATATTTCCGGTACGAGTGAAATATTGACCCCAAACATAGTATCTATACTTCATAAGCATTCTATTGAAATCATTTCCTTAGCGTTCTTTCTTGGATTTGCAATATACAAGTGATACATTTTTGTAGGGGTAAATATTCTCATATTAATCGCATTGTTTCTATATTCATGTTTCGCTTAATCAAGACTAGTAAAAAGATATTTTCAACTAATATTTGCTTACGTTATCGATATTAATATAATATTTACATACGTTGTAATAAATTTTTGCTAACATGGAATCACATATTCAATCATTGCCAACGAGCTGTGCCACGTATGAATCATTTGATTTCGAACTGAATGAATTTTAAAAGATAAGATTAATATACTTACATCTTACCTATTTGAAATCTTTTAGTTTCGTGTCTGCGAAAGTTCTTTGTGCCTTGGAAAATTAGATGTCACGGTCGAAGCCGGCCATAATGATGAGAATTTTTGAATTCTATCGAACTTCATCTGATGTTTTTTAGGTTCTCTTCAAGTTTGTTTAAGTTGCTGTATTGTAGGATGACAATTGGTTTGACTTGGATAAAGTTTTAATTTTAATGTTTAGCTTATCATCAGCCTTAAACCCGATTCCTGCTCCTTGAAACTGGCATATATGCCACTACTCCATGTTGATGATATACATAGAATATTGTTTGTGCCTACCCAACATTCTGATTTTATAAACAAGTATTTGCTCTAGTGTTAGTTGAAGGCTTTCTCTGAACTTTGATAAGCACATGAGTTTTTGTTAACTACATTTAGAGCCCAATAGGAACTTGAAAGTTCAAGGAAAGTTCATGCGAAGCATTGCGTGAACTTCCACTGTATAACAGTTCTTGACCACGAGAAATTATTTAAAGTTTATGAAAAAATCATGCGAAACCTTTTATCAACTATTATTGTAAGATATTTTTAAACTTTCTGAAAAAGTCTGTGAGCCAATCGTGCACTTACTGTAATTGCAATTCTAGAATAACATTGTCAAACTAATGACAAACTGAATAAGTGTACAGCGAATTTTGAGATTCCGTTTAAAAAATAACAGTAATTGTTTTCCATTGATGTAACTTTTTTTAAATCTTTGTTATTTCTTGGAATTAGTTGAGTTTCTAGCATCAAACACAATTAAAGTAATCGATCAACATTTTAGGTTCGTTTGTTTGTTTGTTGATTCAAGTAGACTACCCCTAGGAGCTTCTAAGTGCTTTATCTTCGCGTTATTTTATCATCACCTTTGTATGGGTCCCTTCTCATTGTTCAATTCCGGGCAATGAGAAAGCGGACTCGCTTGCAAAGGTGGGCGCTATGGAAGGCGATATTTATGATCGACAAATCGCCTTTAACGAATTTTTTACTATTTTTCGTCAACAGTCACTCGTCAGCTGGCAGCATAAATGGAGTAAAGGAGATTTGGGGCGATGGCAACATTCTATCATCCCAAAGGTGTCGAAGAAATCTTGGTTTAGCGGGATGGATGTGGGTCGAGACTTCATTCGTGTCATGTCTCGCCTCATGTCCAATCATTATTCTTTGAACGCTCATTTATACCGGGTTGGGCTGAGCGACAGCAATCTCTGTGAGTGTGGACAAGGCTATCAGGACGCAGATCACGTTATTTGGTCTTGTGCTGAGCATCGTGGTTTCAGATCGAGGCTTTATGATTCCCTTCGGGCTCGAGGTAGACAACCCAATGTGCCAATTCGAGATATTTTGGCTGTACGTGATTTGGAGTACATGAAACTCATTTATGTGTTTTTGACTAACATTAGCCTTAGATTGTAGTTAGTTTAACCTGTATGTTTACTTTAAGTTTTTTTTTAATATGTGTATGTGTGTTTTTTTTCTTTTTCAAAAATTGTTCAAGTCAAAAGAAAACCATAAATTGTATAGTTATAAGTGTTTAGATAATTTAGAATTTAAATTTGATATGTTATGTAAACCATACTTTAAATTCCCACCCTCTTCCCATCCGTAATTTGTAATTCCTATTAACCTCGAGACGGCCGCGAGTAATCGGCTCCTCCCTCCTAACTTTAGTTTTAAGATAAATGATGTATAAAAGTATGAAAATTTGGCTCTGTAAAGTTAATTCGATTGAGCCTGTACAAATAAATGATTATTAAAAAAAAAAAAAAAAGTAGACTACCCCCGCGCTTCGTGACTGACCCCAACAGCATCGTTTTTGTTGGCTAATCGGTCCAAATTGGCACTCAAGTATCAATTTAAAACAAATGGATTGTTTTTCGAATTAAAATCCACCAACACACTTTGCGAGTGGCTTCAAGAAAGGATCTGTTGGTTCAAAGCGGCCATACAGCAAGCATTAAATTTTGTTTGTTTGTTTTTTCATTAAAGTAAACCACCATCACACTTGTTGAGTGACCTCAACAGCATCATCACTGATGGTTTAAATCGGCGGAAATCTCTCAAGCATTTCCATAAAAATATCTTGTGAACTCAATATCAAAATATGATTTTGATTTTTACTAGCGAATAATTTTATTATCGAAGAATAAAATTTAATTCTATAATTTTGCAAATTTTGATTCGTAACCATAACCTAGAACAAGCAGTGAATACATTCTATAAAATTATAAACGATTTATTAGAAGCCACGATATCTAATAAGCAAAGAAAAATATCTACGAGACACTGAAGAAGTCTGCACATTGTAAACGAAATACGCGTATCTGTCGAAGATAAGCAAAGGTAGTTGGAATTAAATGGAGATTACTAATTTTTCTTCTAATTTATAGTTACAAGTATTCCACTAAACAGCTCAAACCCTCTAGGATTCAAAAATATCTTATAAATCAAAAGCACAATAGTAAAATAAATTTCAAATATAGGAAGCAGAAAGCCCACAAACCTTATCAAGGCAACAATATTGATATTAACTTCCAAACATATTTCACTGATTGTGACCAGTTGATTTTAGAAATGAAGAAATCGCACGAAGAGTTCAACAACAAAGTAGAAAGTTACATGTTATCAGACACGAAGTGTTTTTTTAGTTTTGTGATAAACAAATAATAGTTAAGAAATTTTTCTTCACAAATGCACATGCAACATGCAGATTGCTGAAGTTTTCTAATCGGCAGCCAATTAATAGATGCTGTAGCAGGGAGAAACACTCGTCTATCTGTTTAACATATTGTTGAACACATATTAACGTAGGCATTTAATGTATATCCCTCAATGAAATCTTATTTTGTTTGAATTTTTTTTAGACGGGATGGAAAATCTGCAGACCCCCGAAGAATTCAGGGTGTGGGGATGAGGGTGCCAACTCCACGACCCACTAAACACTTCACCCGGAACTATTAAATCAGGGAGGAGACTATTGTACCCTTAAGCACCCATTGCGTCTAACTACGTAGGACTTTGGTAGTTAAGTGGTCCTTGTGACATGACAATGGGCGTTCCGCTATTTTAGTTGGAGATCAAGGACAATCTGGGAGGCTGCTATGCATACCGCGTCCCAGAGGTCCCAGTCTAGGCACATCCTCTGGACGAGATTGTTCGGAGTCTTGCCGTAACCGCTTACGGCTATCATGCCTGATCTCGTGCCGTCGAAGCGAGGACATGCGAAGGTTTCCTTAACTCCCGCGCACACGGTGTATACTGAGGACTGTGCATGTCCGTATTTGTGCAGATACTGTCTAAGGGTAAATCCACTTCACCGTGTTGCCTACCGACCCACCCGGTTAGTTTCGTGATTAGTCGGTGGGTCCGCCTACCTTTAGAAGAGTTGTTCCATTCATGCTACCACTTAACCATAAATGCGGTTCTAATGGTCTCTCAAATACCTCTTGTGACACGTTGTTCGAAGCACTCTATGTCATCTTTTATGACGATGCCTAATGCACTAACCACTCTTAGGCACATAAGCCTGTGTGTGCTCTCGAGCTTACCTAGGTAGTTCTTAGTACTCAAAGCAGTGATCCATGCCGGCCCACCGTACCTTAGTGTAGACAGGGCGACACAGGCCAGGAGCGTACGCTTGCTCCCTTGCACCGCCGAGCTATTCGACGTCATGCGGGATAATGCCGATATAGGCATACAGGCTTGCTTGCAGGTGTAATCGACGTGGCTGATAAAGGACAGCTGGTCGTCGATCATAACCCTCAAGTACCTCAAAGCCCTCTTTGATGCTAGTGTGCAATTGCCTACACTAATCGTAGCCTGTTGCTCCGATTTGCGATTGTTAACAACCGTGACCTCAGTCTTGTGATGGGCAAGCTGCAGATTCCTAGAGCTCAACCATCTCTTCACAATGCCAATGAAGTGTGAGGCTGTTAGCTCCACCTCTTCGATGGATTTACCATATATCGCAAGGGGGAAGTCGTCTGTGAACCAGACGATCTTCAACCCATTCAGGAATTTGAGCCATAATACCTCGTCGTACATCGTATTCCATAGCACCGGGCCCAGGATCGAACCTTGCCGGACGTCTACGGTGATCTGGATACGCCTCTGATCCACCTCTGTGTTGTTCACCAGTGCCCGATTCTTAAAATAACTTCCCAGAATCTTGTACAGATTCTTGTTTGGATACCTTATATTCGTCGAAAAGTACAAGTATGGTTTACCACCAATAATTTTAAAATCAATATCGAATGAAATAGTAAAACCCTTGTTTTGAGTGTTCAATCCGTCTCTGAAATCTAGTACTTTGCCTTCTATATAGAAAGAATCACTATTGTAAACCAAAAGTGACAAAATATCTCACGTAAAAAAAACTACTGTTTGTTTGCATTAAAATCTATTGTTAATCAAGATATTTTCTCATAAGTTAAAAATTTAATCACTAGCAAACAATATGTTTCTATCAAATGTCGTTCGACAACTGCTATTTTGTTAATTTTTTTGACATTTTCTTTGAACGCAATGGATAGAGGAAATTGCGTAGGAGCATTTCATACTGACTAGAGTAAAGTATTCGATAGAGTTGACATTCCTTTATTTCATTTCAAATTATCTATGTGTAGGTTCATCAGGGTGTTTTCAATCTAATTCAATCATATCTGACTGGATGAACACAAGAAGTTATGGGTGAAGGAAATTTTTCATCGGTAGGGAATGTGACATTTTGTGTCCCCCATGGCTCCCATCTTGGCCCACTACTGTTCAGTGCGGTAAAAACTCAATCTTAATTAAAAAAGAATCGACAAATTTAAGGAAGATCACCTTTCATTACCATCACTCCATAGTAAGTTCAATTGAAGCTAGTAAACTTATTCAATTGAGCCACGAAGAGTTCATTGTTAAATGAGAAGCTACTTACTAACTCACCTACTTCAAGTAATCGAAAACAACGCTTTAAAATTAATTTCGTCGACTTGTGGCTGTGCTCCGTGATTTGAATTCATTTGCTGTCAAATAAACAAGAATGAACATCACACTTCTACAAATTCATGCTTAACATCAGGTCGGACAATGTAAAACTGGCTTCTTTTTCTCTC
This sequence comes from Aedes japonicus, assembly GCA_034211315.2. Taxonomy (NCBI): domain Eukaryota; kingdom Metazoa; phylum Arthropoda; class Insecta; order Diptera; family Culicidae; genus Aedes; species Aedes japonicus. Next base: position 213,244 of record JASCZW010000146.1, on the reverse strand, counting down.
CTAGGTAACAGTACTGAAGAGATACCTGTATCAGTGCAGTTGTCTTACTTAAAGTGAAACTGGAGGAAGTCCTTTTTCCATATGATTTATAGGTTTGGTTAAATATCACCTAACGATTTTTGAGACTAAAAATCATAAACAAAACCAAACAAACAACGCTGAAATTGCTAACCAATGGATCCTGCAGTTGAGTACACGATTTTTGAAAATTTCACCACCGAAGTGCCAATTGTATTTGAGGTTTTGTACTCAGAAAACTTTGAAGTGATAGGGACTTGAACCAGTGTGTCCTTGTCCGAATAATACAATGATCTTCTATGTTTCTCAATAAAATTACGAGCAAGGTCAAATAATAATTTGCCCCCCCCCCCCCCTTTTACTCTGAGAGGCTACTGAGGAATTGCGGCGAGTGGACCATGCCTTAGCCTCGATTTAGCTTAAGCTCCAGCCACGGCTTCTAGCGGGTCCATCAGCTGTCTCAGGCCTTTCCACTGGAAACATGACAGCGGAACATTATGTACGACATGATTTTTATTCTTGGATCTACTAACAACTGTTTGTCAATAGTTATGGCCTTTTTTTGTATGTTTCGTGGCTTCTTTTGTATGTTTCGTGGCGGTGCTGTCAAACCGTGTTCTTTGGCCAGGTTTGGGTGACGAGTCATACTTTGTTTATGCATGTGTGCAAGCGGTATTTCCGCCAATTTGGAAGAACGCTCGATCTCCTTCATATCGCACAATTTTTTTTGAGATCTCGGAAAAAAGTTATTGTGATTTTGGTTTCACTCTTCCGTTTTCCGCCTTCCATTTTGGATGCCACAAGAAGCTCAATTGATTCTCGGTAATTGCTTCAATTACCAATTACCAATTGCTTCGTTGTGATTAGCTTTTATAAAATGAATAGGACAGTCAGCCGATTCATTTTATAAAAGCTAATCACAACGATCGCCCTGACCAGCGGTTCGAATGAATGTGTGTTGATTCAATCAAATGGTACGAAGACCGTGAATCCCCATCCCAAGTAACATTTTCAAAACCATCCTGCTTTATTGAGTTTTATTAAAGTTTTATGAAAGTCACTAAAAATTAATTTGCTTTTATTATGGCACCAAGAGGTGCCAATAGGTTTCATATTTTAGTCCGGATTATGAAAACCTACGCAGCTTCGAATCTTAAAACCTTGTTTTCTCAAATTCCTTTTTCTCCTATCTAAAGTTCTATTTCGATTTTATGAACTCGCAAAATGCTGTTTTGAAGTACCGTTTTAGGGCTCATTAATATTATCTTATAGTGGTCAGTTGAAAAAGTACTCATAAACAATTTTGCCTCGAGTAAATGCATTAAATGGCCAAAAAGTTTAACAGTAGTTTCACCGTAGTTTTAGAGTAAGATAGATTGGATTTTTTACAAAACGGTGATTTTTTCCAATCGCCATATTGAAACATAAGAAATAATTGAAATTTGGAAAAATAAATGCCACAAATTTTAAAAGTAAAGCAAACGAATTGCAGAAACGCACCTCGTTGAACTACTCATTCGAATAGCACATCATTAGTTTTGTAAGTTTTTCCCATCAAATGGTGTATGCATGAGGTCATTCTGCTCAGTCCAGCGAGACATATTAGCATTCTAAAAACTTTTCCTTCGTTGGTACTTGGTTGAACGGTTTCTAAAAACTGGTGACATAACACCATTATTTAGAAACCGTTCACTACATGAACATTATTGTTACGGTTTCAGAACAACCTCTTTGCTGTTTTCTTCTCTCTGAAACTCAAAACAGACAGGAAATGCTCGAAAACACAACAGAAAATATGTCGAATTTCAATTAAATGAAGACCTTGTCATTATGATTCAAGACCAACGACAACAACAATTTAAGCAGTTGTTTTAATTTCAGTCTTGAGGTTGGTTTAAGGTTGAGCAAATCAAACACTTCGCCGAAAACAGAAACTCGACAATAGCTTCATCAAACGGGCGATCGATGCGTTCGTCATCTGTTTGTATTGAATGGCAAGGTTATTTCCAGCTTCCCCAACTCTTCACCACCACATCATATCTACTTTCATTTTCTATAAGGGAGTTGAAACGTTTAAACAGGTTGATTACCTTGCCATCGAGCGGCATTGGATAGGTGGTGCGCGCAGGCTAAACAAATATATATGTAGTTCCAAGTTCCAGAGAAAGAACAGGCAGGCAAATGGTTGAAGAAAGTAAAAGTGGTTTTCTTCTGTCCGAGCATTTTTACAATTTTGCTTCTTCCTTCTACGAACGCCAATGGCTGCTATATGGGGTATCCTGTTTTAGTTGGCCGTCTGGTAATAGTTTGAGAAAGTCATGTCAATATGAGGCGATGCTGTATTATAAAGTGAATGCATTATTATGTAGGCATCGGTCGTTTAAAATGTATCGGAGTATGTATGAACTTTTCCCATGCAAAATCCCATGGTTATGCAAAATCGACTACATATGTATGTTTTTGGCAACGACAGTACATTAACGGAAGCTCAAGCTGAGCTGCAAATGGCGGTGTTCCTTGCATTTACATCATGACGTAATATTTTTTAAATGAGCACCGGTTATATATCACGTGATTTATGATGTTGTTGAGATAGAGTAAATGAGCACTCCGAAACATTATCTCTCGGAAATTTGACAAGGATAGTTTCAAATTTTTACCTTCCGAAACGATACAGATTACGATTTGTAAGTCGTTGTCACAGCATTAATCAATCTCCGTTGTGTGTCACTATAAATGCTATGTTTTTACTAATTGTATTATTATTGATTGCGTTGGAACATGCTGGCATGTTTTTCACCTTCATTCTAGAAACGACACTTTTGCTGGTTGCGATGAGCACCTCGATAGCGCTCTTCCACGTATTTAGCCAGATTGTTCTATTGATAAGCGAACCGAGTTGTTCTTATCTAAGGTACTGGGTGATAAGTGGTTTGTTTCACTCACAATACCTACTAGTTGACTCTCATTATCAGCCGCCGTTGACCACTTTATGCGTCTGTATGATGATGTCATATCTTTCATTTGCGAGGTATCAGTACAAATTGCAGACCAGGTGACGCGATAGCGGAACGTGAGTTGATTGAGCAATTTGCGACAAACATTTCAAAAAGTTCGATTGCATTGTTATTTTGATTTCCGTACTTAAATGTAAAAACACTTTTAGTTAGAAATTTTTAACCGTATAAGTTACTTTGTTTATTTTACAAGACCTGCTCACAAAAACATAAAATGGGCCAGGCAATATATCTATTCTTGATGTTGAATTGAGCCTCTGGCAAAAACGGTCAAAATTGATAGGTGCTTCAAATCAATTTTGTGATTTGAAACTTTCAAATAAACTTGAGACAACATTGAAAGATATTATATTAAGCTGCAAGTTGCGGCAAAATTTTCAGTTTTGAGTTGCAAATTTAAGAAAGTCAATATTACAATATTGACTTGAAGAACCAATTAATTATCATCCATTTTCGAATTTTTGTTTTCAATATCAGTATGGAAAGCTTATGTTGAGTCCAAATCAAGGTTTTGTTAATTTTACTCAGTCGGTTGCCTTAGCTCAGTCGGTAAAGGCACGGCTACAAAGCAACACCATGCTGTAGGTGGCTGGATTCGATTTCCGGTCTGGCCTAGAAATTTTGCGTTAAGGAACATTTCTCGACTCCCTGGGGTATGATCCCAAGTAACCACAAGCATTATATGATTGCACTTATTCAACATCGGTAATGCAGCATCGAATTAATTCAACAGTTGTCATGTAATGCAGCGTTAGATTAGCTTAAGAATGTAGTGATGCATTATTCAGCTTTAATCCAGCTTCAATGCTGCACTAAACGTAATGCATATGCCCTATATATGCATGCTATTACAGCCTTGTTGTTACTTGGGATTTTACTTATCACACAAGCATACTAATTCAAAAGTGGTACCTGGCATCAAAAGAAATTTTTATTGTGGGTTATAAATGGCGTATTTCAAGCGTTTTCAAAATTACCTTGTTTCCCTATGAAAACCCAACCATCAAACTTTGTTAGTGGCCTCAAAAGCATCCTTACTGTTCGGTTAAAATCCGCTCAAAAGCGTTATTAAAAAATGCCTTGCTTTCCCAATGAAAAAGAGCATATTTACTGTTAGTTTAAATCCAGCCCCTGTTAATGATAGGGTCATTAATACACCGAAAAATGAAATAATTTAATTTCGCAAGAATGAGATATTGAGAAAAGTTGCAGCAGATGTTTTTACAAGTCACTTTGCTCAATTTTTAAAAATGGAATCTTCTATATTTTAACAGTTATATTCCGTAATCAGTGGAACACCACATAAAACCATTTTTCCCTTTATTATAATGTTGTTATTGAAAGTTGCAACTCTCAACTTTTAATACCAAATATTTATTATGAAAATATTACTTGTTTAGAGGTTCTTTCACTTCAAGTGACAATCTTTTATACAAAATTACGCAAATGTACATTGAAGTTTCTGAATGAAATATACAAATAGCATAGCATAGTCTAGAATGGCCCGTAACGCTGGTAGATCACCTTTTCGTGGTGCGTTACGGGGTATCAGATCAACCACCGAACCCTAGTCCGAATTAATTCAAACTAGGGAACATATTTGTTATTTGTAGTCAAAGGAACATATTTTAGTCTTTATTACATTTTATGTCTTATGAAAAGTGACAATACCCGTTTTGCAATTGTGCGAGGATGAGCTTAGAATAAGTAAAACATGGTTAGTCTTCATTTATGTGAATTCTCATTGTCTATTTGATGTTCTATAGTTTGAATTGGTTATGACTAGGGTTCTGATGCATGGTCAGTATCGGAGTCATAGTTTGTTTTCTTTGCAATGAATCTGATTTTGACTGATAAAGGGGCGCGCCTTTGAAGAGTGCTCTCACTCCTCAAAGGGTTTAAATAGCGGAAACTTTCAATAAAATTTGATTCATTGCCAACAAAATAAACAATGACAACTGTAACAACACCGAATACCTCATCATTTCTCAATAGTGATGAGGTAAATCGACATGCACTAAACAAAGGACATGGGATATACTACAATAGATCAAATTACTGGTCTCAGTGGTTTATGTCCCGAACAGAGGAAAAAAAAAATAGTCTAGAATATTTGCACATAGCGAGGGGAGTTACCGAGATAAGCCTATTCACTCCCACTTAACATTTCGTCAAAAATGCTGAGTTTCGTAGGCTCGCTTCTCTCTGCGCACCTGGCCACGTCGTTACAACTGTTTGAAAAATTGATAATTGTCTCGGCATCTAAAGATTGGACTCGGATAAAATGCGACACTTTTGGTTTTGGGTGTAACTTTTTATCGCGTGGGTAAAAAATAATGAAATTTTGGGTAATAATAGTTTAGAGTGTTATGTTCATGTGTGCAAAATTATCGCGATCTTTCAAGTAGTTTTCAAGATGCATTCGGAATCCACCATTCCACCGTGTCACGCTTTGTGAAGATGTTCCAGGAGGCCCGAAGACCATCGAGCGGCGTGCTGGAAGCGGCCGAACACCGAAAACGGAATACCCAGAGGAAGCGCGGAAGATAAGGCAGTACTTTAAGAATAACCCGAATCTTCCCACCCGAACGTGGTCAAAAAGGTCAATTCATTGAAGTGGTTCGGCCAGCAGACCATGCAGCGGGCTGGGCTACGTGTTTTTTAGGTCAGGAAGGCGCCAAACCGGACTGACACGGTGGCCAAATTGCGTTCGCGGAAGCTGTACCGTGAGTGGCTGGTCAAGCCAGACTGTCTCATCATGGACGACGAGACATATATCAAGATGGACACCAAACAAATCCCTGGCCTCGAGTTTTTTGTCGGTACGTCCCGCATGGAGGTTCCGGAAAAGTTCCGGAAGAGAAAGATGGACAAATTCGCGAAGAAGTACCTGTTGTGGCAGGCGATCTGCAAGTGCGGACGGTACAGCAAGCCGTTAGTTACAACCGGCACCATAAAAGGGCAGATTTATTGAGAGGAATGCTTGCAGAGGCGCTACTGCCCTTCCTCCGCATTCACCGTGGTCCTACGCTGTTCTGGCAGGATCTCGCTTCGTGCCATTAAGCCAAGCCTGTAATGGATTGGTACGAAGCGAAGGGCGTTAATGTGGTCCCGAAGGAGGCGAACCTGCCAAATACACCAGAACTTCGTTCGATCGAAAAGTTTTGGGCGATAATGAAGAAGAAGTTGACGAAAAGCGGAAAAACATGCAAAACCGATGAAGCTTTGAAGAAAAACTGGGAGAAATTGTGTAAGAAAGATGGACAAAGCCTCGCCCAAGATCGCATGAGCAGTGTTAAGAGAAATGTACGAGCATACAGCTTGGGGGGGTATTTAATAAATTAATTATGCCAAAACATAGCTAATACATAGTTATTAAATCCCTGAAAATTTGAGAAGTATCCGTTTTAAAATGAATTTTTGGTGATCATTTTTGTGTGCCTCATTTTTTCCGAGTCCAGTATTTATTGCCGAAAGTGCTGGGAACCCAAACAACCTTCATAGACGTTCATGAGCATGAGCATGATTGACCGCCCACGGATGCTAGTCCGTTGTTGCCCGAGCAGCTGTATTTACAACTCACATACATACAATTTCTTTTCCAAATCCAAAAGCCCGAACTATCTTCTTAATACCAACAATCAATATGCAACTAGTGATTTGAAATTGGTTCACTGTTGTAGAACCCCTTGGTCCGAATTATACCTTGAAGCCAGCACCTTGCTATTTGCGCCTTTGTTTTGATTTGCTGTATTATTTTGACAGAATATTTGAGAGTGTGTTCGTGTGCGTTTATTATTGGGGGCGCATGATTGAGCTTGGGACCGAGCTTGGGACCGATGTGCTAGTACTGACTGAGCCAAGAAAAAAATCGTATTTGTATGGGATCTACTGGTCTTAGAGTAAGTCTATGTTAATACCACGCATAAGATTTTTTACAACGCTTAAACCGACATTTTTTTCCGCTTTCAACCATGACTTCAACATTTCCTGTTCTGTAGTGACAGCTTTAGGATACTTACGAAGTTCGTGTTTCATTATAGCCCAATATTTTACAATTGCCTCAACTTCGGAGAGTTTGGGGATTTAGATCCTTCGGCACGAAATTTATGACCATTTACAGTTAAAGTTGTCGCGAAAGGCTTGCTCCGTTTACCACACAAACAAATCCCCTGCCAAATCATGAATTTCCTGGGGAGCTTTGATACTTGCTGTTTCCTGAGAGACTCTGGAACATCGAACTTGTCTTTCGCAGTCACATACTGGTTGCCGGAAATTTGTTTGAAGTCCGCTTTTACGTGTGTTTCAACATTTGTGTGTACAGCTTACGAGCACGTGTTTTTTGGCTGTCCTATTCTATTTTTCATTGCGGTTTGGAGCTTTTTGAACTTTGAATGAACGGAGCCCGGCTCGTTTCTAAGCTTTCTTCACGGAAATTTTGGTCAAGTGCAGCTTTTTTGCGACATCTCGAACGGAACGGGTGCAAAATGTTCTCGCGCACTTGCTTTTTCTTCGACTCCATCTTCGAAACTACGACACATTTCACAATGAAACTCAAGCAGTGTAAGTAATACACACTGAGGTCATTTCACCCAAGATTTTGTTGAAATCAACTCCAAGGGCGAAATGTTACAGCTTATTGAAAGTGATGCAATTTAACTGTGGACACCTTTAATATCTTTGTCAAAATTAACAAACGTATATTTCTCAGTCTCATAACACCTAAATTATGATGGTTATTTTTAAAGTGTGTAGAGCAATGAGAGAGGATTGAAATGATCAAAATTAAAAATAAAGAAAGGTTGAAAAATGATCTAAATACAAATATTAATAATATTAACAATAATAAAATAATAGTCCTCAGAAAGGAAATCTGAATTTTCATTGTGATGAAAATATCAAAGCATTTTTGATGAGATGTTTACTTTCTCCAATATATGGACGCAGTAATCAAAAATATACAATCCTAGCAAATAAAATTAGGTCTTGAATATAATTAAAGGCTACAAAAACGTTTCGGAGACTTAAATTTCGTAAAAATAATGAGCAGTCAGATTTTCAACACAATTACTTACCTTTGCACTACAAATTCGCCATATTGATCCAACCGTACTAAGAGATGTACTCGTGCCAGACTCCAAGTTTTCTCTTCAATTGCACTATATACTCACACATTTTCGTTGCGTAATTGCACAAATCATAAAAATCACACTTCACTTATTACACTAGCCACACGAGAATCTACGAATACGTGATAAAATATTAGAAAACTATGGGATTAATTTTCACAATAATTTTAATACGCTTGCTCCTATTCTGAACCGTGTTTGTAATCGACGTAATCGCTTGATGTTGCCAAAATATTTTATTATGACTCGTATTCGATTGAAATGGGTTTGGCAGTACTTTAAAATCACCTTTTATGTGGGACTGCTACAAATTGCCCAGAGTTGAAGTATTTTATTTTTCCATAGATTAAATAAATAATAACATACTTCTAAGTGTAGTTTTTTTTAATATTTACCGAGAAATAAAATTCACATTTCATAATTCTGTTGAATTTGGTGGCACTGCTCACATACTGTATAGCATACACATCAACGCTAGTGTGCGTGGTCAATCATTCATAGAGCATTCTATGCCCAACGTCATGGTGAGTCTTGTTGTCAATATTCTCATAGAGGAATAACAAACAAACCCTTTCATTTTGTCTTGGTTATATGCAAGCTACCCAACCCAACCCAACGGGAAGTGCTGTCAAATGATCTGGATGTAGTAGAGAGCGTTAACTTGTTTATATTTTTGCTTGATTAAAATCAGTACGATTAACATATGTACACAGATGTAATTAGGGTATTTCGTAATATTATTAAAATAGATACATAGCAGTGGCAACTATTCCGTATTAAATTGGAAGAAAATTATCAAAATCGAATGGTTTGTGTGTTGCTAAACGACTAAATTGTGAATAACTTGTGGCAAACTTGTGTACTCAGTATTCGGTATTCAGTGCATATTCACCGATTTCCAAGCGAGGTCTGCTTATTGAGCTCAAGATAGGTTCCGCTTCCCTACATGTCTTTTAATAATTGAAATATTGTCCCTTTTTGACATAGATTTTTCCTACAAACAACATACAAAGATTTTTATTAGTGTTGGCAAAGCACTCAATTGATAATTGAAGTAGTGTAGCAAAGAACTGTAGTTAAATTTCGTAGAAGCATGGTACCAACAGCGGCCAATTATTTTACGCTGGCCCACATCTCAAATAATCAAGACAAACTGATTCTGAATGGGCTGGCTGCTTCTACGTTCCCACCGTACTGATGATGAATGGTTTGCTTTTCCATCGTTTCTGTGGCTGTTAGCTGAACTTGACTGCCATTCGGTAGGTATATGTGTCAACTTTTGAATTCAGTACCTCCGTTGTTGTTGACGATAATGGAATGGTTTCGTAAACCGAGTTTTTCAAGTGTCTTGAGAGTATGCCAGTTACTGACTTCCATCGTTAATTTAAAATATGACGGAAAGGCAAAATAAGTGGCAGTCACAAGAAACAAAAAGAAACAATAGATTTAATTCATTAGCATTCTTAAATCTTCCGGTTTTAACGTTTACGTTTTACCAAACTGTCTTTGACAGGTGAATATAATTGTCTATACGCTCTGATTGATGAAAACCCATTTAGTATGGGTACGGTTTAAATAAAAGCACAACTTGCAGCAAGTGGCTAAATACTGTGCTGGGGCGACTGGGCCCTGCATGAAAAGTTCATTAACATCGTTAGTCCTATCTGCCAGCCGGCTGCTCACGTAATATGGGCCGTTTCGTGTTTAAAGAAAGTAAACAATCAGGCACCAACAGTTTCCCACTCTAGAGGTGTGAGGTAATGTTAAAAGTAAAGCAAACAACAAAGCTTATGTTTATTCATGCGGACCTTGAACAATAGCAGCAATACGAAGTAGCGGAGATGTATCATGGTGCGCATGTTGGTGCAAATACTATGCATGAATAAAAGTGCATTTTCATGTACCTCAGTGGCACGTTTGCGCACCACTGAGCACGTCAATGCTTATTTGTATTTTGCATACTGTTTTTTAAGCAGCTTCAGATAAAAAAAAAGTTGATTGATATGCTCTCCTGGAGTGATTTAAATTTCATACGCGCGTTGTTTGCTTTTAATGTGAATAGTATTGCATTACGTATCATGCTCATGACATCGAAGGGGACTCGGTTAAGAGGTTCGACAAAAATAAAAAGGTAAAGAGCAGGTGGTCCACAGTTTAACGAAAAAAAAATTGTACCGTTTTTGACAATGCTATATTTTATTTGATGGTAATTGTTTACAATCGGTTCAGTTACGCAAACTAAAGAATCTTTGATCTTCGGTATAGTTCAGACATACCGTGTAGACCTACGCTGTATCCAAAATACCGTAAGCTGCATATGGCAGCCTATTTGAATCTGTACACCATCAAGAGTGCCTTCAATCAAGCTTAAATGTCTACCCCAAATTCCGAATGATTGCATGATGCAGCTCTTGCATGATTGCATAACTAATAACTAAGCAAAACTCTGATATCTCATGCCTGGCCTAAGGGTCCACCACATGAACGGAAACGACCAACCAACCACTCACTCAGCAGCACTTATTTGTCGTATCGTAACAATCGGCATAACGAAAGTTTCTCCTCGTTCGTAGTGATTAAAGTTATTGTCTCATCTTTCAAATTAACTTCATATGCTCACCCCAAACTTATAGATGCATTTATCTCCTAAGCGTCCATTTCCTCCCCAGTAAGGTGTAGCAAATTTTAACCTTATTTCTCCAGGATCATTTACAGGGCTCGAATCCATTCTTCGGTGGTGGTCCGCATCTCAATATCTGCTCATCGTTCATAAGTGCTTTCGATTTTTGGATGGTATTTGAGTCATTGAGGTGTTCAGGATGTATCGAGACATAACCACAAAAGAAGGTAAACAATGACGGAGAGGGTAGCAATATGTAAATTGACTCAATAATTCGATTTGATTTCATAATCGTTTTATTGGAGCTTGTTTGGGGTGATGATTATTCGACGGCCTCAGCCACAACAAACACGTGCGATTGTGGACAATATGGTGGGATTTGGGTGTTTTGGGTCACTGTGTTGTTGTCGGACCATCGCTTTGACAATCCTGATAAATTAACTCACTAGCAGCAAGATCGTTTAGGAAGCGAGCTTTTCTATCTGTGTCGTCGCTTTAGTTTGTTTTGGTTTAAAGCTTGCACAGTAAATTGTGAACCATTATAATAATGTGCCTTTTAACATCGTTAGGTGGTAAAGGTGAGGAAGAGAGTTGCGGTGAAATGAACGCATTTATATGCCTGAATGTGGTTTTTCTAATTTTTAACGTGCACACTTTTACATGACGTATACGTTAGAACATATAAATCTCCATCAACACATTTGTTAGAAATTCTAAATTAGAATGAGTCAACATGATATTTCTTCTTCTCTTTAGCTAGGTAAAATGTTTCACCCTTGACATGTCCAAAGACACATTTTAGGTTCCATCGCACATCAAAGTACATCTTATGTTTATTCATTATCAGCGTCTTGAATTTTTAAAACATAGTACCTCATAAGGACTAATCCTTAATCATGTAATCAAAAACAAGCATGAAAGTCGAACACAACGTTCGGCTACGATGCTTCGTAAGAATCTACAAATTTCTTGAACTCCTATAATGTTAGATCATTTTTTCCAGCAGGTCATTAACCTTCTACAAAAAGCTATTTCTGTTTACTTGATTTCTATATAGATCACTTAAAACTTTAATGGACTCATTGTACCACCCGCATAATAACAAACCATTCCTACACACTACCAAAATCTCGTGTAAATTTCTGTCCCTGAGACCGACACATGCAAGCGTCCTTTAGCGCATAAGAATGTGTTGAAAGAGATGAGAAAATAAATTCAACCGAACACATCTTTTGTCGAATAGCGTATGTTTCAGTTTCAGGAGACCTAATTTTACACGAAATCTTTCTTCACGTTCCCCGACTATTACATTCCCCGACTTTGCGTTCCCGGACTATTTACAAACATGAATTAGGTCTCGTGTAAAATGCATAATTTCTTAGTGTGTAGACACTTTCCCTTATTGTTGCCGACCGTTTCCGTTATTGTTACGATATTTGACAACTATAATATAACATTCTACTATAAAGTTTTAACAATATGTCGGATGGTAAAAGGCCAAATAACAATATGCTGAATAAGCGGTTAAGTTAGGTTACCATAAAAAAATGAAAATAATTTGCACGAACACAATTTTTGCTGTACTCTATGTCAAAAAGTTGGTAGAGTGAAGACAATAAAAAACCTTTCAATGACAGTATGGCATACATTACCAATATGTGTTAATGTAGAGTTTGTATGGTGAACATGAGAATCAACTATTCGATAACAATAACATAAAATGTGACAATATATCTTACATTCGAAATATATTTTTGTCTATATAACAAATTATTTTGAGTGCGGGCAGTAAAAACTGGATTTTTAGTTATTTCACTACGTTGTGCGTCCCACGAACAAATAAATTGCGTTTATCGCTAAATGTTCATTCAATTTACCAATTTTAAATTCAACATTTAATCGAATTTAATCGATAACAAGCTTTCGTTTTGCAGGAACCTATTAAAGAAGTAATAGATAAACAAAAGATAAATATTCGATTCTTATTGAAAAATTAGGAAAATTTAAATTAACACTAACTCTGTTTCAGTTTTTATTTGTTTATGTTTAAAAAGTGAACCAGTGAAATGTTATTTTGAAATTTGAAGTGTTAGTTTTGTATTTTAAATAAATCATTGATCTTACTTTTAACGATTAGTCACATGACTTATTTCATCAAAAGAAGTTTCTCTACAAATATTAGTGCAATGTAGTACATGGTTTCTGAAACAATGTTTGTGTACAATGATTGCTCATGCTGTAAAAGTTTGACCTCAATAATCTGTGCAAGATGGACCAAAGTGCACTACAAGCGAGTCCTTGTCAAATATTGCTACAAGGAACGAAGGAATATGCCGAAATTAGATCGATCGTACTTTACGGAGATGACGGTAGTTAGGCACAATCGTAATCAAGAAAAAACCTCGTAGTGTAAAATATACTCCAAAGGAGGAGAAAGCTTTACGTGAACGAATTCGTTGAAATCCTTGCCGATCAGTGAATGAAATGTCCTACAATCTTAATATATTCCGTAAAACCATCAAATAAGAAAAATTTCGTATTACAGCAAATTCTCAATCCTCCAGAAAGATAGAATCCATGCAGGCTCGATTCAGGAGAACCCTTCATAAGACCGAACAGTTTCATGATTTTGAAGTCATACATACGTGATGGTTTGGAGAGCTGTATCCTCGGAAGGTCGACTTCTTCTACGTTTAATAGTGAAGGGTGTTAAAATCAATGCCATTTGCTACCTTAACAATGTTTTGGAAGGACATTCGATGAAACATGCATCAACCATTTTTGGAAGCCGTATGTGGCCTCTTTACATTCCAGCAAAAGCTACGTAGGCTTAATTCAAAGCAACTAAGCAGAACATATTAAATGAGGTTCCTGAACAAGAGATGCGTGTCGCTTGTAATGCTTTCCCGAAACGGCTCAAGGCAATCATTTAAGCAACAGTTGACCAAATTGAGTCGTTTTTGTTATACTTTTTTATATTATCTCTTATTAATATCCAATATAAAAAAATAACTTTAATTCAAAGCAATAACATTTTATTTCTGCTTCACCTTAATAAACCCTGTTTGTCACACCCAGCAACTTTGCTGAAGCCGCCATCACTTTAAATCTACTTTTCAATGTGTTAATCAAGAGCTTGAAATCGATGCGAAATAAATCGATGCAAATTGGTCGAGAATATCTTCATCCGCGTTATACATTTACCAAACCTGGATGTGCCTTACATTTTTTGCTCTCTCATCTTGCTCCTATAGTTTTGAAAACCTTTAAAAAATTTATGTACACTGTGATCAATAAATTTGGATACGCCTTCAAGGGTATTCTTTATGTAGATTCACTACAACAAATGTTTCAGAATGACTCCCCCTTTATATTTCTTTACCAACCTCAAACGTTTTTCAAAACTGTCATATTTAGGAGGTACGTACTGATTCCATGGCCATATCCTCCTAAATTTTCTGGATAACTACCTTGAACTGGTATAAATTCGAGATTTTTTCCACATATTCCTGTCGTAGGTTGGGAGCAAAGTCTACGAGGGGGCAGGGAGTGGGGTCTGGGATTTTCAAAAAATGAGTCTACGTGGTTTATGAATAGGCCGAACCTGAAGCTTCATTTTGAAGTCGAGGTACATAGGTAGGTAGTATTTTCCTTCGCTGCTGCCCAGAACGGTTCATTTTGTGCGTTGTGATGCTGCTCCAGGATAAATAGTTTCTGATCAGAAAAAATGAACTCATGACTAGCGTGCCGCGATAGTGTCATCTTCGCTGTACCCAACCTCTTCTGCTTGAATGGTTCGGAAACGCCTTGAACCTTACGCTTTTTTCAAAGCCACGTATCCAAGTTCACGTCGTACAATAATGTGAGCCGATCAGTAGGAAACGTCCAGGTCCAACGCTATTTTCCGTAACGAACGTTGTCCTTTGCATCGCATTCGCCGACATTCCCTTACGATTTTGATATTTCGTTGTGTCCATACCAATCGTGGACGACCGGACCTTTATCTGTCCTCCAAATGGACTTCTCCTGATTCCTTTGGACGGTCTTGTATATAAAGCTACGCTTATCACCCAAAGATTTCAGGCTTTTAAAAAATCGCGCTAGGCCGGGCGTCATTTAAAAATTGTTTTATTACAATTTCCAATAATTGCTTCATTGTGCGCAACAAGCAAACAACAACTGACTGAAAAAGAATATCACGTGCATATGTCAGCATATACAAATTACAACATACACAAAATATACGCATAGCATGTCTTTAAAACGCGCATGAAAAAGTATATCCGAATTTATTGATCACGGTGTAGTTCAGGTATACGTGTTTGTAGAGAGTATAGCATGCACTATGTATTTAAT
Organism: Aedes japonicus; assembly: GCA_034211315.2. NCBI lineage: Eukaryota > Metazoa > Arthropoda > Insecta > Diptera > Culicidae > Aedes > Aedes japonicus. Next base: position 198,104 of record JASCZW010000146.1, on the reverse strand, counting down.
CAATCAGACTTCAAGGTCGGTATCGTGTTTGAAAGAAAAAAAATTTCTATACCAAACCCATGTTAAATTCCGTTCACTGAAACGAAAAAGTAAAGAATCGAAAAGAAATTTCTGCATCTGATGAAAAGAACGAAAAATAAAATTAGAATTTATAAGGCTTCCACGCAAACTCATGGGAGCTGTCACTTTTACTTTCCGAACAATATTCCGCTCCGTAAGTGAAGGTGACGTTCCATGCAGATCAATTGTCAAAATTCCGCTTGGTAATATTGAACAAAATTCCGTAACCTATACTTTTTAGGTCGATACTGACCTTAAGCAAAATCTTGGAAATAGAATGCTACTTCACAGGAAATACTTTCTACATTCCACACAGTATAGAATGCATGCTATACTCTCTACGGTGTTGTATAGCAATTGGTTTATCAATATTATCCGTAACCTTCAATGGTTGCTTCTCATAAGGGGGCGACCCCGGCTTAGTGGTTAACATCCATACCTCTCACGCCAAAGTCACGAGTTCGAATCTCACCACCGGACAAGTTACGAAAATACCCAAAAAGTATTTGAGTAACTACGACGGGAGATGAACCAGCCTAGAGCTAAAAATCTCTATAATCAAGAATAAAAAAGCTTCTTATAAATCAATCAATGATTTTACGGTATTCAAAAAATAATCAGTTCGGCTATATAGCCGAAAGGTCGAATCTGATATTGCAAACATGCAAAATTCAAAGAGTTGTAAGGGATAAAATGGTTAGAACTAAGACCAGTATGGCAATTTAAATTTATATATGTAAGGGGATGTAAACTAGTTCCTCCATTAGTTAGAATTATTGTAGTAAGAGCAATAGCAATCGAAGTTACCCCATGCCAGCCAGTCTTTATAGCATCCTAGAAAGTATTGCAACTGTATCTATTAATTTTCTAATCGTTGTTAACCGTAATGTGTCCAACGGGGAACAATGTGGCCTTCTCGATTTCAAAACATAATATTTCATTAAGTTTTCATAATAGGATGTTGAAACTTCAATTCAAATAAGTTTGAGTTCAATTCAAATAATTTTCTGGCCATCCGTGACCCCATGGGAACCTGCTACGTGGTGGCTGTACCAGAATCAAGCCATCGGATTGTAATATGGCAATCACACACATTCCTGTATATTCTTTAAATTTTTTAAGTGTCATTACTCCTGGTTTTATATTGGAATCTTTTTTAACTATACCATTTTCGAAACTTGGTTCCGGATATCCGGTACTTTCGGATACGGATCGGTCATGTTCGGTCATGTTAGACATTTATGAAAAAGTGGTTGAGTTCTTGAATCCACAACAGTAAACATATTCCAAATCGGTTTGATATTTCCTCATTTGGTCATTTTAATTCCGTGGGTAAAAACTTTCCCTGTTGGCTTCTTAAAGGTGTTTTTTTTTTGTTAGAAACACAACGGTTAATATTTGCTGAAGTTGCAAACAGCCATCATTATTTCGAAAGAAATGGTCTCTACTCAATAACCAGAACACATTGAACACTTTTTCATTAACAGCGATTTGAACAGCGATTTGACAGCGAAAACTGCATTTGAATTCTGATGATGATTCCTTTAAAAACATAATGACGGTTGTTTGAACCTTAACATCATGAATGTGAGATTAATATGGCCAGGCCTACTGTGCAGCGTGAATTGAAATATGTGGATACACCCGATTCATCTGCTGGGATGGAAAACAGGTATCTCCCTCTTGTTTCCCAGCTTCTATGCCAAGGACACAGCACCTTTACTACCTTGTGACAGCAACCAGTGTTTCTGTTAGGGACAAAGCTGAATCTCCATTAGGTAGTGTAACGAACGAGTTCAGCTTCCTAGGATCCATTAAACGCTAAAAACAGATACTTTACTATTACCAAAAGTTAAAGCCTCGTACTCAGAAACTCTCTTTGTTAAAAAAATTCAAGCAAATCATATGGATAGAAAAGAATATGTGGTTAGTCCGAGCATGCACTGCGCCCTCGGACTAAATAAGAAGCTCTTTTCGAAGTACAGTTTTATGACGAAGGTCAGAAATTTCATTGGAAAGACACTTTTCATGCAACACTTACCGGAAGCATTGGACTTAATTGCATTTAACCGGATCAGTCAAAAAAAACAAATGGCTGACACTTTCTCTAACGTCTGCATTAAAAAACAACAGTTTTGAGAAGGTGCTGAAAAAAAAACTTCGAAAATAAATCCATGACACATTTTCCCTTACTCCCTGACGCGTAGCCTAACGGCAGAAGAACGAGTTTAGATATTTTTCAGTTCCTTTTTCGCTTTTTCAGTTTGCTATTTCGCGGATATGGCTACAGAATTGTTGGAATGGATCCTGCTTTTGAGTTTGACCCACAAATCATTTATTGGCCGTTGCTGGCGACCGTTCGGAGGATTCGCGTTCTTCGGTACCAAATTGATGTTCAAGTGGTTCATCTCTTCGATCGATATTTTGGCATAGTGGGCCGATGCAACTTCCCGGCAGCCATTTGATACTGTGAGTCTCCCCATTCACAACAAGTCCCGAGGAAAATAACAGTGGCTTCGACATCCCTTCCCTGAGAAAACATAGCAGACCCTTTTTCGGGAAAGGTTAAGGACATATACTTGGAATCACTGCTCACCTCCTTGATGAGGGACATAAAATATTTGGGAGTCGTTACCACCTAGCGTCAGCCGTCGTATGATCCATCATCACCATCACCGTAACCATCGCACTTCACCGGGAAAATCCGGTTTGGACCCGCGGTTCCCCAAGAGGCTGTACATGGAAAAATAGTTGTGACAGTGTTTGCGTTTGTACTGACCTTTTGGCCAAGGGTTTTTCGCTTCAACTTCTACTGGACTTCTCGGCTAGTTCTAAAGCGCAAAGTAAATCTAGACACATGGCTTAATTCAACATCACGTCCTTGGTGGTTGGAACAAAACACGTTTGACAGGCATTTGTTGATGTTTCATTGACAAAGAAATTGATGAACATTTTTGACGCATCTCGATATTACGGATCATGCAAAACGAGAAAAGAAAATTAATTGCGCACAAACATCTAGAGAATCGTTCGTGGTCTGCCTCAAAAATAGCAAAAGTGTTAAAATTCCCAATGTCAACGGTGTGTCTTGTAATGAAACGTTACAAGGATACTCTGAGTGTGGATGGAGACCAGCGCATCTATCATAAAAGTGGCACTAGGGACAAATAGCTGAGGAGAAAGGTATTAAGGTACGTGAAAGGCAGCCCAGGTGTCTCCATACGTGATTTGGCAACGAAATACGATTCCAACTTTTCCACCGTGCTTAAAATCTTTTCAAGAGAAGGATATAAATCTTTTTGTACCAGTAAATTTCCGAATCGCTCGCTGAAGCAAAATTTAGTGACCAAAAAGCGAGCAAAAACTTCGAGGATGCGGTAAAGAAGTGACAAATGCACAACAAATGCATTTAAATTGGAATAAGTTCGCCAGTACAGTGCCACCAGCGACTGTGCAGATCATGATGGCATCGATCACAAGTAAAGTGTGACAGTTCGGTCGAAACGGTGAAATGTAATAACTTGTTATATATCGTTTGAAAGCTGAGTAAATTAGTTGACGTTTTGATCAACAGTATATGTTGTTTAATTCTTGAGTTATGATCACTTGAATGCATCCCAATTTACTTTGAATCGGGCCTTAGGCATCCTATTGAAGTTCTTTCCTTCGTCCAGCAAGATGATGGATGTTTTACATACCAAATCTGCTGTATCCCATCCACTCAAAATGCCCCACGATAGAGGATTTCTTCGATACGGAGTGCAGGCAGTAGTAAGAACATACCATCGTCCTGGCATAGTGGTTAACATCCATACATCTCACGCCAAAGTCTCGAGTTCGAATCTCACCTCCGAACAAGTTACGAGGTATTTGAGTGACTACGACGGGAGATGATCCAGCCCAGGGCTAAAAATCTCGATAATAGAGGAAATAAAAAAAAACCGAACGTATGTTTTTTACTGCTTTTGTCATGGCTTCTGCAGAACAACTGATATCTCTATCACAAAGTGACTGTTAATAATATAGGTACTGTTACTGGCGATGTACACGCCACCTGGTGCCACATAAACGTTGTAATAAACGAAAAAAAACAAACGTTATTTCTGTTCACCAACACAGCCTCATTTTCACACAAAGTAGATAATCTTGTTCTGGCAAATTGAATACTTTTAGTGACTACGGTTCATCCCATCTCAAATCACTTATGATTGTTGTACATCCAATCACTAATCATTGTTCTAAAATCATAACCATCGCTGATTAAACTGTCTGATGAAAAATTTATGTTTCTCGGTACGAAATCGTGGCAGCTGAATTGAAAATCAACCACTCTCTAGAAAACCCTACTCAGTACTCCATAGTCCATGTAATTTGTATATAATCGATACTCACAAACTTTGGGGCTTGTTTTCTCGAATTAAGATTTTTGTCACACCACTCTAACCCAGTTTATTGATCTCATGCGTCGATGCGTTTAACACGTTTTCTTATTACTGGCTGCGGCTGAAAAGCTCCATAACGAAGTTAATCAACTGTTACTAATGCCAAGTTGTATTATATTACACTTGATTTATAAGAAAAACATAACAATCTAGAAAAAATATCATCCACAGCAATAATTTACCTTTCAGTTGAAGTCAAAAACAAAACCATCTCGGCAGGCAGATCGACTACCAGTAAAGGAGTTATACTATTTGCTTGCTTCTAAAGGCAGCTATTCCGACATGATAATTACCTAATCCATGCTGTTCACTTTCATGAGCGCCGGCGAATGTTAACATATATGGTCAAAGAAAAAAAATACACAAACAATTTTCTCGGTGAGTGGCATAGGCTTCTTCTTCTTCATCGTCTTTTTGGATGCACTTTGTTTCGTTTGAATCTTCTAAAATAACATGAATTTAGGTTAAGACATTCGTTTCATATGTTTACGTTGAGAAAAAGGTGCCCGACGAAAGTGCCGATCGGATGGAACATTATTGTGAGCAAAAATCTTGGAAAATCGAGCCTCATCTCAGAGTTAATTTCCTGCATGCTGCGTCAAAGACGAAACGGTATTTATGGCTATCGGCGTAACTCTAGCTTTCATCAATTTCGATTTAGTGCCATGCGCATAGACGACAGAAGGTTCTCAAGAATTTCAACAACGAAAACCCATTAACAGGACGGCCGTACCTACTCAAATGAGACAATATTTGCGTTAGAAGTAGAAGCGGTACTCTGTAAGTCGTAAACTGCTTCGGAAAACATTTATTTAATCCATACCGTCTAAATTAAAAGTCTTTCAAATGGCAGGCAGGGGTATTAGGGGCATAATGAGCATACGGCACCATTAGTTTTAGCAATACCATACAGTTTTAATTGAAATTTTAATTGTAAACAGCTAAAGAATGCACCAAATATACTTTTTTTGAATACCCTAGCTGCAATTACCCTACAAATACTTTGCAGTGGAACTGTTATTTAATTTGTTAAAAAATGGTGTTTTGCCCATTATGCCCCCAATACCCTACTATTGCAACCAGAGTTTCATTTTTCCATTGAGTCAACAAGTCTGAAGTGCTTGGGACAATTGCAATTATCTCGGAGCAAAGAATTGCTTATATTGCGGCAAACTGATAAAAGTGGAACAAAAAAATAAAAATAGGAACCTACCTTATCTTCTAGATAAAAAATCAATAAAATTACGTCAACGTAACCCGTTGCTATTTCCGTTACTTTGAAGTTATTCGCTATAGGTAAACTGAAATGACTAATTTGTATTCGTTGAGCCGAATCAATTCTTTTTGGATTGCCCCTCTAGTCATTTTCAAATTCCATTTTCAGACACTTTTCGGCGATGCGCAATTCCAATATTAAACGTGTAGCATTCAGAGATGAAAACGATCGTCGGGTTGGATTGACTAATCAAATGCTCCACCATGACAACGTGATAGGTTATGTTAGTCAAAAAGTAATAATTTGTCAAACACAGCACAATTAACTCCTTAAAGGAATGTGACAAAGGCTGTCTGATATCTACGAAATTTTCTAATGGATTTATGAATAGAAACGAGAATTTAAAAAATTAGTTTCAGTTCCAAAACACCAATTGATTTCATTTTTTCCCCCGGATAAAACCCTTTTTTTAAATTCGTCACTCAAGTACAAAGTTTTGTGGAACAAATGTATTTTCTCCGAATTGTAAAAGATCCAAACGTTATGATTAAAATGGATGCTAAATACCCGGGCAGGCCGTCACACACATTACTGTTGAACAATGAATTAATTAACTATCGACCCAGCAAAGTTTATGCAGTTGAATTTTAAGATATACAGGGCTGGTAGCGGGTCACTTTTTAGTGACTTGGTCACTATTTTGAGTCTAGTCACTAAAAAGTCACTATTTGCATCCAAAAGTCACTAAAGTCACTATTTTTCGGAAAATGGTCACTAAAGTCACTATTTTCGCACCGTCGATTGTAAAAAAGATTTAAAAAAAATCACTTGTTCCTATTGTACAATAGTCAACAAAATTAAGTGATCTGGCCATATTACATAAAAGTCGAGAAGTAAAACTAGATGCCCTGGCGAAAGCTGTCCCACCTCTACCTTAATTGAACTTGTCAAATGCAGAGCGCTGGTCGGTCCAACTCTCTAGATTTAGCTTGAATGCGACGCACGTGGTCTCATAGTATAACATCTTTCATTGTGTTTACAATGTTCCTGCTATTTCATAATAATTTTTTATATTTCTATACAAATAAACCCAGTGAAGTCCATGACGAATCGAACAGGATAGGAGTGAAAACTTAAAACGTTTATCCAATTTGCAAACAAAATTGTCCTTTTAATTGCTACATTATTTAAAAAATATTAAAAAATAATCAAGTCATTTTTCATTTATACTCACTTTTTTTTCAAAAATATTTTGTTAGATTCAGTTTTTGGAAAAGTTGTAAAACTTTTTAAGTAGAATTTGATCTAAAAATTTGTGATAAAGTTTACAAGCTATTGATAAGCAAACTAATCTTTTTCAATGATATTTTCTAAGGTTTCTTCTAGAGGGAAGAACCACTCATACATCTAATGTACGCTGATCTAGAAAGGTTGGTGCGAACGTCGTTAGAGTTCGTAAGCCCAATGTGTGGCATGCCAATACTTCAATTACAGAGGACATTTTAAACAATATTGAGAACTTTCTACCTGTCCTTTCAGGCGTAACTTGTACAAGCAATTTGGCGAATTCTGTTAGATTTGATACTGAATAAGATAGAAATGATTGAATAAAGTAGGAAATCTGGTTTAGAGATGTGCTGGGTCGTCCAAACAACTCACGAGATCAGAACTTAAAATGTACAGTTGTAACAGTAGCTTTATCCTCTATAACATGTTATGATATGTTTTCCAATATATTCAATGAATGCCCTGGAAGACCAACTGACACTATGAGATAATCTTGGCATATTATATGCCAAACAAACTAACTTAACTTTGTATAGCCCAGAAAGATATTGTTACAATTGTAGACCTTGAATTTTGAAGGAAAGTTTGAATGAACTGAAACTAGCAAGGTTATCCTATGATGTCTGTGGACGTATCAGCATATTCATTGAATGTGTTTGAATATTTATCGTAGCTTTGTATAGCCCAAAATGCTAGTTTACTACTGTATATCTTAAGTGCTGAATTCAAGATCAATTTTATGAACCTCAAAATCCCAAGATATCTCATTATATCAGTTGACCTTCCGAAAGATTCACATAATTTGGTCAAATACATATTGTTACTTTGTTTATTCCAAAAAGCTGATGATTTTTAAATATAATTTCAAACTTTATGTTTTGAATCCCAGGAAAGTTTGGATAACCTAGAACATCCGAAGATTATCTCATAATGTCTGTTGTTCTTGCAAAACATTCGTTTTCGGTACAACTGTTGGGCCTATGTTCTCAAGGATAGTTTGGATGACCTAGAACATGTCATATTTCTCTATAATGTTTTTATTTTTCACTTTAAGAATATGAATTGAATATGTTTGAATATTTATTGTAACTTTGTATCGCCTATATTTAATGTTACAACCGTAAATTTTAAGTTCTGAACGCCAAGACAGTTTGGATGACCTAGACCATCCCAAGATTATCTTCTTATGTATTTTTACGTTCGAAAATATTCACTAAACATATTTTAATACGTGACCTAACTTTGTATTCCCCAAAAAACTTACTGCCGTATATTTCTTGTTAGGAACTCCAGAGCAGTTTGGAATATCTAGGGGATCTTAAAGTTATAAAGTAATTACTGTTGACTTTCCAAAAGGTTCATTGAATATGTTTGAATATAGATGGTAACCATATACAGCTTATAAAACATCTGTTACAACTGTAGATTTTATATTTTGGAATTAATAGTTTGGAGTACCTATAATATCCCAAGATTGTCACATTATGTTTGTAATTCTTTCACACTATTCAATCAATATTGTTAAATACATATTGTCCCTTTACACACTCCAAACACTTGTTACAACTGAAACAAACACAATGTTACAACTGAACTGATCTTATGTTCTGAACTCAAGGATAGTGTGGATGCCCTAGATTATACCCGTTCGTCTCATGGTGTTTTTTTATGTTCGAAAATATTCACTGAATATGGTTGAATACGTAGCTTTACTTTGTATAGCCCAAAAATATATAGTTACTACTGTCGATCTTAAGTTCTAAACTCAAGGACAGTTTTAATGACCTAGAACATCACCGAGTTATCAAATAATGACTGATTATTCCAAAAGGTTCATTCAATATGTTTGAATAAATATCGTAACCTTATATAGCTTTTAAAGCTACTGTTACAACTGTAGATCTGATGTTCAGAACTCATGTACATTTTGGATGACCTAGAACATCCCAGAAAGATACAAAAATATTAAACGATTATCAACGAGAATTTGATTATACGTATACAAATGTACAATATTCTAAAACAACGGCTTACACTATTAATAAGGCATTTATTTTTTCTTCTTGAACTTCTTCATATCCAGGATGTTCTTGGTCGTCAATTAATCCTTCAACTCATAATTTTTTCTATATTTTCCAGATAGAAGAATTGATGGAAAACAAATTTGCCGAAGACGTACACTTTTATTCAAACTGTGTGATTGTATACAGCCATTGGGGTCATATATTACCCCTTAGACCTGAAGGAGTTAATTTACTTTTTAATACAATATTTTTAAGACAATATTTTAAGACAATTTTTTTTTCAATAGTACGTGGCCTGAAATCAACAATGTTTTCTATTGAAATTGATGCGTAGAAATACTTCCGATCGATTGGTGTAACATTTTTGAAAACCAATGGAGAAATGACTGAGATATTAATGCTCAAAACCTGATCACTTTTCGTGACGGTCGCAATGCGTTTTTTTTTTTAATTGTACCCCAGTATAGAAAATAAAGATGTATTCCCAGGTCAAAAGTCTGGTTTGCAGAACTCGTTTATAAAATATTGCCAGTGCCTCAACCCACCAACTAGATGCATACAGTGAAAGCTCCAAGTTACTTCCGATTCAGGTCAACTATGATCTTCTTATTAACGAATGGTACTTGTTTAAACGCTTGGTGCTGACTTTGAGTACAAAGTACAGAATTTAGGAGTATTGGAACCAGTTTTTACTAAGAAAACGGCTACAGGTAAGCTAAAATACATTGAGGTGCTTAAGGTTGAAGGATTCATCATCAATTTTCAGTCATCATCAAAAATTAGAAAGCAATTTTTTCGTTCAAAATCAAAACATAGCTCGTGAAAATGTATTCACTGTATTTTGCTCGCCATGCGGACCACAGTGAATACATTTTTATTTCCAGAAATTTAATAACAAACGAAAAAATTGCTTTAGACTGTTTGATGATGACGGAAAAAATGATGATGAATCCTTCAACCTTAAGCTTCACATGGCAACGGCTCGAAAAAGGAATTGAGAGGCACAGATAATTCGAGCACAGACCATGCTGGAAGGCGTTTCAACTGTGCGTATAGACCCGTCTTCGCAAAAACGAGCTGCGGACCAAGTCTAGGAGGTCGTGGAGAAAAAAAGTCGCTTGATTTCGTCGCATCTTTACAAAAAAAACACAAAAAGTGACACTGCGCCGCAGTATTATTCATTTTTGTGATCACTTAGTAAATTTTTACTGTATTTATACAACAAATGTATAAAAGATCAAAAAAATACTAAACTTTGGAAATCACTTTTTAGTCACTATTTGGTCACTATTTGGTCACTATTTTTATTATTTTAGTCACTAAAGTCACTATTATTTATCCATAAACCCGCTACCAGCCCTGGATATACGAACAGCATTAAAAAGTGGCAATACTAGCTACAGTGAAATTTTCACCACTTTGTTATGATCGAACAAAAAAACAATTTTTGAAAATTTCCCATTATTTAGAACAGCTTTTCTGACTCTCTTTTCAATTTCTCTTTACCGTGTCCATTTTAAGGGGTTTATCAAGGTTATTTTTTTTTAATTCTGAAGCAAATTGTAAAAAAATCGTTCACGATACACCGAACTTGAGTTTTCATTGAAGTTTCGCGGAATAACTGACAACTCTGATTTTTACTATAGTCATTTTTGTTCGTGAAAAAATATCGATGATCTTCCAAAACCATATCTAGTATTTTGGCTATTATTTCTGGTGTTGATGCACTTTTTGAACGTCGTCTTCTGTGCTTGTACGGCCACGCTTAAACTCCAAAACCCAGACTCCTTTAATACTTTCACCATTTTTCACCTCCTAATCACTGCGCGATATTCGGATTTATCCATTGTTAAAAAATACACTGTCACGTCAACTTCAAATGGCTTGCAAACCAAGAATGAATTGACAAATCGTAATAAATTCTGAGTACGTTCTTATGAAAGATGAAATATTAAAATGGCGCAGAAATTTGGTTTTTCTACTGCTCCATAGATGTCGCTTTTGACTAACCTAGTAGAAAAAATGAAGGAGTTAGGAAATAATAACCCATTACATTACATGGGAAGTGATTGTGTGGAAACCTCGCTCATTGAAGTTTTAAACGAAACTTGATCCTAAAGTTATGAGAAATTCAAATTTAAAATGTTATTTGGAAAAAATAATGTATAGATAATATTCATATGAGTTGGTGTGCATGCATTAACTTACTGATTTATTTCTTTATTTTTTTTTTCAGGTAAGAAACGCAAACAACAACTATAAATCCTATTAAGATCCTCGATACGATCATCAACACTAATGGTAAGATAAATGATTTTCCGGAGAAATAAATACGATGTTACGAAAATAATCTATATAATAAAAATGAGTTGGGGTTTCCTTTGTCACGATTTAACTCGCGAGATGAAGGACCGTTTGGCAAGAAAATTTGTATGTACGGGTGTTTGAGGCCGGGAAATATTTTTAGGATAGTAAAAGACCCCTCCCTTCTCTGAAAGGGGGGGCTCCCATACAAATGAAACACATTTTTCTGCATAACTCGAGAACTGATAAAGCAAAGGAACCCAAATTTAGCATACGGAAGTTTTTGGAGGCAAGAAATGTTTCTATGGTAGTTTGAGACCCCTCCCCTCTCTAGAAAGGGAGGCTCCCATACAAATAAAACAGAAGTTTCTGCATATATCAAAAACTCATCAAGCAAATGGAACCAAATTTGGCATGTGGGGTTTTCTGGTGGCAAAAAATTTTTCTATGGTAGTTTGAGACCCCTCCCCTCTCCTAGAAGGGGTGCTGTCATACAAATGAAACTGTAATTTCTTCATAACTCTAGATCTAATAAAGCAAATGGAACCAAGTTTGGCTAGCGGGGATTTTAAAGGCAATAAATCTTTCTAGGGTAGTTTGAGACCCCTTCTCCCATCCTGGGGGAGGGGGGAGGGTGGTGCTCCCATACAAATGAAACAAAAGTTTCTGCATAACTCTAGAACTAATCAAGTAAATGGAACCAAATTTGACAGGTAGAGGTTTTTGAAGGCAAGAAATGTTTCTAAAGTAACTCGAGACCCCCCCGCCTTCTGTAAGAGGGGGTCTCTCATACAAATGAAACACTAATTTCTGCATAACTCGAGAACAAATCAAACAAATGAAAACAAATTTGGCATGTGGAAGTTTTTGAAGGAAATAAATGTTTCTAAGGTGGTTTGAGACCCCTCTGCCTTCTGGAAGGGGAGACTTCCATAAAAATGAAACATAATTTTTAACATAACTCGAGAGCCAATGAAGCAAATGCCAAATTTGGCATGTTGAGGTTTTTGGAGGCAAGAAATGTTTCTATGGCACTTCACCACCCCTCCCCACTTCAAATGGGGGGGGGGGAGGTCTCCCATACAAATAAAAAGCAAATTTCTGCATAACTCGAGAACTAATGAAGTAAATGAAACCTTTTTAGCATATGGGGGTTTTTGGAGGGTAGATTTCTATATACATAAAAATGAATTTCTGTCTGTCAGACCCTTATAGACTCGAGAAGTTCTGAACCGACCAACGTGAAAATTTATATGAAGGGGTTTTTGTGGCTGGGGAAGGTTCTTATGATTGTTTGAGACCCCTGCTCTCTCAAGAAGGGGCGCTCTCATACAAATGAGACACACATTTCTTCATAACCCGAGAACTAATCAAGCAAATCGAATCAAATTTGACTTGTGGGGGGTTTTGAAGGCAAGAATGTTTCTATGATAGTTCAAGACCCCTCCCCTTTCTGAAGGGGGGGGGGCTTCAAACAAATTAAACTCAAATTTTTATTATAATCGATGAGCCCAGTGCGATGGTTCGAGAACTTATCAAGCAAATGGAACCAAATTTGGCATATGGAGGTTTTTGAAGGAGCGAAATGTTTCTATGATGATTTGAGACCCCTCAGCCTTTTAAAAGTGGAGGGAGGGATCTCCCATATAAATGAAACACAAATTTTTGCATAACTCAAGAACTAATCCAGCAAATGGCACCAAATTTGGCATATGGAGGTTTTTGAAGGAGAGAAATGTTTTGATGGTCATTGAGACTCTTCCGCCTTCTGAAGGGGGGGGGGGGGGGAGTTCTCTCAAACAAATGAAACACAAATTTCTGCATAACTCGAGAACTAATGAAGCAAATGGAATCAAATTTGGCATGAGGAATTTTTTAAAGGACAGACATATTCCTATAATGCTTTAAGACCACTCTGCCTTCTTAATGAGAGGGGGTCCCATAGAAATGAAACGCAATTTCCTGCATAGCTCGAGAACTAAATAAAGCAAATGGAATCAAATTTGGCATGTGGATTTTTTTTAAGGTCAGACATATTTCTATGGTGGTTTGAGACCCCTGTGCCCTCTGAAAGGGGGGGGAGGCTTTCATACAAATGAAACAAAATGATTTTCTGCATAACTCGAGAACTATTCAAGTAAATGAAACCATATTTGGCATGTGGGGGTTATTGGAAACAGGATTTTTATTTATATTAAAATGGATTTATGTATGACTGTCTGTCTGACCGATCGGAGTGAAAATATGTATGCAGGTATTTTTGGGGCTGGGGCTGCAGGTATTTTTGGAGCTGGGGCTTGAATGCAAGAAATGTTTCTATGGTGAATTCAAACACAAACTATCCAGGTAACTAAGCCACAAACTGTGTATTGTCTGGGTAAGAAGAATGTTCTGATAGAAGTTTGAACTCCTTATTACTCAAAAAAAAAAACTCATTAAAAAAAACGTCAGTTCTATGTAATGTTCATTCATTTAGTTGCAGGCGTAGCAACGCTCGCACCGGGATCAGCTAGTGGATGAATAAAAATAAACATTCATATAGAATGTAGAAACGTCTACATTTTCAAGACAAAAAAATACAATAAATTTTTAGGTATTAAGGTTAAAGGTGGTCCTTATCTTGAAATAAACCCCTTGGGGTTAAATCCTAGAGTTTTTGAGCTTTTTAGTGGAATACGTGTTACTAGAAATAATTCCAACTACCTTTGCTTATCTTGACAGATACGCGTATTTCGTCTACAACTTGCAGACTTCTTCAGTGTCTCGTACTAGTAACTCGACTAAAGTTGAGTTATTAATACGAGACACTGAAGAAATCTGCACGTTGTAGACGAAATACGATGCAAAAGTAGTTGGAATTAAATGGAAAATAATAATTTTGTTTCTAATTTCTAATCCCTTGGGGTTGTACAAGATGTTGGTGTAAAACTACTAGATAGCTGCTCCCTGATAATTCTAATTATCATACTAACCGGGATTTCTTTCAAAAACAGCGTGATAAGGTTGTTTGTAAATTAATGACAAATCGATCTCTCATTAAAGTTAAAATATTCGATATTCCAGATTTTTTTTTTGCGTAGGATGACGTCTTTGTTTTCTATACTGGGGTACAATTTGAAAAAAATGTAATTGCGACTTTCACGAAAAAATGGTCAGGTTTTGGGCGTTATTATCTAAGTCATTTCACAGAAAAAAAAAATCAAAATGTTTGCAATCGATCGGAAATATTTCTACGCATAAACTTTCATAGAGAAACATGTTGATTTTAGACCACATACTATTGAAAAATTCATAAATGTTAAGCCTTGTCTTAAAAAAGTTCATTAGCCCCTTCAGGCCTAAAGGATCGTAAATGACCCTAAAAGAAAAATGGCTGTATAAAATCAAGTGTACATTGTCTTCAGCATTTTTTTTCTAGATCATTTCTTATACCTGGGATATATAAAAAACATGAGAGTATAAGAGCTTATTGAGAACCTAGAACATCGTGAATATGAAGAAGTTCAGGAAGTAAAAAATAAATGGCTTTTTAATAGTATAAAGCGTTGTAAATTTTTTAGTGATAAACGTTACATTTTTATTTTTTGTATCTTTCTGGGTATTCAAACGTATTGAATGATCTTTTCGGAAGGTCAACAGTCATGATTTGATAATTTTGTGATGTTCTACGTCATCAAAACTGTCCTTGAGTTAAGAACTTGAGATCTAGAGTAGTAACTATAGCTTTTTGGGCTAAACAAAATAACGCTACTTATTTAACCATATTTAGTGAATATTTTAGCACGTAAACAAACAATACGAGATAAACTGGGATGATCGGGGTCATCCAAACTGTCGTTGAGTTCAGAACATAAGATCTACAGTTGTAACGGTAACAGTAGATTTTTGGAGTATGCAAAGGAACAATATGTATGTAACAATATTCATTGAATAGTGTAGAAGGACAACAGACATAATGCGACAATCTTGAAGTATTCTAGGCCATCCAAACTATGCTTTACTTTAAAACATAAGATTTGAAGTTATAACAGTAGCTTTTTGAGCTATATAAGGTGACTATATGTATTTAAACATATTCAATGAATCTTTTGGAAGGTCAACAGTCAATATTTTGTAACTCTCTAGGTCATCCAAACTTTTATGGCGTTCAGAACTTAAGATTTACAGTTTTAACAGTAATTTTTAGGCTATACAAAATCACAATAAATATTCAAACATACTCAATTAATATTCTTAGAGTTCAACAAACATTATGAAGTAATATGACATATTCTGGGTCATCCAAACTATCCTTGGGATCAGAACATAGGACCTAAAGTTTTATATCGTAGTTGCTACTCCTTTACTGATCAGAACTAGTGTAATTTCATAGAGAACCACATAGATGGAGCTTGGGGGTAGCTTTTATTTACATCTTCAATGTACAAGTTCACTAATTCTATTTATAGATCAGTTCCGGCGCCGGCCACGTCCTCACGATCTTTGGGGAGGGGGGAAGAAGGATGATTAATTTGACAATCGTTGTTATTAGCGACCGTGAGCACCACTGCATCTCTACAATTGCTAAGGGATGGATAGTTGTGTTAGTGAGGCAGGTTTATTTTTAGATCATGGACGCACTGTGGTAAGTGAAGCGATCAATGAAAGAGAGCGCAGTAGACTGCTTTTTATTTTAAATCTAGTGGTGATAGAAAGAGGCAAGTGACAAATGACAAGGAAGGGGACGGGCCTGGGATTGAACTCCCGACCATCTGCTCAGTAAGCAGAACGGGTAACCACTGAGCTACCCAGCCGCGTCATGAACATAGGACCTAAAGCTGCAACAAAAGTTTTCTGGGCTATGCAAAGCTACGCTGCGTTTTGAAACATATTCATTGAATATCTTGGAAGACCAACATACATTATAAGGTAATCTCCTAGGTTATCCAAACTATCCTTGGATTCAAAACTGAAAATCAACAGCTGTAACTGTAGTTTTCTGGGTCAAACAAAGTAACAATATGTATTCGACCAATTTAAGTGAGTCTTCTGGAAAATTAACAGATATAATGAGATATCTTACCTTACCTTACCAATCAGACTAAGGCCGGCGTGGCCTCTGCTGAACACAGAAGTTGTCTCCATTCTTATCGGTCCATGGCTGTCACCCGCCAACCTCGCTGCCTTCGGAGGGTCCGCAGGTCGCCTTCTACTTGATCGATCCACCTTGCTCGTTGCGCGCCACTACTTCTTGTACCTGTCGGTTCATTTTCGAGAACCATTTCCACAAGGCTGTCGTCCGACATTCTCACGTCATGCCAAGCCCATCGTAGTCGACCGATTTGTGCGATGTGTACGATGGGAGGTTCTCCCAGCAACTGGTGCAATTCGTGTCTCATTCGCCTCCTCCACGTTCCGTCTTCCACCTGCACTCCACCTTATATGGTACGCAGCACCTTCCGTTCAAAGACTCCAAGGGCGCGTTGGTCCTCCACTAGCAATGTCCATGTTTCGTGGCCACAGAGAACTACCGGTCTTGTAGATGATCAACTTTATGGTTCGGCGAACTTTGCTCGATCTTAGCGTCCTTCGGAGTCCAATGTAGGCAGGATTGTCAGCCATAATGCGCCTTTGTATCTCTCTGCTGGTGTCGTTATCGGCGGTCATCAATGAGCCCAGATACACGAATTCGTCTACTACCTCGATTTCAATGAGATATCTTGGAATGTTCTATTTCCCCAAAACCGCCCTTGAGTTCACAAGTTAGGAGCTACAGTCGTGACATTAGCTTTATACCCTATGATAGGTAACGATATCCATTCAAACACATTCAGTGAACATCTTGTAAGGTCACCAGTCATTATCAGAGTATCTTGGGATGTTCAAGTTCATAAAAACTGACTTAAGTTCAGAAGTTAAGATATACAGTAGTAATCGTAGCCTCTTGGGCTATACAAAACTACAACTACAAACTATTCGAGCATATTCAATGAATATTCTGAAACGTCCACAGAACTCATAAGAAAATCTACTATTGTAACAGTTGCTTTTTGGGCTTGTATGTTTTGCATGAACATACAGGGTGCGGCAGAAAATAATGCGAAAATTTGTTCTATTTCTTTCAAATCCCATTTTCAAATAATTCATGCAACAATATCCACATTTTCGAGTGCAGTTTTCTTTATAAAGTCCTTTTAAACAAATTTATTTAATGTGTCCTCCATTTTTATTAATAACATCCTCGAGCCGACGCCGGAAGCCAGAGCATGCCTTTCGGACGTAGTCCTCCGACATTGACTGCCATGTGCGTGTTATGGTTGACTTCAGGGTTTTCACACTAGGGTGTGATGTTTTGCAGGCTCGTGCTTCAACATATGCCCAAATCGAATAATCCAACGGATCAAGATCTGGACTGCCAAGGGGCCACAAATCCTTCGGCCAAAACTTCATGTTATCGTTCAACCATTGTTGGGTTCGATTGAACGTGTGACACGGCGCTTCATCCTGCTGTAGGACAACGTTTTGGTGCTCGGAGAAGTTGGTCTTCACCCAGGGAAGCACTTGGTCCTTTAAAATACCGATATACCCTTCAGTATTGATTTCAACTCCAGCATCAATGAAATATGTGGCATTTGCAAACCGTTGGACGCCACCAAGCCAAACATCATGACACCAGCCGGATGTTTGATTTGAAATTTGGATTTCACTTTTTTCCGGAACGTTCTCCATTTTCTGCGGTGAAATGAACCGCTTCGTGCGGCTGTTGGCCACAGCATCGATGCTGGAAATCTTTATGTCGGAGAACAGGATTATCATTTTTTCCTTCTTCAACAAGGAAAGCAATCTCTTGGAACGAGTCAAGGTGCTGGCTTCAAGGTGTACTTCGGATGAAGGGGTTCTACAACAGTAAACCAATTTCAAATCACTAGTTGCATATTGATTGTTGCTACCACCTTGGCAATCTCTTTGGGCTTCTTCTGGGCGAGCAACAAACTGGTGATCACTTCTCTCGCGAACATTTTGACGAATTTGCAATAAAACAAATAGAATGTTTGAATGCAGCACTTGAAAGTAAACAAATACACTTTCGACAGAAATTAGTCACTAGCTACACGAATTAACCCAATACTCAAGTTTGAAAATTTTCGCATGATTTTCTGCCGCACCCTGTACCAAGATTATCTCATAATGTCTTTTGGTCTTCCAAGAAATACGCTTCATTGAATTTGTTTGAATACATATATCATAACATTGTAAAGTGAATAAACTTACTATTACAACTGTAGATCCTTTGTTCTGAATTCTAGGACAGTATATATCCTTCTGTTTTTAATCATTTCTATGTTATTGAGCAAGAACACAACACACCAACCCAAATTGCTTGTATAATAACGCTTGGAATAGTTTGGGCCTGAAAGGGTTAATTCGAAGAATATTGCATTTTACAATCTGAATGCCTTACAATTAGTTGCTGTACCTTGCAGTTTTTTATGAAAGAACGGCAAAGCTACAAATTATATTTTTTTAACCTCGTAGTCATTAACAATCCATTTGAATCCAGGGAAAGGAATAGCATCGGCACCCGGGACCCTATTCCAATCACGTGAAAAACACCTACAATGCTCATTTTTTGCAAATTTTTTTTACTCTGATTTGTGATAAAATTCCCTGATATTCCCTGACTTCGCAATGTGTTTATTCAACTCCCTGATTTTCAAGAATTTTCAAGTAATCCCTGATTTTTGCATTAATTTCAGATGCACATATCACTTTCGTTAGATGTCATGCGTTTAATATCAACATTTGCAAATTAAACTGGTTTGCCTGGTTATTGAGGAATATTATTTCTGGGTCATTTTAAGAAAGGCATAAAAGAGAACAGAAATGCAAGCGTACCGGTCTCGCATAGCTGAGAGAATAGTATAGACACGCATTGATGATTAAACATCACTTGGTCGTTCCTCTTCTGTCATTACGGATCAAATCAAGTTCAGACTGCAAAATTATCGAACATGTTCGAGAAAAAAAATGGCTATGGGCTGTCATTTTACCCAGGATG
Source organism: Aedes japonicus (assembly GCA_034211315.2). NCBI lineage: Eukaryota > Metazoa > Arthropoda > Insecta > Diptera > Culicidae > Aedes > Aedes japonicus. Next base: position 178,733 of record JASCZW010000146.1, on the reverse strand, counting down.
ATAGATGTACATACTTATTATACATTTACCATACACGCCTGCACCGTCCGGCGCTAGAAGCGCCATGCATTGCCTTTCGCATGTCCTACGTGCAGCATCAAAGCAATTTAACAGAGGTTATGTGAAACTCCGGATCCGCCATACCGGTTGCTGCTCTCCGATGGGAGGGGCTCGCGGGGATGGGGAAATCCACACGGTAAAGTTTCATTTTCATTTGAAAGAAAGTGAAATGGACTGTGGTAGCTTACGTATGTTTCTCGTTCCCACTTGAGAATAGGCAACAATCTGTTGAAAGCGATTGCGTGGGGCTCGATCGATTCGGCGATCGTTTACAGATTTATAATCGTTTCCGGTTATTGTTAGGAGGAACAGAATTTTCAAGTATTTCGCAAAATAATCGCTCATAGCAATTAGGCATAAATCAGCTGAAAAAAAACAAGGTTTATTTCTCTATGTTAGCCAACCGGCAACGCGTATTTGATGAAAGAACTATTTTTGCGCTGGCGGACAACTAAGCAATTCATTCCATCCAAGCACAAGGTCTAAGTTCAACTTAAAAACAATCTCAAGAATTCTGTACAGTCACGCTTTAAACTGCAAAATATCTCAAATCTTTATTTTAAGCTGTGTTTCCTTCTTCGCTTTGCAGTAACCTAGCGCTAAAGTTTAGATTGTATACCATGAGTTATGAAGAGTAATAAAGAATGAGAAGAAATCCCGGAGGTTCTAACCCACACTTTTTAGCCTTCTTACATCAATAGAAGTGTCGGCGCAGAAGCCGGCAAGCTGGCAACCCCGCCCACCGACGTTTTTGATGCGAGGGCATCAAGTGCCAAAGCGTCGCGGCAGAACGCAATGACAGATGTCACTTCGCGCAGTACAATCGGTCAGTAGGTGTTTCCGGGCTTCATTATTACTCTTGATACTCAGTGGCAAATAGAAGCGAAATAATTAGAGTGCAATTAAGTGATCAAAATTGAAATTAAAACATAAAGAAATCCGCTCAGTTAGGGTGCAGTCAAGAAGTTTAGTTCACAGATTGATCCCGATTGAAAAGTAAGATAAATAAATAATGTTATAATAGGTAAACTTACATAATTGTTATTAATTAAATGTAGGTTGTGCCTCGTGCGAAGAGAGGTTAAAACCGAGGTTAAAACGTAGGGTGTAAGCCGGAAAAGGGCTACCGACTTGTGAGTAACCTTAATTTAGATTTAGATGTTTAAGTAATTGAGTCTCTATTACAGTTTGAAGCAAGTTCGCTAACAGAATCGGCCGTCTTTTTTTTTCTCTACATCTCCCTTGACAAACTTCAAAAAGTCGAGGTGCCATGGATGGACAAAAGGATTATCATGAAGGGGAACATCCGGAACGAAACTGCGTGGCTTGTTTGCGACCGGATGAGGTGGAGGACATGGTCCAGTGCGATCATTGCGATGCGTGGAGCCATTATACGTGCGCGGGAGTGGATGAAAACATCGCCAACCATTCTTGGGTATGCGGCCACTGTACCGGCCGGCAATACGACGATGCTATTACAACACGTAGCACATCCAGTCGCGGCAGTTCGTCGTCGGTGATGTCCGTCTGTCTGAGCCAGCTAGTAGAAAGACAGCAACTCGAGCGCTCCCGTATGGAAATCGAGCTACAGCGCCGTCATTTGGATGAGCAGCAGAAGCTGATCGATAGGGCGCTCGACGGAGCCGATGCGAAAAGTAACCGCGGTGGTGGATTCTCTGGCGAAGCGGTCAATATTTTAACTTCACCCGCATCCAACAAGCGGCTCACAACGCCACCCCCGCCCAGTGCTCCTCTAGTGCCAATTTCTCGTCGGTCGATGCCGCCGTCTGATACGCCGCGGACTACAGCGTCGGTTATGGTTTCGATACCTCTTTCGGCGCTCGAACCGAGTACTGTTGAAGGTATGAAGCACAAGAAGGATCCTCACGTAGCCCTGAAGGAGCTCAAGAAAAGGGTTGAGCAGTGCGAGCAGCGCACCAACCCAACACCTGATCAACTCGCCGAGCTCCATACTCAATTGGAAATGTGTCGCAAGCTTCTTGAAGTTTTCCAGGCCGGGAACCAATCCTTCGAATCGAATCAACAAGCGGTACAAGTTCAACCAGAACCGGCGGTGGGAACATCGCGCAGGCAGAACCCTACCGTAACTATCCCGAAAGTGCGTCGAACATTGCCGACGATTTCGGACGAAGCCGGAGCAGTCGGAGGAGTCATCCAGCCGGATCAAATCTGGCCACTCAAGGTACCGGTAAACCAAACGGGCTCTTCTGCGGTAAGTCAACCGAATGTTTCTCTGCGCCCGAAAGAGACGGAACCCCCAGGTAAGCGTCAAGGCTTGAGTAAATTCATTGAAAATTCAAACCGATATGCCATTAACTGTTGCCCCACGACCAATATTCCAACTTCCCGAGAGCAGCTGTGAAGCGACGCGCGCCCGGAAGACCCACGTATTCCTCCAGTCTTCGCCAGAGAGCAGCTGCGAGAATCACTCGCGCACTCTCGTAACGACAGTTCGTTCAATTTTGTACGCGAACTAAATTCAACCAGTTTGCAATCGAGAAGTCCTCCCTCTCGCGTGGTTGATTCGTCTCAGACCCCTCGTCAGTCAGAACGTTCTCAACATGATCAAGTGATTCCCAACTGCGAAATAGTACGTCCCACGCAACAGCAGCAAGCAGCAAGGCAGTCCCTGGCTAAGGAGCTTCCCAGATTTTCCGGCGACCCCGCCGATTGGCCGATCTTCATCTCCAGCTACCGTTACACATCCGAAGCTTGTGGATTCACGGACGGAGAGAACATGCTACGCTTACAGCGGTGCTTATCGGGGGCTGCGCTCGAAACAGTACGCAGTCGATTGGTGCTACCAGTAGCAGTACCACAGGTGATCGAGACCCTCCGGATGCGATTCGGACGACCGGAGTTACTGATCAATGCCCTACTCCGGAAAGTGCGGGAACTTCCGGCCCCAAGGTCGGACAAACTCAAAGGGCTTATTGACTTTGGCATGGCAGTGCAAGCGTTGTGCGACCACATTGAGGCCGCAAACGAACGCGCTCATCTCTCGAACCCAGCGCTACTCCAGGAGCTAGTGGCAAAGCTTCCCGCGGACCAACGGATGATGTGGGCAGGTTACAAACGGGGATTTCAGCATGTGGACCTTAAGACCTTCGGAGATTATATGGCAGCGGTGGTGCAAGACGCGACCAGTGTGGTGACCTTTGAGCCGGAGGCGAAACGTAGCGGTGCCCGTGACCGTCCGAAGAACAAGGGATTCGTGAATTCGCACGCAAATGAAACATCGGAGGAAACAGCAAAATCATCGTACAAACCGAAGGAGGCGCCGAAACATCCCGACTGCGCTTATTGCAAAAGAGGTGGCCACCGAGTGCGTGATTGTTATGCGTTTAAGGAGCTACACGTCGACGATCGCTGGAAGCGAGTACGCTCGCTCGGATTATGCCAAAATTGTTTATTCGACCACGGACGACGTGGGTGCCGAGCACGGAAAACCTGTGACATCGACGGATGCCAATACCGCCACCATCCGCTTCTACATTCATCCAGGGGTCCTCAAAGGTCTCCAGAAAATGCGGTTTAGATGGCAGAGAATCACATCCATCGCCACCCAAGCTCTGGAACTCTTTTCCGGATTATTCCGGTGACTCTGCACGGGACTAACGCTTCGATCGACACGTTCGCCTTTCTCGACGAAGGTTCAGATCTGACTCTGGTGGAGAGCGATCTGGTGACCTCGTTAGGTGTAAAGGGTGCACCACGGCCACTATGCCTCCGGTGGACCGGAAACACCTCACGTGTTGAGAAGGGTTCTCAGCAGATAACGATCGAGATTACGGGATTCGGACAAGAGAAACGACACAAGCTGCTCAATGCAAGAACCGTAGAGAACCTGGGACTACCCGCTCAAAGTTTCCAAGTGGATGAAGCCGTGGAACAGCACAGACACCTGAAGGGGATCCCGATCACCAGTTACAAGAATGCGGTGCCAAAGATTCTAATCGGCGTGGACAACTTGCGGTTAGCATTACCGCTGAAAGTACGAGAAGGCGGCGGAACAGCACCAGTGGCAGTGAAGACCAGACTAGGGTGGTGCGTATACGGTCCTCGAGGGAGCAGTGAGCAAGATTCCTACAGTTTCCACGTGTGTGAATGTTCCTGCGATGAGGAACTTCACGAAGCGGTGAAGACATTCTACGTTGTTGAAGAACCGGGTACAAAGCCGGCGGAATCGTCAATTCCGAAGGAAGATGTGCGAGCGCTTGCCATTATGGAAGCTACAACTCGACTAGTGGAGAACCGGTTCGAGACCGGCCTGATTTGGCGAGAGGATCAAGTAGAATTTCCGGACAGCTACTACATGGCGGTACGTCGTCTGGTGTGCCTTGAACGCAGGATGGAGCGCGACCCAGCGCTGAAGGAAAATCTCCACCGGCAAATCGGTGAATATGAAACGAAGGGTTATGCGCACAAGATCACAATTCCGGAGATGGAAGCAGCAGATTCCAAGCGAGTTTGGTACCTCCCAGTTGGAGCAGTGATGAATCCCAAGAAACCGGGGAAAGTTCGAGTCATCTGGGATGCAGCGGCGAAAGTCAACGGCGTATCGTTGAACAGTGAGCTCCTCAAAGGCCCGGATCAACTCACGTCCCTCCCAGCCATTCTCTTCCGTTTTAGATTGTATGGGGTGGCCGTTACTTCAGACATTCAGGAAATGTTTCATCAAATCCGAATCCGAGCTGAAGACAGAGACTCTCAGCGTTTCCTGTGGCGCGCCAAGCCAACCGAGGAGCCGACGATCTACGTGATGGATGTAGCCACGTTTGGCAGCACTTGTTCACCAGCATCGGCGCAATTTGTCAAAAACCGGAATGCGGAGTTACACAGAGAGCTCTACCCAGAGGCAGCGAAAGCGATTGTCGACGACCACTACGTTGACGATTACTTGGCAAGTTTTGGCGCATGGGAGGGGGCAGCCAAGGTGGCGTGCGATGTACGATTGGTGCACGGTAACGGCGGTTTTAAGCTGCACAACTGGCGGTCGAACAGTGGCGCGGTTCTGGAAATGCTGGATGAGGAACAGGTTGAATCGGACAAACAGATAAATTTAACCGACGCACAGTGGGGCAGCTAACTCAGTGGTGTGGCCAAAACCTCTAGCGCCGCGGATATGCTTCCTACAGGTTTGCAGTCTTTGAAAAAGTTGTTCAGTGGAAAAAGCGCCATCTTTTGGCGGTTTTGATTAGTTCATATTTCTTTCGCATAGGAGGCGCTAGATTCTATCTTTTTAACGGAACGTCCTAGAAGGATGGTTCTTTCGACAAAATTGTTTATTAGATCATGTTGAGAAATGTTGCCTAAGACGTCAAAGAGCTATCTTACACACAAACAAATATATTGGCCAACTTTTAAAAAATACCGCAAAAAGTCATTTTTTCTATTTTTTGGCGAATAAAGGTCTGCAATATGAACTGTAAACGGTGAAGTATTGTCGTAATGCTGCAATTTGTTCATTTCAGACACATTTTGCGATATATCATACATGCATACAAATATATTTACAGTAATGTTGTAAAATGGAGGTGTTTTCAAATAACAATTACTCAAAATATAGCAAAAAGTAGCAGCCAAATTTTTGGGAGAGCTTAGTGTAAACGTGGTTGGATATTTTAAAGTATGCAATTCAACAGGGAACTGCAGGGCTTTTTGTAAAATATAATTTTAATATATTTGACTTTTTGCGGTATTTTTTAAAAGTTGGCTAATATATTTGTTTGTGTGTAAGATAGCTCTTTGACGTCTTAGGCAACATTTCTCAACATGATCTAATAAACAATTTTGTCGAAAGAACCATCCTTCTAGGACGTTCCGTTAAAAAGATAGAATCTAGCGCCACCTATGCGGCAGAAATGTGAACTATTTAAAACCGCCAAAAGATGGCGCTTTTTCCACTGAACAACTTTTTCAAAGACTGCAAACCTGTAGGAAGCATATCCGCGGCGCTAGAGGTTTTGGCCACACCACTGGGTTCGCTGCCCCACTGTGCGACGGTGTGAAAACCGAAAGAGTTCTTGGAATGCTGTGGAGTCCGTCGAACAACGAGCTGAGCTTCTCCACACAGATGAGCGAAGAAGTCCAAACATTGATCCGAACAGCCACGAGACCGACAAAGAGGCAAGTGTTGCGGTGCGTGATGACCCTGTTTGACCCGTTAGGGTTGCTCTCGCCATTCACCATACACGGAAAGGGTTTGATTCAAGACTTGTGGCGAGCAGGCACTGCGTGAGACGAGCAAGTCAGCGAGGACATCTACGCCAAGTGGCACCGATGGGTGCAGATGATAGGTTACATTGCAGAGATACGAATTCCGCGGTGTTACTTCCGCAACGCCGATCAGAACACGTATCACGGTGCAGAGCTCCATGTTTTCGTCGACGCAAGCGAGATAGCGTATTCTTGTGCGATTTATCTACGTACACTGGAAAAGGGTGGGGATTCGCAGTGTTGCCTGATCGCTGCGAAATCAAAGGTCGCCCCACTGAAGCCCTGGTCAATTCCTCGACTCGAGTTGCAAGGCTGTGTTTTGGGTGTACGATGGTCGACGTTCGTCAAAGCAGAGCACAACATTCCCGTATCCAAGATGGTGTTTTGGACAGATTCCAGAACGGCATTGGCCTGGATCAAGTCCGACCCTAGGAATTATCGACAGTTCGTTGCATTCAGAGTAGGAGAGATTCTGGAACATACGACCTCGAGTGAGTGGCGGTGGGTACTGTCGAAGGCCAATCCAGCGGACGAAGCTACCAAGTGGGGTAGCGGGCCATACTTCGACCGCAATAGCAAATGGTTCCAGGGACCCAATTTCCTACGACTTCCGGAGAATGAATGGCCTCGTCCGAGGGATCCAGTTTCCGCTACCAACGAAGAAATGCGTGCAGCGATTTTTCACCACTGCTATTTCGAAGCCCCGATAGATTTTGCCCGGTTCTCTTCCTGGAGTCGCCTACTACGAACAATGGCGTACGCGCTTCGATTCCTGAACAATTCAAACAAGAAGTGGCCATTGCGGACCGGCCTGTTATCGCAAAACGAACTCCAATTAGCAGAAAAAACCATCTTCAAAGTGGTACAACGTGAAACGTACCCAGATGAGGTCGTTGCGCTGACCGACAAAGCACCTAACGAGAGCTGGCAGGAGACCATCGGGAAACATAGCTCCATTTTCCAACTGATGCCGATGTTGAACAACAGCGGCCTGCTGCGCGAAAGAGGTCGGATTGGTTCTGCCGAAGACGTAGGGTATAACGTTCGCCACCCCATTATCCTTCCGAGGAAACATCGAGTTACGGAACTGCTGGTACTAGATCTTCATCAACGATGCCAGCACGGAAATTCAGAAACGGTGGTTAATGAGATTCGGCAGCTCTACAACATCCCGAGACTTCGATCGGTGGTCAAGAAAGTTGGTCGGGATTGCGTGCTGTGTAAAGCCCGCCGGGCGAGGCCAACGATCCCACCGATGGCGCCACTTCCTCCGGCGCGTCTAGCTCACCACGAACGAGCCTTCACCTATACCGGGGTAGATTACTTCGGGCCACTGACAGTGAAGCTGGGTAGATCCAACGTGAAGCGGTGGATCACGTTGTTCACCTGCCTAACGGTGCGCGCCGTTCATCTTGAAGTTGCATATTCGTTGTCGACTGAATCCTGCATCTCCTGTGTCCGTCGATTCGTGGGCCGCCGAGGTCCACCCGCCGAGTTCTTCAGCGACAACGGGACGAATTTCCAGGGGGCCGATCGAGTGCTGCGGTACCAGATAAGTCAGGGACTGTCATCAACGTTCACCACCACCAACACCAAGTGGAACTTTATTCCGCCGGGAGCACCGCACATGGGCGGAGCGTGGGAACGCTTGGTTCAATCGGTGAAGGCAGCCATGCAGGAAGGATATTCGGAGGAAAACCTTGATGACGAGGGGCTGCAGACGCTGGTCGTGGAGGCTGAAAGGTTGGTAAACTCAAGGCCTCTGACGTACTTGCCACTTGAAGCTGAGGAATCAGAGGCGATTACGCCGAATCACTTCTTGCTGCTGAGCTCGAATGGGATGAAACAACGCGAAGAGGGGACAGTAGCAGCAGTACAAGCGTAGCGTGGAGAGTTAGTTCGCCGAAAAATCTTGGGGAGATCGTGGGAGATAATTGAACGACAGTTGAACCGTTTCTGGAAGCGATGGCTGGTAGAGTACCTACCGGTGATCCGTCGGCAGTCGAAGTGGTTCGAGGAAACTCGATCGTTAAAAGCAGGTGACTTGGTCATGGTAGCTGAGCCGACGAAGCGAAATGGATGGGAACGCGGAAGGATCGTCCGTACCGTCCCAAGCCCGGATGGCCGACACCGTCAGGCGGTAGTGCAGATGGGGACGAAAACGTTGGTGAGACCAGTGTCACGGTTGGCGCTGCTTGACCTTAGGAACTACAGTGTGAATCCAGAGGACTCCGGACCACACCCGGGGGAGACTGTCGGCGCAGAAGCCGGCAAGCTGGCAACCCCGCCCACCGACGTTTTTGATGCGAGGGCATCAAGTGCCAAAGCGTCGCGGCAGAACGCAATGACAGATGTCACTTCGCGCAGTACAATCGGTCCGTAGGTGTTTCCGGGCTTCATTATTACTCTTGATACTAGTGGCAAATAGTAGCGAAATAATTAGAGTGCAATTAAGTGATCAAAATTGAAATTAAAACATAAAGAAATCCGCTCAGTTAGGGTGCAGTCAAGAAGTTTAGTTCACAGATTGATCCCGATTGAAAAGTAAGATAAATAAATAATGTTATAATAGGTAAACTTACATAATTGTTATTAATTAAATGTAGGTTGTGCCTCGTGCGAAGAGAGGTTAAAACCGAGGTTAAAACGTAGGGTGTAAGCCGGAAAAGGGCTACCGACTTGTGAGTAACCTTAATTTAGATTTAGATGTTTAAGTAATTGAGTCTCTATTACAGTTTGAAGCAAGTTCGCTAACAGAATCGGCCGTCTTTTTTTTTCTCTACACCCTCCCTTGACAAGAAGGGTATTAAGATCGCTTGAAAACTCGACTTTTTATCCGAGGCCCACAGGGCCGAGTGTCATATACCATTCGACTCAGCTCGACGAACTGAGCACATGTCTGTGTGTGTATGTGTGTGTGTATGTGTGTGTGTGTGCGTTACAAATAATGTCACATCGGTTTCTCAGCCATCTGTGAACCGATTTCAGTTCTGTTGACGGCAAATGGAAGCCACAACATTCTCATAGAACGCTATTGATTTTTTTTCATTCGGACATTTCGTTACGAAGATATGAACGAAACAGTACTTGAAGGCCTATTATAATAGTAATGAAACAGTTTAGTCTCCGATTACATACTGAGCTATTTGTGTACCGATTTTAGTTTTGTTGGTGCCAAATCAAAGTTATGAAATCTCCAAATAACTGGTCAAAATTTCATTATGATTGGATAATCCTTCATGGAGATATGACCAAAACAATACCTGAGAGCACATAATTGTGAAATCAAAATATGCTCGTTGCACTTCAAAACCGAACAAGACCACTCACCCCAATCGATGCCGCTTGCATTCTATTGTGTCGCATCTGTTGCGTTGTATAGCACATACAGCGGACTAGCCACACTATGCGACTGTATAGAATTAGAGCAGGATCGATTGGCTCGTGTGGTCTGGTTTTGAACTACAACGAGTATATTCGAAAATTACACAAAGTCTCCATTTAATATAACCAATTTCCAACGAACCTGTACTTATTAAGCATATTGAATCCATATCGATAATCAAAATTGACGGTTAGGATTGACTAATAATTTATTTTATGGACTGATTGTATGAAATTGCTAATATTTATGTAATTTCACCTTTTATATAACTAACAGAAACACGTCATTAAAGACTATTAATGGTAATATTTTAATCACATCGATGAACAGTACGTTAAGGATTGTCAAACAGTACAATTTTTAAACACAAAATATGACATATCGAATATTCCTGGACCTTCCTGGAATTTCTGATGAAAAAATGTATCTAGTACCATATTGACAACATTTGAGTTCGTAATTCTGATAAAGTGTAAGAAGGGTTCAGTCTTACCATCGGTGGATTAATTCAGGTTTTTAGGTTTAAAATTAACCCAGCCAGTTCTTCAAAGCATCCTGAATAGTGATGGATACACTTCTATCGTGTTTCTTGTCTATTTTATGAATCATATATTAAAACGGTGTAAATTACTATGTAGCGTTTAATGTGAAAGAGGATCATGAAGCATCGAGTCTGTTTAAATCTTTTAGGGTAATTGAATACTTCCAATTCTGGATCCAATAAATTAGGTCTATGGATGAAAATCTGTTGTTGTACTATATTTTAAGGTCAACGCGTCACCTAAAATATCATGTCTCTGATGAAAAATGATCAAAAATGGTTTCGTTATTTATTTATTATAAAAAAAATACGGGAGGAAACCTCAATTGAGTTTTGAACAAATCTTTTTTCAAGATATGTGACTAAAGCAAGCAATAAAAGAGCTAAAAGTAATGGCTCGATCGCAGACATTTGACTTCGACTCATTCACCTTTGTTAAAACAGGGACAAAATCAAGAGATCAAGTTGCACTAACCTACACAGCTCGAAAAAGTAGTCTTAATTTCTGCTCAATATCATGCACATAAGTGGAGCGTCACAAAACATAGAAGATTACTATAAAAATCATGAAAAGATCTAAAACATTTCATACATTGCATACAATATTGTATACAAAACCCAAGTAACAATTTTAGTTTTATTCCAACCGGCTTCGTTGATAAAACTACATTCAAAACTGCTTTATGTACCAACACCTCCTCTATGCTTCTTTAAAGCCAAAGTTTGTACAAAGTGGCCCACTCTATAGATGATTGTGAAAACAATTTAATAGAACCTTCATAAGACCATGAAGATTTAGAAAATGTTCTGGTAAAATATGCTATAATCACTTGAGAACCTTCATAAAGCCTATTGGCTGCCATCAAATCCAGCATACATCCAAATGGCTGTCAAACTTCACTATGATTTATTGGATGGTTTTTGTTGTTCTGCTTTGTTCGGTTTCTGCTCTTATGATTCATGTAATATCTAAGAAAAAAGTTTTGGTTTTGCGGGAAATATTGTTTGATAGCAAAATATCCAAATCAAATTGAGTGTTTAACAACGTACCATGCTCCAAATCATATGCACATTGAATTTTCTGATGAATATTGGCACGATAAGAGACGAAAATTAATGCGCGTATTCGATAAATTAATCATGAATGTCTTGAAAATTTATGGAATTCAGTAAGGCTATCTAAAATAATACCGAAATTGGTCTTCGATCTACAGTTCATTTGCATAACATTTCATGCATTCATGCATTCATTTTTCCATATTTCAATTATTTCTTGTATTCAATATGGCGATTGGAAAGCATAGTTCTGACATAAAGCCAATTTTTCTTCGCAATGGCTTCTATAAAGCTATTTGGTCTTTTGGTGACTTACCTCAATGTAAATTTGCTGGTTAATGCATTTACTGGAGGCAAAATGGATTTAAAATGCTTTGTAAACTGACCATAATACGATAATATGAATGAGTCCTAAAATGGTATTTCAAAACAGCATTTCACGAGTTCATAAAGTCGAAATAAAACCTTCGGTAGGAGTGAAAGGGATTTGAAAAAAAAACAAGGTTTTATGATCGTTGTAAACAAGATGTGTAGGTTCTCATAAATTTGACTAAAATATGAAATCTATTGGCACCGTGGATTTGATAAAACCTCAATCAAACTTAACAAAGCATGATGGTTTTGGCAATGTTACTTGGGAAGCCATCCTTAATCGATCATATTTCTTACACCTTGCTGCTTACGATTTTACACATTTTAATATTTACATCTTTTTTTTCTAAGTAAAAGATGCCGGTAAACATTTGTTTTGATTGATGGGTGGGTGACAAACTGCCAGGTTTAATGTAGCAACAACAACAAACAAGGCAGCGCTAGTAAGCATTGTGGTTTCAATGTTAATTATAAATTTTCCTCATCATATTTGAATTAGTTTTTTCGTGCTGGAATGCATGTTTGCAATACGAGGTTCAAGTCAGATTAACAAATCGTGTAGAGAGGGAGAGCTGTAGAGGTTACGTTGGCTTATTTCCATTTTATTCCGCTATAAAGGGTGTCCCACATAAAATAGCATCACAGAAAAACGCTGTAGAAAATCATCCATTGGATATTTTCTCTTAAAAATTTGCGTAGAAGTAGATTAGAGTGTTTTTCTGTTGTTGTATTTTAATCGCTGTCAGTTTTTTAAAAATTGGAAAAAATGGCGTCACCCGAAAAGGGAAGGTCCGTTATTATGTCACGTGGTATGGGGGGAGGGGGGTTATAAAAAGTACTTTTTGCGTGATGTAATTAATGGACGTTTGCAAAGCAACGTCACGAATTGAATTTGAGCAAGCTCCTGGAAAATCCTCAACTCTCTCATCGGGACATCGGAAAACAACTCGGAATCGTACAGTCAACGGTGAGTCGTGTGATCAAACGTTGCTACACTGAGCGAACAAATCGAGAGGCAATCATAATTATTTATAAATTCTTAAAAATACCGTATGAAAATTTTCCGGAAGATATTATTGCATATTTCATACGATTCGCTAATGAAACGAAGTTCATAGGACGCTCGTATGGAAATTTTCCTCGCAGAAAAAAAAGTTGCAACCGGGATTCAAACCATGAATCTCGGGATCCAAAGACAAGCCAGAATCCCACGAGACTATAAGTAATGGCAATTGTGAGTGTATAAAAGGCATGTTTTTCTCGACCAATGCAAAAAAACTCATTTCATACGAATTTCTTATGGAATGAATCTACCACCTTTGCTTTGTGGTTCATAGTTCTGATCGTATAAAAATCGTACGGTTAATTTCCTGAGAGTACGAAAATCTGAGCATCGAACGTAAGGAGAAATGTGATCAGAATGGATGTTCTATTAGACCAACCGCACCAATACGGTAATATCGGTAAATTGTTAACATATTTGACAACTCGACACTACACCGGTGGTTGGTAACCGGGTTGGAAAATAACAATTTGCTCGCTCGGTGAGTAGTCGGTTCGTAAATTTGACAACCCGACCCAACCGAGCCGAGCGTTGCTATTTGAAGAAAATAGGCAAAACAAGTTGATACGTTAAAGCAACATCTTCATCTAAAAGATTTTCATTTGAATTGAAGTGTTTCCGAGTTGTTTTCAAAGTGTTACTTGCTAATTTCACGTTTATTGTGATATGTTGTGCAAAAATGAGTGCATCAAAACTCCGTGGAAGGAATTGGACGCAACTAGAGAACGAAGTGCTTTGCAGGGCCTCTCTGGATGTTTCCCAAGATCTAATTTTTGGGACAAACCAGACCGCCGAAAACCTGTACGGAGGAGTATGCGAACTATACACTGCACAAAATATTTAGCGAAACAAAACCGGTGCGAGAATAAATTCGAGCCTTATTGAGTAACCTTTTTATGAACGACCGGAGCGAAAGTGGGTGGCTAAATCAAAATAGGTGCGCCCTCTGTCATCAAAATATTACCTAGATACGAACTCACTGGTGGGGATGGTCTTAGTGATCAGGAGCGTGTCTTGAAACCGTTCAAGCGAAATTTCAATGCTTTGGTCAGGGATGAGGCCAAGAAGTTGAATCTGTCCAAGTCTTTCGTTTAAAGAGCCAAGGACCAGGATCACAATATGTACAAAGTACAGAAGGCGCCAAATCGTGAGGAACGAAAAAATATGGTGGGAAAGTCACAGGCTCGAAAACTGTACACCCAGATGCTGACGAAGCCTCATTGTCTCATCATGGATGATGAGACTTACGTCAAGGAGGACTTCCGGCAGCATACGGGGCTACTGTTCTTCACCGCCCAGCACAAGTTTGATGTTCCAGAAGAAGTAAGGAAGCAGAAACTTTCAAAGTTTCCTAAGAAATACATGATCTGGCAATCGATCTGATCATGTGGAAAACGGAGTGTGCCGTTCGTGACTACCGGGACTGTAAACGGGGAGATATACCTCAAGGAGTGTCAACAGAAGCGTTTGCTTCCTCTGTTGATCTTGCTTCGTGCCACTATTCAAATGTTGTGCTGGAGTGGTACGAAGATAACGGGGCCAACGCCCCTACAACGCACCGGAACTAAGGCCCTGTGCTATTATGAAGCAGGCACTACGGAAGCATCCCAAGGAGGTCAAATCTGAGAAAGACATAAAGGAAAAGTGGATTTCCGTACAGAAGAAGCTTCAGTTAGATGTTGAACAGAGGCTAATGAGTGGAGTAAACTGTGAGGTGCGAGCGTACGGCTCTGGTATTCAAGTTGAACAAAATAAATATGCCAAAAGCTTACCAATGGGTAATGTTCTGATAGTTTGAAAAAGATCGGTCAACGAGGTAATTTTCTACAGCGTTTTTTTCGTGATGCAATTTGATGTGGGACACCCTTTAATTTTTTATTCTTTGACAGATATGCGTATTCCGTTAAATACTTGCAGATTTCTTCAGTGCCTAATACCAACAATCAATATTCAACTATCGATTTGAAATTGGTTCACTGTTGTAGAACCCCTTGGTCCGAATTACACCTTGAAGCCAGCACCTTGTTATACATATTTGCGCCTTTGTTTTGATTTGCTGTGTTATTTTGACAGAACATTTGAGAGTGTGTTCGTGTGAGTTCATTATAAGGGGCTCGAGGGTGTATTTTATGATTATGTATGATTTGACATAGAATTCAGTTGGAGCAGTCGAGTTATTAGTACGAGACACTGAAGAAGTCTGCACATTGTAGACGAAATACGCGTATCTGTCGAAGATAAGCAAAAGTAGTTGGAATTAAATGGAGATTGCTAATTTTTCTTCTAATTTATAGTTACAAGGATTCCACTAAACAGCTCAAACCCTCTAGGACCCAAGAGGTGTTTGAATGACTACGACGGGAGATGGACCAGCCCAGGGCTGAAAATCTCGATAATGAAGGAATTAAAAATCACTATTGAAAGAACCACCCTGATCAAGCATAATAAAACAAAAATAACAGGAATTAACGGATTATATTCTTATACTGATCTAATAAAATGATCCGTATTTATTAAGATTTATTTTTTTGGGTAAACCAATAACACAGGATCTTGAAAAACCTACACATGAAAACCAAGAGAATGTCTTGAGATAAAACTAGAGATAAGAAAAAACATTCGAAAATGAATACGTATGAGAGAAATTTGTAAAGTTTTGCATTTTGTGGATCATTACTTATTCGTGTGACGAAATTCAATGACATAGGAGACGAAGTGGCAAGAAAATGGATCCTATCAGTGTTATGAACGCTGACCTCAATCGATGGAAAGGTGCCGTGGAAGAAAGACCGTACATAATTCATCATGACGTGTAGGTCACAAGATCATCATTCCGTGGAATAAGCCAAATGCCGAAGAAAGCATAGCAAAAACCGTCTACCAACCGAGCAGGCTGTGGCACAGAAGAGAAATTTCCTAGCGGATCATAAGGCTTTAGGTAAAACATAGTAGGTGGTAGGTGTAGCTTCAACTTCGACCGCGTCACGAAGCAGACCTTTACGGTCGATGATCGCGCATAACACAATTTCGCTACTCTTTTCTTTAGTATTCACGCCCCAACTGTTTCACATACATATAAAAGCGTGAATATGGAACCAAAAAGAAATGCCTGTGACCCTGACAAAGCTGGCTGTTAATTGCAAACTCCTTTGTTGTAGCTGGAAATCTCGGTTTGGATGATCTTGTTCATAAAACATCAATTCGTGTCAGACTGAATTTTACATTAGGGTTGATCAGTACGCTGGTTCGTTGTTTGCCTGTTGCGACAGTGGTGTGCCCTTTGAGAGTTGTATGTTTCATTGCACGTTAGCCAAAATAGATTAAAATTTACGCGATTTATTTGGTTTTAAAACTTTCTTGTGGTCTCAAGTTTTTTTTCATACCGCATAGTATTACCCTTTTTTTTACTTTCACCCTAGTGCTGATAAATCATATTTACTTAGGTTAGTGTTCAAAATGTATTAACAAAAAAAGGAATTGTTCTATTTTTATTCAAAGATAATGATTTGAGTAAAAGAGCATTCAGATTAACTTTGCCCGAGTGAGTGTAAAGTTAAGTGATAAACAATCAGGGAATATGTATAAAAAAAGTCTTAACTACTGCCAACGAACTTAGTTTGTGTTAATACCTCCTCACCAAAATACCACAATCTTATCCGTTTTCATGCACAATGTACATTATACTCTCATATAAGATCATATTATGGATTCTGCTATAACTCAATCGATAATCGGAACTGTCGTGTCGAACTGGAAAACAATCTCAATTTTGATAATCGAGATCTCGTGTAACTCGTAGTTTTGTTAACTGTACATGACCATGCGCACGATTGGCCATCCACGGTTGGAACTCGTTTATCTCAAGATAAGCTATGTTATACAAAGACCCAGCAGATGATAACTTAACTTGACTTGAGGTGAATCGGAACGTAAATTTCATTCTTTTCTCGCATTCTAACTATTCCACCTCGAGATTTCGGAAACGCAATTATCGATGTTTAGTGGATGGACATTGCTGGAAACTATATCGGGGTGCTTGTTGCAAATGTGAAAAGCTGGACCATATCACATCAAATTATCCTGTGTAAGTGCTACTGATATACCATTCTGCAAACCTCATCCTCCCCTCCAACGAAAATGGAAGCTTGGAATACCGCGGGCTTAAAAATGGTTTCGTCACGGATATCTGAGCAGCATCGACATCACTTCTCCAGTATTGCTACGAATCTGACGCACATAAAAGGCAACGTGCATAAACAATTTCATTTTCCGGCCAAAACACAGAAGCATACCATCGAACTCGCCGACGCCGCCCGCCACAGACACGCGGGTCAGTGTATGATGCGAGAACGAATGTATTTTTAACAGAGCCAAATTAGATGGACCCAGACGAAGAGAGTGAAATAGAGGGTGAATGAAAATGAAAATCACTCAAGCATAAGACCCCATCACGTACTTACCTATCCATTTCGTCATCACTGCAAAAATGTGGGTGTTGTACGAATGTATCTGTTCGGTATATGGATATGTTGAGTCGAGTTTTCTTTTGTTTTGATTGCCTGTTCGTTTCAAATATAATTTCTGGTTATAAAATAATGTGATTTTTGATTATCACGCCGAAACAGGAGCGAGTACATAGAAACATTAATGCTGATCTGCACCGCCACTGACACTTGGGTATTGTGTAATGACAATTAAAATAATTGAACAAAGATATAGAATTTAGTGAGAAAAGATTGCTTAAATGCCTGTTGGCATGGATCCGATTTTTTTCCATTTATAAATATGTCTCGATGACAACATGAATGCAACTGATGCTGAAATTACAACAACAATAAGCTCAAAAGTAGTGTGCGTTAGGATAGGACAACTAATGGTCAAGACATGCACTGTCGAAATTACTTACCCTGTATGTAGCTGAAAAGAAGGGCAAACTACAGACAGTTTCGTGACGTTAGTAATGCCTGTCCATGTAATCTTAATGGGGCTGTCACTTTTCCTCTGGGAATAATATTCTGTTCAATTATTCCGCATGGAAAACTAACATGGTGGAGCAGTTGTCCAAATTACTTCGATAGAAATGATAAAAATTGCTTCAGGTCTTTACTTGCCATCTGCATACTAGGGTTAAGCCTAGTATTCAAGGTACACAGCTCTTGAACGAGAATTTAAGAGCCTCAAGAAACACGGTTACTGGCGACAATTCGTGGACGGGCTATCGCGTGAAACGTCGATGAATACCCTTTGGAATACGGCGCGAAGATTGCGTAACAGAACTACGAACAACGAGAACGAGGAGTACTCGGACCAATGGATCCTCAAGTTCGCGCGTAAAGTTTGTCTAGATTCTGTACCAGCTCAAATGTTTCCTCGCGAAACCACGAATTCGATAGATGAGATCAGCCAACCTTTTTCAATGGTAGAGTTCTCTCTCGCACTCCTTTCGTGTGGCAATACAGCTCCAGGGGCAGATAGGATCAAGTTCAACTTGCTTAAGAACCTCCCAGACGTCGCTTAGAGGCGCATGTTGAACTTATTTAATCAGTTTCTGGAACTCCACATTGTACCGGATGATTGGAGAAGGGTGATAGTTATTGCCATTCAAAAATCTGGTAAGCCCGCGTCCGACCACAACACATATCGACCCATCACGATGTTATCTTGTATTCGATAGTTGTTAGAGAAAATGATCCTCTTCCGTCTGGACAAATGGGTTGAGACGAACAACCTGCTTTCAGATACTCAATATGGTTTTCGTAGGGGTAAGGGAACGAACGACGGTCTCGCGTTGCTTTCCACGTATATTCAGATAGCTTTTGCTAAAAAAGAGCAAATGGCTTCTGTATTCTTGGATATCAAGGGGGCTTTTGGTTCAGTATCTGTTGAAGTTCTTTCAGATAAACTCCACGCTTGTGGCTTTTCACCATTAATGAACAATTTTTTGAACAATTTGCTGTCAGAGAAACATATGAGCTTTTCTCATTGAAACTCTACAGCTTTCCGATTTAGCTACATAGGTCTCCCCCAGGGATCCTGTTTAAGCCCTCTTTTGTATAATTTTGTTGTCAAAGACATTGACAGTTGTCTAAATGACAACTGTACGTTGAGACAACTTCCAGATGACGGCGTAGTGTCTGTCACGAGACCCAATCGTGTCGATCTGCAAGGACCCTTGCAGGATACCTTAGACAATTTGTCTTCTTGGGCTCTAGAGCTAGGTATCGTATTCTCTACGGAGAAAACTGAGTTGGTATTTTTTTCTAGGAAGCATAACCCTGCATAACCGAAGCTTCAAATTTGGGGTACACCGATAGCTCATTCCATGTCATTTAAATATCTTGGGGTCTGGTTCGATTCAAAGTGCACCTGAAGATCCCACATTTATTATCTGAATCGAAAATGCCAGCCAAGGATCAACTTTCTCTGCACAATTACCGGGACCTGGTGGGGCCCGCATCCGCAAGATCTTCTAACGTTGTACCGTACAACGATTTTGTCGGTTATGGAATACGGTAGTTTTTACGGTAGTCGCACATCATAAAACTGGAACGTATTCAGTATCGGTGTCTTCGTATTCCGTTAGGTGGCATGCACTCGACTCATACCATGAGTCTTGAAATGCTGGCTGGCATGTTGCCACTCTCGGATCGGTTTTCAGAATTATCTCTCCGACTCCTCTCCACGTGTGAGGTTATGAACCATCAGGTAATTGGAAACTTTGAGAAGCTTCTTGAGTTGAACCCTCATACTCGCTTCATGACGTTGTACCATTTTTACATAACACAGTATGTCAACCCTTCGCTGAATATTCCCAATCATGTTTGCTAATTCGATTTCAGAAATTCGGTTCATTTTGATTTATCAATGAAACAGGAGCTTCGTGGAATCCCAGAGCATCACCGTCCTATGATTGCTTTTGTGATATTTGCTGCAAAGTTTGGCCTAGTTGATTCCATCAAAACGGACTGCGAAATTCGGTTCATTTTGATTTATCAATGAAACAGGAGCTTCGTGGAATCCCAGAGCATCACCGTCCTATGATTGCTCCTGTGATATTTGCTGCAAAGTTTGGCCTAGTTGATTCCACCAAAACGTTTTTCACTGACGGGTCTTTGATAGAGGACTCCGCAGGTTTTGGTGTATATAATGAAAATTATAGCGTCGCTCGCAAACTTCAAGCACCTTGTTCTGTTTTTGTCGCGGAATTGGCAGTAATTCATTTTTCCTTAGAATTCCTTAGAGGCGACACTTACACCGGATCAATACTTCATTTTCACGGATAGTCTTAGTTCTATAGAGAGCGAATCCTTGAGGCTGGTAAAGCACACCTCCTATTTTCTTCTGAAAATACAAGGTCTTCTAAGTGCTTTATCTTCACGTTCTTTTATTATCATCTTTGTTTGGGTCCCTTCTCATTGTTCGATTCCTGACAATGAAAAAGCGGACTCGCTTGCAAGGGTGGGCGCTGTGGAAGGCGATATTTATGACCGACAAATCGCCTTCAACGAATTTTTTAATATTTTTCGGCCGATATCACTCGATAGCTGGCAGTATAAATGGAGCAAAGGAGACTTGGGGCAATGGCTACATTCTATCACTCCTAAAGTGTCTAAGAAATGTTGGTTCAGGGGATTGGATGTGGGTCGAGACTTCATTCGTGTGATGTCTCGTCTCATGTCAAATTATTATTCTTTGAACGCTCATTTGTTCCATGTTGGGCTGGGAGACAGCAATCTCTGTGAATGCGGACAATTACCAGGACGCAGATCACGTTATTTGGTTTTGTCCTGAGTATCGTGGAGTCAGATCTGAGCTGTATGATTCCCTTCGGGCTCGAGGTAGACAACCCAATGTACCGATTCGAGACATTTTGGCTGCACGCGATCTGGAGTTTATGAAACTCATTTATGTGTTTTTGACTAACATTAGCCTTAGATTGTAGTTTGATTAACTTACTTGTTTATGTTAAATTTTTGAGGGTCAGTGCGTCAGTGTGTGACTGTGGTTGTGTGTGTGAGTGTGGTTGTGTGTGTGAGTGAGAGAATTTTTTTTTTCAATTTAAAACGTTCAATAAAAAAAATGTAATTTGAAGTTGTAGATATAAGAAAACCATTGTTCCTTATGCTTTGTTCAAAATTTCCACCAAAATTTTCTCATCCTTAAAATTTTTATTCCTATTAACCTCGAGGCGACCGCGAGTAATCGGTTCTATCCCCTTAACCTTAGTTTTAAGATAACTGATGTACATAAACATGAAAACTTGGCTGTGTAAAGTTGATTGGATTGAGCCTGTACAAATAAATGAAATCATAAAAAAACGCATATTTCGTCTACAAAGAGCAGACTTCTTAAGTGTCGAGTAATAGTACACGACACTGAAGAAGTCTGCACATTGTAGACGAAATAAGCGTATCTGTCAAGATAAGCAATAGAGGTAGCTGGAATGAAATGAAAATTGACAATCTTTCTTCTCATTTTCTAGTTACAGGTATTTCACTTTCCAGGATTCTTCATAACTAAATTTAAAATTGTCTTCGGAAAATTACCGCAGATAAGTCTAAATGTTCACAATTTAATAGAAATTTACTAAAATAAATTTTAAAATAAAAATCGAAGTTGCAATACAACACTTACAACTTATCAAATCCTTCCTGAGTATGAACATGAGCATGATTGACCGCCCCAGGTTGCTATTCTGTTGTTGCCAGATCAGCTTTTATTACACGGAAAACTAATAGATGATGCTTGGGACTAACATACATCTTCAATGTGTAAAAACTGGTGATCCCAAACTAAGGCAATACCGGCGCTGGCCCCGCCCGAATACAGGTCAAGTAAGGAAAGGGTTGGAATATGTTGACGTGTTACTCGCTTTATTGGAAGCCGCGGAGTCCATTGCACTTCCACGAGAAATATCAGGGATTTTTGGTAACAGGAATGGGTAGCAGCAGGGTTCGTTTCGGTTTACGATATGCTGTCAAGTTAAATATTTGAATATACGAGCGATTTCCGATTTGAACCGATTTAAATGCTATTGGGGCCACTCACAAAATGTGATAGTGGTTTTTCATTGGGAAAACATGGCAATTCATCTCAACGCCTGGGAGCCATCTTGGATCGATCTACACCAATAGTAGGGATGCCGCTGGAGTCACTTACAAAATGAGACAGTGGTTTATTTGTTTCAAGATAGGGTGGCACGACGAGCATGCTGAACGAATAAATTGGATCACAATTAATTATGTACCTCACCACCGACCCATCCTACCCGGCGAACCACGACTTCTCATGCTAACTAGATCACTCGCGTAAAGAACAATAGGCAACCGAAACAATTGACAAAACGCTACATCCGATAACAAAATATTGCGGAACAAAGTATCGAAACCACCGATTCAACCGGTTCAACTGATGGTCGACGCAAACCTATTAAAAATAAATTTTATTAATGTAGATAACAATGGGTAAGAATTACCTGTCTTGCTCCACGTACTTGAGAGCACTTACTACCTCACGAGTCGGCTGTACCCGCAGGTGTCCGTCCAATTTCTGGTACATTAATTCATCTTCATGCCTAACTGAATTATTATTATTTAAAAGTTTTGAGAAATAGAGAGATATTAGATATTGTCTTTAAAATTTGGTAGAAATAAATTATTTGTTACCTTAAAATTAAGAACAAAGATATAGTTAAATAAAATCCGTGTAGTCCCCAAGATGTTTGAAGAGCATAGCCATTGCTATGAAAAGATACTAAGAGTTATTGTTGCGCGCTGTCGATGGTTGATTATAACTATGTGTTGGACACTTTTGGCTGAAATGAGCATTGAATGAGAATAGTGAAAACACTTCATTGAATAAATGATACTCAATTATTTATTAGGCTGAAAACCATTCTAGCTATACCTGATGAACTTAGTCAGCTGTTCTACTTAATAGCTCCTTAGTCTTGAAAAGATACTGGTCTATACTGTTACTGTCACCCTTGATTGTTAGTGAGTACATATAATGTTTGAAGGTTGATTATTTGTTTTTCTTTAAACAAATCATCTGAAAGGTCATTTGGAAAAATTGTAAAAGAAATCGATTTGAACCAACAGCAAAAGTTGATTACTCAACAACTGTGGAAACTTTGCGAACGCTATCAGATGTTACCAGATGATCAAGCTGATAATGGCTAACTACACTCAATCACTTACTTGCAACGTATAGGTATGTTGTTCCCTTGGTAGCTAGTTTTTTTTAAAATATATTCACGTAAGGTTGAGCTTCATGTTTGATCTTCATACCAAGTTAAAGATATGCAAATAGCTTCTTTTCTTAGCGCCAACGTTGATTAAATCATTTGCATTTCACTTCCATAAGCCTCTACTAAATTTTCGACGGTTGGCAAACGCTACTCAACTCTGCGAACCTGTACATTAAATCAGCTCACCATTTTGAAGTAAAAGAGGTTTATACGTCCGATAACATTTATTTAATAATATCACGTTCATTGTTGATGGAAAAAAATACAGATAAATTCAACGTAACATTGCCTTTTTTTTGTTTTGTCGAAACAGTCACGCACTAACTAAAGGCAAAATTTGTTTTTGGTCTCTCAATAGCTTAGTATCAATGGCATAGGTATATGAAGAGTTCTATTATCATGGTTGTTAAGCAAGGTCCATGTAGAGGAACTAGAAACTAGCACCTGAGGTAAAAGGAGCAACCCTGATAGCTCGTTTGAGGCTATATTTTCCTCAAATTTTCATATTGTTTATGATTGTATTTATGGTTTCCAATCGTTCTTATTAAAACAATTACCAATCACCAATTACATTATAAAAATAAAATTAATTGTAAATAATTTCGATGTAGTATTAAAGCGTTGTATCTTAACAGTTTTTGGTAGTTTAAATAAGAGAATAGCATGTTAATTATATACGAATCAATTTATATAAGCATCTTCTACTGTAAACAGATATGAGAAGACTTTATTTTTAACTTTTGAAATCTTTATTCATTCTTCTAAATTTAATTCGTCCCTCTAAATTAATCCACCAATCGAGATTTGACTTTTTTCAGGCACAAAATTTGTTTTAAAATGAAGTTGACTGATCCATTTGAAATTCCAACAATATCAGCAAAGGGACGGGTCTAGTAGTCTATCGACGATTTTGCGGCAGAAAATAATGTGAAAATGTTGCGAAAAAACTTGAGTATTTGGTTAATTCGTGTAGCTAGTGACTAATTTCTGTCGAAAGTGTATTTGTTTATGTTTACTTTCAAGTGCTGCATTCAAACATTCTATTTGTTTTATTGCAAATACGTCAAAATGTTCGCGAAAGAAGTGATCACCAGTTTATTGCTCGCCCAGAAGAAGCCGAAAGTCCCTGCAGGATGGTTCTAAGCAGCGGAAACCGGGAAGTGGACGTCCGCACTTTGCACGCACGCCAAACGTGATCAAATCGGTCCGTGCAAAAATTGCTCGCAACCCGGTGCGTTCCATAAGAAAACTTGCAAAGGAAGCCAATATTTTGGAGAAATCCATGGATAATTATCAAAGAAGACATGCATGCATCTTCCAGAGCCTGAGTGAAACGCCACTTGATTACGGACCGCGTCAAGGAACTACGAGTGACTCGTTCCAAGAGATTGCTTTCCTTGTTGAAGAAGGAAAAAATGATAATACTGTTCTCCGACGAAAAGCTTTTCAGCATCGATGCTGTGGCCAACAGCCGCACGGACCGGTTCATTTTACTGCAGAAAATGGGGGACGTTCCGGAAAAAGTGAAATTCAAATTTCAAACCAAACATCCGGCTGGTGTCATGATGTTTGACTTGGTGGCGTCCAACGGTTTGAAAATGCCACATATTTCATTTATGCTGGAGTTAAAATCAATACTGAAGTGTATATCGGTATTTTAAAGGACCAAATGCTTCCCTGGGTGAAGACCAACTTCTCCGAGCACCAAAACGTTGTCCTACAGCAGGATGGAGCGCCGTGCACACGTCCAATCGAACCCAACTATTGTTGAACGATAACATGAAGTTTTGGCCGAAGGATTTGTGGCCCCCTAGCAGTCCAGATCTTAATCCGTTGGATTATTCGATTTGGGCATATGATGAAGCACGAGCCTGCAAAACATCACACCCTCACACGCACATGGCAGTCAATGTCAGAGGACTACGTCCGAAAGACATGCTCAGGCTTCCGGCGTCGGCTCGAGGATGTTATTAATAAAAATGGAGGACACATTGAATAAATTTGTTTAAAAGGACTTTATAAAGATAACTGCATTCGAAAATGTTGATATTATTGCTTGAATTAGTTTTTTTTTTTCCTTTATTATCGAGATTTTCAGCCCTGGGCTGGTTCATCCCCCGTCGTAGTCACTCAAATACCTTCTGAGTATTTACGTAACTTGTGCGGGGGTGAGATTCGAACTCGCGACTTTAGCGTGAGAGGTATGGATGTTAACCACTACCGCCCCCTGCTTGAATTAGTTGAAAATGAGATTTGAAAGATATAGAACAAATTTTCGCATTATTTTCTGCCGCACCCTGTACAGTAGCAATGTTTAGTGAGGACATTCTGAACTTCTGTCCACTAAAATTTTTTGACTTACCGAACAAGTTTTCGTCGAAGACCATTGCTTTTTATATTGGCAAGATCACGAACACGCTTTCTTACCATTGCTGGTGGCCATCCATACCCCTCATGGTTTTTGTTTTGCTTTTTTAACTAGTTTTAATTCATCATAAAACATTTTCGAAAAAAAAAATGTCCTGAATTTCAAGATGGTTATACAAAACACTCTCTCTACAGATCAATATTAAAAATGTCCTACATTAAAAAAGCTACATTTTTGTGTATTTATTGATAAACTTCTCATGAAGCCCCGTCATCCTCTATATAGTCGAGAAGAATAAGAGGATGCTCATTTCCCTAAGCTAAGTTTGCCTCGTACAATTATTCGTTACCAGATTTAGCATCATTTTTAAACAATAAAACAAATAAAGAATTCGCAACATACATATTCGAATCCAATCGGACTTTCAGAAAAACAAACAAATAACGTAAACAATATTGTAAATTAAACAAGCAATAAATCCGACATTCTAGATTTCTTAAGGAGAATATATCATACTATACAGTTCCGAACCTGCCTATAGCTGAGAGGAACTCTAATTAAGAATTAAAAAAAAAAAACAACTATACAAGTATATTATTTTCTTCTGGTGTTTAGAAACTTTTTTACAAACAGTGCAAGACCTACAAAAAACATACAAAGAGGAAGACACATTCTGGTTATCATGTGAATAAACGAAAAGAAACCTTTTCATAAACCTTTTTGCAAACTGGAATGGTGCCATTATAAGTGCCTTCTTCTTTCTAACCGTAACCTTACTGAAAAAGTAGGTTTATCAGTCTAAAAACAAAAGAAAAGTAACGTTTTACGATGCTGTAAACCATCTTCCAGATACCTAGTTATCCACTATTCTTAAATCTGATTTTTATTTTATTTTTTTATTTGCAGACCGAAGACCCGCTGAAACGAATACAGGAGGAAATAAACGAGGTAGCTAGACGCGAGCAGGAACTACGCCAGGGCCACCATCTGAACGATTCCAACGATGATTGTCTCTCATCTGCCAACTCGGACGATTCCGGACTTTCGCTCTCGCCCAGCCCAGTACACTCGCCGTCGGTGTCCAACCTGAAAGACAAAATAGAAGCGGCAAGTAATCAGATGAACGGTACCAACGGCAACGATGCGCTGCCTAACGGAAATCGTCAATTCATCTTGCCCCAGTCGAATGCGTTGACCCGTGCCCGTTCCACGCCGCAGCTCTTCCAAATTTCACCGAACCGGCGCTTCAATGTAAACCCAAATCAACGGGGTTTAATGCAAAAATTTATCGCCTCTCGGGGTCGACTGAACAAGCTTACATCCAACAATAATAACAACGTTAACAACATCAGCGGTGCCACTACTAATAACAATCTTAAATCAAAATCAGAGCAGCACATGGTAAGTAATAATTTGGAAAAGTCTTTGTGATCAGATAGGAATCACCTTAATCTTGCAAACATATTGTATCTCGTTTCGTCCATGAATAATTGCATAACTGCGAAATTGACAAGTACAATTCTGTGAACTTACCAGTATTTTGGTGTTCAAAAATCGTTCAAAGCCACGTAGTGTAATTGACAAATTATGAAATGCTATCAAATTGTTGCACACATCCATTCAAGTCTCTTGGATCATAAATATACAAATGTAAACCATTATCAACTAATTGCTTTTAGATGTACATATCGCGATCCGTTTATGACGTTGCACTTTTATCTTCGAAATGGCTATTACGTAAATCAAAATAACCATTAGGTTAGAGAGCTGCTTCAGCTTGATCAACCATTGTGGACTCAGAAAAACTCGAAATTATCTCAACGTTATCAATTTCACGAACCGTTTGGTATGTTTACTTCCATTGTTTTGAAAAACAATAGATGCGATTTTAAGGAATCCCCCTTTTCCAATACTTTGGTAGGCCGATGTGGGTAAATAAGAATTTTCAACAAAAAATCATCGATTTATGACTCTACAATTGCAGAAGGGTAGATACATTTTCAATCAATTGCTGGTATTATTTTATTAAGATTCGTTTGTCTAAAAGGGCTTAACACGTGTACTATTAGGCAAACATTCAAGGTCCTTTTTATAATGAAATTACTTCTTTTCAAATTTCTATCGTTCGTGCGCCTGGAAGTATTTTTTATTGTCAATTATTCGCTTAAGTGACGAATATGGGGGATAATGCGTAAGATAAACAGTTGGCTTTTTGTTGGTCTAACTGCTGATTTATGGAATTTTGCAACATTCTATGTTTACTATAACACAAATGTGTTTCATTGGAAATTTAGTAATTCCAATTTAGTTATTGAATTATAGTCAAATGTACAGGGTGAGTGGTAATTCCTGTCAGTGTTTTTGAAACATGTGTCTTTCGTCGAAATTGATGGCGTGCCTCTTCACCTGATTTGAATCCTTTCGACTTCTTAGCATGATGCTACATGCTGGAAAACTAGAAAATACCAAAGGGCTAGTCTTGGGAACTTTTGAGAAACGTTCGGTGGAAATACTGAATGACATATCTCAAGATATCGTGCGTGCCAGCCCTGACGCTTTCCGAAAACGACTGCGGCTGGCAATTCAGGCAAAGGGAGAAAGATTTGAAGTGAAATAAAATTAGACAAATGTTAAAGATATACCAAACAGGAAATACAATGATAGTTAAAATTCATGCTAGCTTCTCCTTTTGATGACCATATATTTCACTGACAGGAATTCACATTCGTATGTATTGCTAGAATCATACCAGCAAAACAATCACTGCTTAAAAGGATACGGGATGCAGTTTACTACGGAAGTCATCACCGCGCTATTTTGAGGACGCAAGGCTCAATTTCTACTGTAGATACAGATTTGAAAATTAAATCAACATAGTTTTCAGTAATAATTGTTCGCTGCAAATCAAAATCTCAAGGTGGAAAAGTTAGAATGAGACAAAAGATAGCAAAACTTACACAGTATCACGATTCACCTTAATGAAAACCAGAAAAAAATTTCAGCTAGTTTAAACATTGCTGAACACTTAGTTGAGACAAAATGCTAGTGTCAAAATTCCATCAAAACATCCATTAAAGTATACACATGTTGTCAGACAATAGAAAAAAAAACTAATCGTTTAGTTATTTTGTTTAACACTGATACTAATAATTTAAAAACCAAAATATAATTCTATAAAAAAAACTTCAAAAAGAAACTCACTTAAACTACAAAACCAAATTCAAGAACTATTTGCACTTCAGCCCTCTCAGGGCCTGTTCGGGTGAATCGATTTTCAACACAATTGCTTCGACTTGCTGAAGATACGTCAGAGAGAGAAAAGAAGAAAACAAAGTGAAGCAATTGTGATTGTTACCTATTGAAAAGGTTAGAATGTAGAGTGTTATATTTATTTGGATTGTCCAAAATTTATTTCAAGATAGATACATGTAGCTCAATTCGGAGTTATAACTATAACAAGTAGTCACAATAAAAAAAAGGGTCTTAAACTCTCGCAGATATAATGTTCACGTCCTCGAAAATTGTCTGGGATTCATTAAAAGCATACAAATCTTCAGGTCCAGATACAAAAATTAAGTATTCACTCAAAGGTGCGAGGGAACAATATTTCCTGTTTTAAATAAACTGTTTATATCAAGATTTTTGTTAGGATATAGGGTAGGGAACGGCTTAGACACCCCGGGACCCTATTCTAAGCACGGGGTAAACGTTAACCTACAACGCTCATTTTTTGCAGTATGGTGCTCCATCTAGTGAAGCACCATACTGCAAAAAAATGAGCGTCGCAGGTAAACGTTTACCCCGTGCTTAGAATAGGGTCCCGGGGTGCTTAAACCGTTCCCTACCCTATTCCAAATAAAGAAGGATAAGTCTGGATAGTCAGAAAAGATGAAACTTCAGTAATGTCGTTTAAACTTTAAACTCTGTCTTCAAAAAATTGAAATGAAATGAAACAACTTTTAGATGAACACTAAATCCACAATACTTAATACACAATTATTATCTAAAAATCAGTTTGCCTACCAGCCAGGCAAATCGACAATATCAGCTCTGCATACACGTGTTACTTAAATAGAAAAGAAAGTGCGAAAACCAATTTGTAAAAGAATATATTATAAAAATGGGGCCTTAAACTGGATATGTTATTTTGGATGCACTCTTTCCTTCATAGTTAAGCTCAGAATCACTTATGCATCTTTGATATGCTGATGATAATGATGATGTGAACTACCATCTTATGTAGCAAGGCAACTGCCTATAGCACTGGACTGTTTTAATTAAACGATTTGATCAAGGTTGTACTGTGGTAAATTTTTCATCATGTTCCTGTACGAAGGGCTAAAAGCGTATTGTGGTCCCGTAAGCAGATACAGTTACGTGCAACCCCAAGCTACAGGGGTCTAGAGAGAATCTCCTTCTAGTAACAAGTTCGCATAAACCACACAAAAACCGAGCCCTCGCCTAGTAAAAAGTCCCATTAGATGTTACATATATATATATACAGCGATTCCACGGGAAAAGAATAGAGTTGAAAAAAAAAGTTGTCCGATTTTGCTCAAAATCGCTTGGTATGTTCTTCATCGAAAATAATAAGACCCGTATTTTTTAATTTTTTAGTAGGGTGACCATTTTCAATATAGGGTTACCAGAAAAATCGACATTTTTCGAAATTTTTTATTTAAAAAAAATCATAACTTCTGAACCGCTGGATCGATTTTTAATATTTTTTTATAAATAGAAAGATTATTACTTTTTGTTTTTATTAAAAATATTTGTTAAAATAATTAATGTTCTCAAATTTGCTAAAATGGTCAATATATTGGTTTTTTATGATTTTCGAAATGTTGGACCACAACGACTATTTATTTTTATATTTAAAAAAAAAAATTCAAACATTTTTACATAACATTTCAAAAAATCTCAAATGTTCATCGAGCCGTTTTTGAGTTAAATTTTTTGAAAATTTCAAGTTTTTTGCCTATACACACATGGAAGGAGCATCATTTTCCATCAGTTCAAAATAACTGCGGGAATCATTTCATTGAAGTTATCAAACTTATTCCTAATAAATTCATGATAACCATGTTTACAAATCCAGTTTTATTTGTGAAGTAATGTACCCATCATAAGTAGGGGAGGCTGGTCAAATTCTGATTCCATTAAATGTAAGAACTATAAATCAGCCTCAAATTGTTTAAAAGCAGAGACCAACATTGCTAGGGTTTACTCAGCCATGGTTTACGCTATAACTGGAGCCACATTGGTCCGTTAGCGTCCAAATTCAGCCATGAGTGCTCATAAGGATGGCAGAGGCACTCATGCCGAATTTGCGTTGTAGCGTAAACCACGACTGAGTAAACTTAATTCATATTTTGAATTATTCCACATTAGGGTCATTTTGAGTGAACCGGGGCTTCAAATGGTGAGTTGACAACTTGGCAGGAGGGTGCGACCGACCTCTGGTCCTCACAAGTTCCTACCTCACGTCTCCACGAGTCATATGATCACAAAAGACTGCCAGCTGAAACATGGAGACGCTGGTTGGCGTAGCCTGGGCAATGTTGTCAATCCGACAATAGCGAAGTGAG
The DNA here is from genome assembly GCA_034211315.2 of Aedes japonicus. NCBI lineage: Eukaryota > Metazoa > Arthropoda > Insecta > Diptera > Culicidae > Aedes > Aedes japonicus. The sequence continues at coordinate 147,811 of JASCZW010000146.1, read as the reverse complement.
GGGGTGCGACCGGTACATCATATCATAATTTTCCATTCTCATATCTTTCAGGTCTTCCAGGTCGTCAGGTATTACAAAATAATTTAAAATTTAAAATTCTTTTTTCATGGCGGTCATACATTGCCTAAATTTTCTGGTTCATAATGGATGCGCAAGTTTGTCTACAATTGCAACAAAACAGCAGTCGGCACACATGTAATTTTCAATTCATATTACAATATACCCTCACTATATATTTTATCTTATAGGACATTGTTTATTCATAGCCTAATTCTGTATATTTCATTACATGTATTACGCCAGAAAGGTAAATTTCTCTCAGGTACCATACAGTTTAGGAGAGGAGGTCTTGCGGTTATAGGATGATCATCTTCTGGTAGAAGCAGCAGTAAGAATGGGGATCAATTTTCAGCTGTATCTAGCACCGTCGGAGTGGCCTTCTCGAAAGTAGCAATGGATGTATATATAGATGTGTAGATACTAGTATGTGTTATTATATGATGCATGTTTTTTACAAGCTCTAGCATATTTTCATTAATAGAAATGTTGACGACTCTCTCGACCACTCAACCTTTAATTCCTTCATTATATTTTCCATTAAATGGCGTAATATGACCTTAACATTTCAGTACACGATCATCAACTACTATTTGAGCGGTTCAGCGGAACACAGCTGTTCATCATTATTAATTGCATATCATACATATAATATTATGGAAGAAGTAATAAAATAATTAATAAAATTTTAATTGCTTCAGTTTGGTGATCCGGCCGGTATAATTATTTTATTAAATTATATCAAATAATAATCAAAATTAATAAATGCTCTTCATTCCAGAAGGTTATATATCTATATGTCATCATTAAATACGTAATAATATAATATTATGGTTTTATATACAATTGAATGCTTTATTGATATTTATACCTCAATGAATAACAAGATGACCTTCACATTCCAGAGATACAGTCACCCATCAGTGATACAAAGTGGTACGAAGCTGCATATTATTATTACTGCCTTAATATTATTATTTCAGCAGGTTAATTAATTTAGTTTAACATGGTTATCATAGGCTCGTGAACTCCAACTATTACATAATTTAACTAAATATCCTTATATAATTTTTGCTCTACTATATAATCATATATAACATATTATTATTACATTACATCTATATTTATATAAATATAATAAATACTGGGTTGGGAGGGAGCACCAGGGTATCATTCAAGCTGAAACTGGACGATGGTTTGATTGACTGCCTGAGTCTAGGAGAGAACAAACAGTATCATTTCTTATCCTACCGATTCGAGTGTGGTGCTGCGAGTTCTACTCCAACAGTTTCAGGGAGAGTGACGCGCCCTTCTTAACAAGCCATCCTGTAGAAAGCTTAATGAGTATTGTGAATTGTGTTATTCGATTTGTTGGATCATATCGTTGGAAGGAGATTCTTAATTTCCCGTGGATTTCGTGTAAGTGTCTCTGCTTACGGGTCCACCCCTCCGTTTTTGGCCCTTCATACAGCGATAGTGCGAATTCAGATCGGTGGCCCAATTTGATCTTGCTGTTAAGTGGAGCTGCATCCAAGCCAAGGGCTAGAGGGGATGGTGGCTACCATACATACATACATTAGGGTCATTTTGAGTGAACCGAACCGAAACTAGAAATTTAATTAGACTACGACTACAAGCAAGGGTTTTCTTAGATTACCTTCAATTAAAACTCAGCATTTAATTTGCTTATTTAATTATTTTTATTTTTCATAATTCATCAAAAAAAATTTTACATAGCAAAATTCTTACAATTTAACGCACTTTTCTTCATCTGAAAACGAAAACCGTTTCACGATAATGGGCTTAAAGTAATGAAACGATTGTGTCCCAGAGATTTGTTTTACAAGAGTATAACGGTTCTTTATTTTCTTTTCCATTGCATTGTGATCTTTTTCCGAGAAAAACGAGTTATATATTATTTTGGAATCTACTTTAAAAACAGCCCAAGAGTAAAGTTCGTATGCAGTTGTAATATGATGGCCTTGTAAACTAGCTTTTGAAGCGTTTCGCTTTAGACACCTCCTAAAGCGTCACAAGGCCCTTTTCCATGGCAAGTGGCAAAAAAATCCACTCTGCATTAAAACCGAAGTGCTTGTACATGTGGCACAAATTGAAAGCAGTCATCTTATTTCCGTATTGACAGCCTTCATTAAAAAAAAAGTGGATATTTTACAGGTAAGGTAGCTTTTTTTTTAATGAAATTCACACAATTTGTTATACACAGCCGAACGGCAACATGGTTATGTTTAGTAAATTCTGCGATTCCTATGAAGTTTGTAAATTTTAAATTTTGTGCTTCATCCTTATAATATATGGCAAAAGGATGCTTTTTTTAAATGAAATTTACACAATGTGTTATACACAGCCGAACGGCAGCATGGTTATGTTTAGTAAATTCTGCGATTGCTATGAAGTTTGTAAACTTTAAATTTTGTGCTTCATCCTTATAATATATGGCAAAAGGATGGATTGTGCATTGAGCGTTTGCCAAATGAAAACCTTGTGTAGCGTCCTGAATAACAAAAGAGTAATTTTCAGAGAAGTCAGCAATTATAATGCAGTCAGTTGCTTCCAAATTAGTTGTTTTAAGTAGTTACCTTGTTGCTCTGCAATAAAATTATGCGGAGATAATTCGCTTATTTTTCTAAAAATGTTTCCACAAACTCTTATGCATTGAATTTAGATGACAACGATCTGTTTGCTTCTATTGTTTAAATTCTAAGGAATCGATGTTTTCAAGAAAATTCATCAGGTCATTCTCCAGTGTCTGCGTACCCGGGCAATGATCACAGATTTTCAACCAACATTTCTCTGTAGGATTTTCACAGAGTAATTTAAAAAACAAGTCAAGATACGTTTTAAAACGGTTAGGAATAAGTTTCTCAACCTTAAGGGTCTTAAACATTAATTTAACATTCTGATGATAAATGCATACGCAGACAGTATGCGTTGCACTTGAACCAGACAGAATACAATTTTTTGGGCGGCTACTGGAAAACATTGAAAATCCAATTTAAAAAGTAGGATATTGCTCTTTGAAAATTAAACACGGTTCAGAAACTATGAGTTCTTGATTTTCACATTCTAGATTAATTGCACTTGGAGTTGCTGGCTCGTTTTCTTTCTTGATAAAGCGATTAAGTCTGCAATAGCAGGTATTACAAAAGTAGGAATAGCTTTTATCCAACTTTGTTCTCCTTTCCACTGCATAACCATATAGTTTAGGAGTAGGTTTCTTGTAACTATTAATCTAAACATGGCAATTTGAGCAGTCGTGCTTCATTGTATTAAACGTTTCTTTAGTAAGGTTTCAGTTCGGTTCCCTCAATGTGGATTAATTCAAAATATGAGTTAAGTTTACTCAGTCGTGGTTTACGCTACAACGCAAATTCGGCATGAGTGCCCCTGCAATCCTTATGAGCACTTATCATGTATTTGGACGCTAACGGACCATTGTGGCTCCAGTTATAGCGTAAACCATGGCTGAGGAAACCCTAGCAATGTTGGTCTCTGCTTTTAAACAATTTGAGGCTGATTAATAGTTCATACATTTAATGGAATCAGAATATGACCAGCCTCCCCTACTTATGATGGGTACATTACTTCACAAATAAAACTAGATTTGTAAACATGGTTATCATGAATTTATTAGGAATTAGTTTGATAACTTCAATGAAATGATTCCCGCAGTTATTTTGAAGTGATGGAAAATGATGCTCCTTCCATGTGTGTATAGGCAAAAAACTTGAAATTTTCAAAAAATTTAACTCAAAAACGGCTCGATGAACATTTGAGATTTATTGATATGTTATGTAAAAATGTTTGAATTTTTTTTTTTAAATATAAAAATAAATAGTCGTTGTGGTCCAACATTTCGAAAATCATAAAAAACCAATATATTGACCATTTTAGCAAATTTGAGAAATTATTTTAACAAATATTTTTAATAAAAACAAAAAGTAATAATCTTTCTATTTATAAAAAAATATTAAAAATCGATCAAGCGGTTCAGAAGTTATGATTTTTTTTAAATAAAAAATTTCGAAAAATGTCGATTTTTCTGGTAACCCTATATTGAACATGGTCACCCTACTAAAAAAATAAAAAAATACGGGTCTTATTATTTTCGATGAAGAACATACCAAGCGATTTTGAGCAAAATCGGACAACTTTTTTTTTCAACTCTATTCTTTTCCCGTGGAATCGCTGTATATGTATATATATATATATATATATATATATATATATATATATATATATATATATATATATATATATATATATAAATATATATTTCTATATATATATATATATATATATATATATATATATATATATATATATATATATATATATATATATATATATATATATATATATATATATATATATATATATATATATATATATATATACATATATATATATATATATATATATATATATATATATATATATATATATATATATATATATATATATATATATATATATATATATGAAAATTCAGAGAAACTCATATGATTTTCTTACCTTGATTTTGAAGTCATCTTACCATAGAGCTTGTGTTAGCTTGTTTGGCTAAAAGTAAAACTGGTTAGGGTTCCTCGTTCCTCATTTACTGCTTCAGCCTTCTTTTGATGTATGGTCCATATTATCGTATCTGTGTTTCTGCTTTTGAAGAGCTGACTTTGGTAGCGCATATCGAAACTCACAATGTGTCATAAGACACCACTCACGCCCATGGGATAGAGAAGAGAACAGGAGAAAGGAGATAATTACACAGGAAAAAATCTTGTAGTAAAAACAACCATTTCACCCGACTATGCCTACACACTTAGAAAAATTTACAGTATTCGGTAATTTTTTACCGAACTTTCAACAGCTGAACGTTCGGTAATCCGATTTACCAGATTTCGGTGAATTTTTACAGTATTCCGGTAAAAAAATTACCGGAACTTGTCAATTTTACTGAAATCCGGTAAATCGGATTACCGAACTTTTCAGCTGTTGAAAGTTCGGTAAAAAATTATAGAATACTGTAAAATTTTCTAAGTGTGTATCTTTAAAACTACCATGAAATTTCAGTCAAATTTACTACGTTTATAGTAAAACCTTCAACGTTTGTGGTATATTTGACAGACCTGATATTGATATTAACCGCAACATCGTTGTTCTTATCGCAGGCATGGTAAAATCAAACGCATTTATAGTCAGCTGAAAATGGTTGGTGATTGCGCTTAATTTAACCCTTGAAATGGTAGTTTCTACTGCGACTTTTTTTTGCGTGTAGTAATTGGTAACATGCTATGCGCATGTGAGATTTTCATGGTGATATTCTCACAACGGCCGTTCAGGATGGTTCGACGCATGCATATGAGAGATCATTTCCGATGAGTTTCCACTCGTTTACTCAGAAATCAAGAAACATTCTACTACTTACTTCATTTGGGAATCAGGACAATGATCCCCCATCGCATCTTCAAGTGGTCATTACAAGCTGTCCATTTGGTTCAGGCATTTTTGAACGTTCATGTGGCAGCCTATTCACACATGAAATGTGCCGTGACCCAGCTGGAAGAACTCGCCCATACCCCTTTCTGAAGCGATGGGCAGGGACTTATGCATCTTTGATCTGATGGTCCAAAACTGAACAACAAAAATAACAAGTAAAACTAAAGAAGCTCTTAGCTTTGCTGCCATTCCCATAAAGGGAGAAATATAAAGCACTCCTTCTAAAACCTCAAATGCTATGCTCAATCTTCTTACTTACATGATTTTTTTATTTTATTTATTATGTCATCTTCGATGTAAAATCGTACAGAATACTCTCAGATTACAAATTTCTAATATTCTTCATGCTATTTCTAAATGTGCTTCAGCTGGTCATGAAATCGAAATGTTCATTAACGTTATTAAATGCTCGCAGGCAAGCGTCGGGGAGGGGGGGGGGGGGCGTTGTTGGATCCATAACTAGTCTGATGTACAAGTAGCGACGAGTTGGGAGCTCCACAATTGCCTCGGAGGAATACAGGGGAACGTCTTGAAGAAGTTCGGGACAATCGATATAACTACGCAGAAAGTCGAATACAACAAGTTCCTAGCAGATAAGGCTTCCAGTCCTATCAGCATGCAGGTGTAGTCAGGCAAAATTAAAGGGTCGTTCCAAGTGAGATTGCGGAGTGCCAAATCGTATGAATGACTTTTGTATTCTCTCGACTCTGATGATCATAGATGCATGATGAGTTGTCCTCATTGGCGTAACTACTGGGGGTGCCTAGGGGGCCAGGCCCCCTCCAGAATTCTGTAGGCCCCCCCCAGGATTTTTCCGGAATATATTTTTAATTTAAAATAAAACACTGTTCATAATCTCTACGGAATTGTACAATTTTTTTGCAACTCAGTTTAAGTTTTTTTTTTCACTTTGCTGCCTTCAGGCCAGTATCGACTCAAAAAATAGAGAGGGTACGGAATTTTGACAATTAATCTGCATGGAACGAACTGTCACGTTCACTTACGGAATAATCAAGCGGAACATTTTTTCCGAAAGTAAGATTGACAGCTCCCTTTAGTTTGAGTGGAAACCTTACGAATTCCAATTTTATTTATACTTTTTTTCAGGTGGATACTGCTGCAGAAATTTCTTTTCGATTCTTTAGTTTTCTGTTTCAGTAAACGGAATTTAACATGAGTTTGGGATGGAAAAAAAAAATTCTTTCGATCACGATACCGACCTTTCAGAAATAGTTTGAACGAGTATCTATTTCTGTAGGAGTAACGTGTGTATACCCGCTTCCCCACACTTTTCACTTACTCCACTGTACCTTTTAGGATATAAAGTTGGTATATCAATATAAACCATAGTTAACGACAATTCAGGCCATTGACAAGCCTATATCAATAGCTGTGATTGACAGTAGACAGGATGTCCTGGGCCCAAATTGATTTGGGCCCGCTGTCAGCTGTCAAATAGAAGTATAATAATTTGTTTTGGTTGTTTGTTTTGATGTAAAACACCACAGAAAGCGATCTTTCTGCTTTGTATGACGTGCACAACGAAAACGAGCAACAACAGACAAAACGTAAACGAGCTATAACAAACATAACTTACAATGTTGACATTATTTTGACAGCTGAGCTTGCTGAGATGTTGTCTACGTGAAAAAGTAACCCTTGTCATAGGCCTACGACAATTAGATCCATGAGAATTCTTATATATCAACATTAAATCCACATTGCTCGAGAGTTTGTTGCGTCTGTTAAAAGCTAGTTTTTGTTAAATTTTTTTCGTGGTGTTTACTAACGAACGACATGATAAGCGGATATAATCCAGCCCATAAATGGTTAAATTCAGTTTATGACTCAATAATTTATTGATTCAGGATGATAAATATACTCAACCGCCGCAAATCATAACTAGATATTATGTAAACCATAGCCAGAATTAAAATAGGGGGGTATGGCAATCAGAAGCCGTCATCTTGGATTTCAAAATTGTGTTGATCATCGATTCTCGATCCATAGACATTATCCAAATTCCAAAATATTGCCTATCGGTATTTAGTTTTAAACTATTCCGTGGAAAAGGCCATGTCCCTTCTTAGAGCCCATTCAAAAGACGCCATTTTCGTGAGGTAATCTTTTTCCTAGTTTTTTTCAGGGTTGCGGCTTATCATTTTTGACTTATCCATATTCATTTGCCGATCTTCTCAGAAGCTCAATTTCAAAATATAATGTATGACCTACAACTTGGTCTACCAATATATAGCTCTATCTCTTATATCTGAGGAATAAGAGCGTATATTCGCAGTGATCTTCGCGATGATATTCGCGGTGAAGATCACTGTGAATATACGCTCTCATGTCGAAGATATAGGAGTTAGAGCAATGTACTGTTAGACAAAGTTGTAGGTCTACTCATGCATCATCATCATAGTATCAAATCGACCTCTGAAAGGAGATATTGGCAAATGAATATGCTAGTCAAAATATGCGCAACCCGGTTCTGTAAATTATTGCTTTCCCGTATTTTTCAGATGCTATTTCTCAAAGTCCATTTTCTAGAGGCTATTTTCCTAAGATAATTTCCAAGAGGTAATTTCCCAGAGGCCATTTTCCGGAATGACAATTTTTTTCGGGAGATGATTGCGTTTCTTAATCCATTTCACAAAGGTTAAATTTGATTGCATAGTCAGGGAGGCAGTCGCCCCCACCTGCCCTCTCCCTGGCTACGCCTATGAACCTAGATATCATTCGGGGTACAAGAGTTTACCAGATCAAAATCGAAATTAGAACGTAGAGGGCCCACTTAGAAATGCACAGGCATGTGCACAAAACTAGTATATCGCGGTGTTTTTTGTAAAAAGTTGATTTATCAATTCCATTTAGTTTTTGTTGTTCACTTAGTAGGTATTTGAAAAAATATTCCCCTCTTAGTTTCAATTCTATTAATATTAAAACGTCAAGCTAACTAAAATAATAGGTACGGTAAAATTCTGACCCTATTAAGTTGAAACATATGATTTGAAACACTTGTCTGTGTACGTATTTTAATTTTATTTTTCAAGAAGGTCTTACAATAATTAATTTTGTTTAAAAGCACATTTTAAATTCACAATATTATTTTTTCTTGTACGAAAATTTAAGTAAAGTATATATACCCCAGATTGATTAGAAATTTCGAAACTAACGAATGTAAATAAGTAAAATATGGAGATAGGAGTTCATTCATTAACGATAATATTTTCAAAAATGTAGTTTTAGAAGTAAGGTTAACATACCATCAGGTAAATTTCAGTTATCATAGACTGCATTATGGGCCTGTGTGTCATCCCCAAAAGGTAATTGTAATAATTGAACTATTCACAGCACAGTATTGATGAAATGCATATAGTAATTTAAGAGTTATTGCTGGAGAAAACTTCAGCACTGTCAACATAGACAGTATTCTGAACGGCGTTTCCAATTGTTTTAAATAATTATATAATAGCCTACTTAGACATCTTTAATTAGAAATTGATTCAAAGTTGTTGGGTGCAATATTGCAGGGATGAGTACTATAACATGGGAAATTCTACATCTTTTATAAAATACGAAGACAAAATATCTAAAACTTCAAATGGTGCTCACGCGGTTGACATATGCTAGTGTAACTATAGTATTCGTCCTAGTAATAGGGAATGTTGCGCAAGGGTTCAGCCTTGCAACAAGCTGTCATGCAGCTCCACACAAGAAAAAAAAACTCAGTACATACTATGCTCACCAAGCTACCAATGAAAATTAAACATCATTGTTCATGATATTTCATGTATTTAAATTTCCTGAATTTGGTTATAAAAAAGCTTATCAAAGTTTTTAAATTTAGTCATTTCTTCGACTTTTTTTGTAAAATGTTATTCATTAATATAGGGGGAAATCTTGCCTCACATGAGGCTAACTTTTATTGAAAATATTGTTAACCTGTTAAAACTATTATTGATCTATTCTTTTCTACAAATATTAAAAAAAAATATTTTAATTAAGTAGTATCGCAATGCTGGACCCGTCGGATTTTTTTTTTAATTTTCTAAGAATTGTAACAGCTTGTGTGTTCCCAGTGTATTCCCATCTGCATTCACTTAGTAGAGACAGAGTTCAGATTATAATTTAAAAATGCTTTTCAATATTTCCTTGGAATTTTATCAAAATTCCCTTCACATTTCTTACAACAGTTGAAAATTTATTCTTAAAGTTTCTTTAAAGGATTTGATTTTCAATCAAAAGCTTCTGTTTTGGCGTTATTTGTGTTGGCTATTTTGGGTTATTGATGGCGAAAATATTAAACACATTTAAAGTTTTACATACAAAATTGACATATTTGACATTTTCTATGTCACAACTCAAAAGATGAATTGAGCAGAAATTTTTAAAGCAGCTCAGAAGTAACCTGATTTTTAAACTGTCTTAAGTTTATAAATTTTAAAACACAGTTTTCAAAATTACCTCTGATCCAACATATTAGAAAATTTTAAAAACATTTATTTTCTTTTACAAAACACAAAAATTTCATAAGAATGAATAATTTTTCCAAACAATTCATTGTTGTATAACTTTTCAATTTTATATTATTTAAAAACTAAATATTTGCCAAACCTTATAACATGGCCAGTATGATGCCATTTTGAAGACTGTGCATGATAATTTATAAATTCAATACAGTTCGAAACGGTAGATGCATTTGTTAATTTAGCCTATACTGCAGTTGTTTATATGCTTTTTCCATATCTTCAAAAAAATTCGAAAAATGTCCATGGAATTTCAATGCCCTGGAATACTATCAAAGTCGATCCAATTCTTAAGTTTAACCTCAAATTACCCATGGATGTTTCTTTCGAACTGAATCAGTATCAACCGACACAATATTGAATATATTTAAAACGCGCAATGCAAACCAATCAAAATTTTGCTCGATTCTCTTCAGTCATCTCGACTCACTGAGGCACAGCATAGATCTAATTATTGGATTCAACCTGTTCTGATTCTTCAATAAAAATGACATGCCCTAAACAATTACGCTACTTTCATCGCTCTTTTCAATATTCCTATATACGAAAAAAATTCTTCGGGCAGGCCCCCTCCAGGCCCCCTCCAGACTAATTGCCCAGTTCCGCCAATGGTTGTCCTCCAGACGGCGGCAGCATATTCAAGAATGCTACGGACCATGGTGCTGCACAAAGGTTTTTTTTTCTGTGCGTATATATCTGTGTGACAGGTATGGCGTCGAATGAGTCCGAGAACCGCGGAGGCTTTTGCCGTGACAAGAGCGACATGTTCGCTGAATTTCAACTTGGCGTCGATTGAGGAGGATACACGCTCTAATGGGGCAGAGCCAATTCTGTATTGATGCGTGATGGGGACACTCTTGTGGGAAAGCGTTATCGCCTTACACTTTCCTGTATTCACACTCATACCGTTTTCATTACACCACTGCATTACTTCATTGATGTCGTTTATTCAATTGAATACGATGAAATGTGCTTTGATGCTAAAAACATTCAACTGAAACTGAGTATGAAGAAAGCAAATAGAGCCGGCTATATACCCAGGTAACAAAAAGCTGTTGAAATTTGTTATACCAACATGACTGTGACTTAATTGAGTCACACTGAAGTTACATTGACTTGTTTGAAACTAGTGTGCTGGTTAGGTACCCTTCGCTGACAGTCAGCCCATCGCTAGTTCCGGTTGCTAGGCTGCCAGTCTGGTTACCAACCAACGTTACCTTCCCTGCTGGCTGCACATTCACCTCTGAATCAGGTTGCTAATGTGTGTAGCAATCGGCTGCTTAGCCACCTAATTCTTCATTATCTCACCGTTTGCTTTCAGACCCAGAGATCTTATCAGCTCCAAGAGTAATGAACGAATGATGCTTCCCGCAACCTCCTTAAATAGCTACAATACGGCATTTGAAAAATTCGGTACGGTACTTTGAGATCTGTAATACAGTGCTTTTAGTTTGTAAAATCCCATGTAGCACACTACGACTTTTATTAGTTGTAGTAACTTGATTATGACTTAGCAAGTCATATTTATGATATCTCAACCGAATGGCAACAAGTGTGCTACTAGGGATGTGACAACAAGAAACCATTTCGTACTTGTGTCATTGTGCCAAAGGCCTTTATCGCCTTAACTTCACTAAGGGAAGTGGGTAATAATGGTCTAGCAATTATATTTTCAAACTCTAAACATGTCTCTGACTAGACCAACAATTGAACTCGCAGCTTGCCTTTACTGACATGATTATGAGTGACCCCAACTGTATAAACTTTATGTCATCTACTTGTTAGTAGTCTTGTAAATTATAAAATAATTGAAAATTATTTTTCCTGCAGGCCCCCATTGAATTGAACCGTTCTCACATGTTGCTACCACCAACGGCCATTTCCACTCCACCTGTAATCGAGAGAGACTCCAACGGGAAACCCATTCGTCGAGGGTATGTTCCAGTGGAAGAAAAGATACAGAAAGAGCTTCGAGACTTGAAGAACCGAGAATCTGAACTGAAGCGATTACGCAAACAAAATAGAGTCGCTTCGCAGTCAGATCTTATGGAGCTGAAATACGATAGGTAACACTTTTCATTTAGTAAAATCCGTCTTGTTGTTAATTATTTTCCTGTCATTTTAGCGATTCCGGTGGAGATCTTTCTGATGAAGATAACATTGACATGACAGTGTATCCTTCGTCCAGAAAACTACGATCCACCAAATCGATTGGTGAGCTATGTGAAGCACTGACACATTCTAGTCTTTCTCCAAGGTAACGTATCAATGCAACCAGCCCAACGTTTTCTGACTGTTAATAAATAATCTTCCTATGCTAGAGAAACTCCATCGCCACAGTTTGAAAATCGTCAACGAGGTATGCGTCCGGCCATGTCATTAGCCCAACTGTGCGATCTGGATCCACAAGAGGCACCATCTTCCCACAAGCTGATAGCGAAATGGGAGACCCTTATTCAGCAGAAGCAGCAACGATAGGCTACTACGAGTGATTGATTTTTTTTTTTTTGAGTTATTTACTTTGAATGATAAAGTAGCTGCATTATTAGGTTTAAATTGAAGGTTAGAATGGAAGATTTACTATATAAAAGGCTGTATTTATTTCATTGTATAGTGTTAACTTGCTTTGTTGAAGAAATATCACAATTTGCATGAGATTTTTTTTATTAATGTGTATACAGGTGAAAGTGAAACCATTATCTTGATTGTTGCATTTGCTGAAAACTTATGATTTATTTTTATTATTTAAAAATACATAGGATACTTTATAGAAAGCTTAGTTTTGCTATATTTTAAATTTTACATTCCACTAAATTCATTCCATATTGAAGTTTCTAAACGCCTAAATAATATGTGGGAAGCCAGATCCAGGGCCAAAACAAAACATATTTCGTGTATATTGTTGTAAGAAAACAGAACTTCGACTGACTCCGTCATTTGATGATGTTCATTTCCATCATCAAATGTTATCTGTTTACAGTTTATAATGAGGATATAATATACAGTAACCTTTCATTTAGGGAAGGCTGGATTTGCCACCTGAAAAGAAAGGAGAACGTCTGTGCGTGTAAACTTTATCACACTATTTGTACAATGATTGAATCATTGTCATAGGCAGATAGACGTCCGCCAGAATCTATGAATTCTGACAGCTGTCCGTTAACAATGATTTGGCCTAGTGATCCCCATGGAAGAATCCAGGTTGAAAAAAGAAGAAGACACCGAGTGGTGATAAATCTGACAGCTCCCATGCAAAAGTATAGGACGATCATTTTAAAATGCTTCTAAAAAATTCAAATGAAATTCTAATTAAAAGCGGTTTGTTGTATGATGTAAGAAAAATCCAAAACTACTCAATAAAGATATATTCAGCTAAATAAAAAATAAAGCAAAATAATGCCCCTATTTTGCAGTTTACGATTTTTCTTACATCATACAAAGAACCGCTTTTAATTAAAATTTCATTTAAATTTATTGGAAGCATTTCAAAACGTTCGTCTTATACTTTAACATGGGAGCTGTCAGATTTATCACCACTCGGTGTCTTCTTCTTTTTTCAACTTGGATTCTTCTATAGCAAGAGATATGCGGAAATTCGATTAGATGATTTGGCAACGGTGTTTATTTTATTTACAGCGGCTGATAACACTTGCTACAGTGCAAAATTTGCACGATTGGCTCAGATTTGACAGCTCTCGCTGCACGATTTGCTCAAAAATGGCTGCTTCCGCATATCTCTTACCATGATGATCACTAATTTGGCCATTATACAAAAACTGTGATATGGCTGCCCCACAATTCGACAAAGATTTTTCATTAGGGCCTAACTGACAAACGTAAACAATGGCTTCTTCTGCGACGTATGTCAGTTAGGCACTAATAAAAAATCTTTGTCGATATATTGTACATACGACATAAAGGGTGTCCACGATGAAATTGCCACACACAAAATTGATTCGCAAAATTCGACTTTTCATCCGATTGCCATCAAATTTTCAGGGATTGAGAAATAACTATTAAACTTCATTTTACCATTTTACTCGTATTTTATTTACAGTCCATACGCAAATGCCCGCACCTTGGCCTTAACCCCGGCCATAAGATTCTGCACAACCTGTGAATCAACCGTTTTTTGCATGTAAACCCATACTTTCTTCAGTTCCTCGACCGTCTTCACTACATTAGGTCGTTTAAGAAGGTGCTGCTTCATAATCGCCCAGTACTTCTCGATGGGGCGGAGCTCCGGAGTGTTGGGAGGGTTGAACATTTTCGGCACGAAATTGACCTTATTGTCCGCATACCACTTCAGCACGTCCTTGGAGTAGTGGCATGAGGCCAAATCCGGCCAGAAGATTGTTGGGACGTTGTGGGCCTACAGGAGAGGAAGCAGCCGCTTCTGGAGGCACTCTTTTATGTACACCTGTCCGTTCATCGTGTCCTGGGTCACGAAAAGTGCACTCCGCTTCCCGCACGTGCAGATGGCTTGCCAAACCAGGAATTTCTTCGCAAATTTGGACATCTTCTGAGTGCGGACATGCTCCGGAACGCTGAACTTATCCTTGGCCGTGAAAAACAGGTTGCCGGGGATCTGTTTGAAGTCGGCCTTCACATATGTTTCGACGTCCATGATGCAGCATTCAACTTTCGTCAGCATGTTGAGGTACAACTTCCTGGCACGGGTTTTGGCGGACTTGTTCTGCTTCTCGTCGCGATTAGGGGCCTTTTGTACTTTGATCGTTCGAAGTCCAGCCTTAGTTTTGGCCTTCTGGACAAAACTTCGGCTTAGGTGCAGCTTCTTAGCCACATCCCGAACGGAGGCGTTCGGATTTCGGTTGAAGGCCCCAACTACGCGGTTGTGATTTTTGGTGTTGTATGGAATACTTTTTCCTTCACTTCTGGGCTCCCGATCGGTGATCAACCGTTCCTCGAACCGCTTAATCACTCGCTACACCGTGGAATTCGCGATTCCCAACGTTTTAGCGATGGAACGATGCGAGAGATCCTTGTTCTCGTGATGAATGCGCAAGATTTTATCACGCACGAGCTGTTCTTTCGACTCCATTTCCGCGAGTTTTGATCACAGGGCTTTAAAACTTGCAGGATGTAAATAATGCACTATGAACTAAATTCACCCAAATTTTCATTAAATTCTACCCAACGGTTAAAAAGTTAGAGCAATTTCATAGTGTGGCAATTTCATCGTGGACACCCTTTAAGCTAAGAAATCGGAACGGAAACAGTGTTGTCAACGCTGTTTGTCAATTTAAAGGGTTTCCAGATTGATGCTGTGAGGACAATAGATCATTGCATGATGACGTCGTCGATGCAGTTTTGACATTTCAGAGACCTTGTTTACGTGGACTTAGTAAATTTTCCGTAATATCAGTTTGATTTATTCCCGAATAATCACAAACCATTCCTGGACCCTTTCCCTTATTGTTGACAACCGTTTCCGTTATTGTTACGACATTTACCCTTATAGTTGACAACAAAAACCTAACAATCTCCTGTATAGTTGACATATTGTAGATGAGGAACAAAATTTTTGCTGCATTCTATGCCAAAAAGTTCGTATGTAATCCAGACCAAGTGCAGACAATAAAAAACCTTTCAATGACAATATGGCAAACATTAACAATATATGTAAATATATCTTACATTCGAAATAAAGTTTTGACTATAAACACTAGTGTTTATTTTCACATCATTTTCTTTATCGAATAGTATTATGGTTTCAGTTGAAAACCGAATTCATCGACTAGCGACAATCGATTTTACTCTCGTTCTGTACGTTATACCTAATGTCGGAAGTAGTGCGCTGTTTGGCGCATAAGATGCGCCGTACAGCGCACTACTTCCGACATTAGGTATAATGTACAGAAAGAGAGTAAAATCGATTGTCGCTAGTCGATAAAATCGATTTTCAACTGAAATCATAATATACAACCCACGAAAAGGCAAACCCAAATTTCGTTTCTACGGTTAAAACTTTACATATTGTTAACAAGCTCTCTGAGATGTCAAAAAACTGAGGTTAACACGTTCGGTGCAATGAGCTATACACCAAGGGGCCATTGTATTTTCGTATAGTTTTTTTTTATTTATTGTATTTTTAATGTTCCTTCGTATTTATAAATACAATACAATACAATACAATGTTATTAGGAACAACTCATTAAGCTTGGGACCGATACATTATTTGAATCACATCAGTGCAAACGGGAAGGAAACTTGGGGAAACCATTCAGTAAGAAAGCAAACCATCGGTTTGTTGAACTGATGCCAGAAATAAATTAATCTTTCGTGTGGTGGACACGATTGATTTAGAAAGTTTTTAGAGCAATGCAAACACATATATGAGGTGTCCTAAAATAGTTACTAGAGTGCCTGTAAGAAAACTGATGCCATGTTACCACTTTGACAGGTCTCTTGCTTGTTTGCACCGAGAATAAGTCGACAAAAAGTTTTCATAAGGGCCAATGTCGCAAACGTAAACAATGACTTTTTCCGCAAATTTCTCGAGAATGCTAACTTAATCATAGTGAATTATGACGATGATTGTACAGAACAGGAGTTCCCCTTTATAAAAGAAGTGGTAGTTTACTTGAGCGAGTTAGCATTTTCAAGAAATTCGCAAAAGAAGCCATTGTTTACGTTTGCGACATTGGCCCTTATGAAAACTCCATGTCGAAGTATGGTTGTTGATTGTTGGTTGTTCTGTCAGTTTCAAATTTCAGGAGGCTTTAAAGGCCTAATTGGAACTCAGTGGAGAGAAAATTTCAATGTTTACATCAGGGAAGTACATATTCATTTTCCTATTTTTTTTTACAAGCGTTAACGTGCTAGCTAAACTGCTTAATTGCAGGTTTATATTATTTGTCAGATTTTTGGATAATAAGCCAAAATTGTTGAATACTGTATTTAAGATGAAGGCAAAAATTAAGACAATATAACTATTCTACTCACGAGACTTTGCCATACCTCGATTACCGTCAGAAAACCAGTGACTAAAAACAGTCATAACTAAAAGTCATATAAAACACAACTTTTCATTGTACCTCCAAATACCTACTACCTATACTGCCGTGAAACGCATATAAGTCCCATATAAATAGGAAAGCAAGCAAAGATGGGACTGATATGCGTTTCACGGCAGTATAGTAGGTGTTCATGATTTTTCTAGCGAACATGAGAAATTGACAGATATTTAACTATTCGTGATAATAATGTCAGTATCGATGATAATAAGTCTATTCGTATACTCCTATGATTCGAATTATAATCGATTTTCTTTACTATTAATCATTCTCAACTTTTGAGAGTTCAATAGACCGATACTTGAATTTAAAGTGGATTCAATCCAGTTTCAAAAAAAGGTATCTAGCCTATCGATTTTGAATAGAGAGCAGAAACAACTGAAAGAAAACTGCAATATTTAGTCAAAGAATTAGTTAGCACACTAAAACGAAACTTACTTTTTTCTTTTCTAATTTGAGTCTTTATTAACATTAAGCTCATTGAATTACGATTCATGAATAGTTTAAATTGTTTCATACATGCCTTGAAAATTAACAATCAATCCCTACACAGTTTCGATTACGCCACCTAATGTTTACCGAGTTTTTGGTAACTATTTGAATGCAGAAATTAACGGCAGATCCAGCTCTGTACACTCAGTAATCTTATTTATTGACCCTAGGTAGGGTGGGGAACGGCTTAAGCACCCCAAGACCCTATTCCAAGCACGGGGTAAGCGTTGACCTACAACGCTCATTTTTTGCAGTATGGAGCTTCATGTAGTGAAGCACCATACTGCAAAAAATGACGGTTGTGGGTTGTTAAACAACGGAATGTTAAACTTACCTAGACTTAGTACAAGATAGATTACCAAATACACCGACCCAATTCAGCTGTTATGAGTTTGGTAAATCATTACCCAGTCCAGTAATTTCAATAATTTGTGAAGTGTTCCTGTGGATAAAAAGTAGTTTGATAATCGTTGAGAAATCTTATAAAAAATTATTTATTCAGCTTTAATCAAATTTTCATGCTTTTTATGTACTCTATGCTTCAACCTTATTTTTTTAGCTGTATCCAAATAATTTATTTTCTAAGTAAACGTAGTTTTATGTAACTAGAAATGAGGAGAAAAATTAGTAATTTCCATTAAATTCCAACTATAGGTATACGTATACCTTTATTGCCTATCTTGACAGATACGCGTATTTCGTCTTGACAGTCTTGACAGATACGCGTATTTCGTCTACAATATCCAGACTTCTTCAGAGTCGTTTACTAATAACTCGAGTTATTAGTACACGACACTGAAGTGGTCTGCACATTGTAGTGTACTAATAACTTAAGTTATTTGTACACGACACTGAAGAGGCACATTGTAGACGAAATACGCGTATCTGTCAAGATAAGCAATAAAGTTAGTTGGAATTAAATGGAAAATACTAATTTTTCTTCTCATTTCTAGTAACAGGTATTCCACTAAACAGCTCAAACTTTCTAGGATTATTTGTCATGATTTGTAGATAAATAATTGAGAGCATAAATATTTGCATTAGAAGGAATTTTGGGCATCAATATTATCGAAGGCAAAAAAGGCAAATAATACAGTCAACTTTGAACATGTTTAGAATTTATTACCTTTTCTAATATGTTTGCAAGAAGTTCAACTAATGAAGTGAAATAATTAGCAAATAAGATGCCAAATTATTTCTAATGTAATGGATTTTTGAAAGATATAAGACAGCGCTTTGGACATACTTCGCGATAACTTGTTGTCAGTAGGTATTAATAACTTTGCATAGTAATTATTAATCCGAAATTGTCCGTATAGATTCAATCTGCGTGTAGTTTATATAAAATACTGCTGGCGAAGTTTGATCTTTCAATGGTTTGATGGTAACAGCCAACAAATAAATTAAGCTTATTGAAAGCTGAGTCAGTTTTTAGCTGCAAGATATCAGATGCATAAGATCTTATTCTGTATTGAATGTTTGTTGTACATGGTTAAGGAACCAGTTTGCTTTTTACGCTTTTTACGCATTATCTGGTCTACTTGACTTCTAGAGCTCACAGGAAGGCGAATAATGGCGCCATAACCATAAGCCATGAATTGCTAGGACAAGAGTTAGTGCTCATGTCTCAACTTACAGACACGTTCTTACGCAAGAAAAGAAGCTACACCCTTGGCTTCGGAGTCTAGATACATACAGGAACCGCCTGAGCGCATTAACTTTCTTAGCTCCGTCACTCTCAATAAATCATTCATCTTAAAACTTATCTCATATCAAAGCAAATATACATCGCCAAGGAAAGCCTTCCGCACAATCCCATCCAATTTCCAACTCCAGATGTCCATGAAGGTAGCATGAGTTCTCAGCATCTTCTTAAGTAGACATCTAATCAACACTTCCCTCACATCCCTGCTGATCTGCTGATCATAGGAGCCTGACCAGGCGTTGTGCAAAGAGAGCGATGGATGAGGAGTCTGTCACACCCAAGGCAGCTCTTCTGGCGCTTCCGTCGTCTCTTCAACAGCCAACCCAGGATTGTGTATGGTTGGACAATGCCATGCTATGCTATTTAACTTCTAGAGTTCACATTGTCAATACGCAAGATTCCGTAAATAATTTTTATTACTGAAACAATCACTATGGTTGGGTTTGAATCCACCACAGCTTGATTTCGGTACTAATGTAAATGCATGGTCCTATTTGAAATACTGTTGTATGCAAAGAACAGTTATGTTAAAACAATACGATTTTTATTCAAACTGTTCGGATTCGCGGCTAATACACAACACGACGAAAATTGTACAAAAAGATAAAACTGTTTAAGGGTCACTAAACTTTATTGCTCGCCTGTTATTCTTATAGGAATAACATGGTTGATGCATTCCTTAGCCGAGTATATTTGGAACTGCCTTAGATTTACATCTGGCTATTATATATCTATCGATATGATCAGTACAGAGATTCTGTGTAGAAATCCAAAGGGAAAGCTAACTCAATAAGTTTTGGCTTCATGTGTTCCAACTCTAAAGGAATGATAAGCTTTCAACCGTACCAAGATCTTTCCAAGGACACTTTATAGCATATAAGAGAGGATGCATAGAGCATTTCAAGTAATGGTAGTAGTTCTAAAGTTGAATTCATGTCGAACAACGGAACAATAGTAAATAAGTAAGGTCCTGTAATTGTAGTGCTTATTCTACTAGTGGAAACCCTTTTAACATAAAAAAGACTTTTAAGACTTAAGTTACGTAATAGAAATCAATAAATAAATAAATATAAGTCGGACCATATTGACTCTTAAGCGTTAATATAAATTATCCTGTTTTCCGAATTAAAACTACCTATCACTTTATGAGTGACCCCAAATAGCATCCTTACTGTCAATATAAATCGGTTGGAATCGGAAATTGGTACTTAAATTCATTTTTTTTACTAGACGTCAAATGAATTCAGCTTATCGGTAACCCTGCTGCCACCCAATCCTGTTATCCAACATCCTAGTGGTTTCACTAGTTGTGATATTCACTTATGCAGTAGTTGTGATATACACTAAGGTCTTTTTTACACGGTTTTTTGGACGATTGTTTTCGGCGATAACTTCAGAACGGAACAACTTATCGGTCTAATTCGAATCAGGTTTTCCATTTTAGGCAAAAAGTAATCATATGGCAGTTTTTTCAAAGAATTCAAAAAATTTGGTGTAAATACTCAAAATTTAAAAAAAAATTGTATTTTGAAAAGGCAACACATGCAAACAAAATCGAAGTAATATAAAATGTTTATGCATTTCAATTGGTCAACACTATTTAATTTTTTTTACGCGGTTAGTGACGTTTACCACTATTGTTGTGTAAACAGGGACGTTTAGTGACGTTTACCACTATTGTGTCTATCGTTGTGAAAAAATGTTTGTTTTCTCACAGATTGTAGAGATAGAACTGAAATAAGAATTAACTAACATTGATATTGTAACGATCATTGTACAATAAAGCCCTAAGAACTTGCGAAAATTAAATCTGTCTTGTATTCTTACATCAAATAAACAGAAAAAAAAAGTAAAGAAGAAAAACACCAATCAGCAATAAATCTCCCTTGTTGAAATCTGCTTTGCGCTCATTGGTTAGAAAAAAGGAGGGAAATGTTCACCCGCAAACTTGTGCTCACCGGGTATAAATATGAGCACACCGGTCATGCACGCTCATTCATTCGACGATTGCAGTACGGTACGGTTGGCACACCAGGAGGACAAGCAGCAACCAGCTAGTAGCTAGCAGTAAGCCGAGTAAGCGAGTGGTATCGCCCTCGCTTGTCAGCATCAACCTACACCCACAACAGCAGCCGGTGGTCGGCTGACTGGTTCCCGTAGCTGCATCCGACTGTAAGTCGAGTAAGCGAGTGGCATCGCCCTCGCTTGTCAGCATCAGCCTGCACCCACAACAGCAGCCGGTGGTCGGCTGACTGGTTCCCGTAGCTGCATCCGACTGTAAGTCGAGTAAGCGAGTGGCATCGCCCTCGCTTGTCAGCATCAACCTGCACCCACAACAGCAGCCGGTGGTCGGCTGACTGGTTCCCGTAGCTGCATCCGACTGTAAGTCGAGTAAGCGAGTGGCATCGCCCTCGCTTGTTGGCAACAAACGAATTCCACAACAGCAGCCGGCGGCTAGCTGACTGGTTGCGGTAGTGGCATCCGACAGTAAACCGAGTAAGCAAGTGGCATCGCCCTCGCTTGTTGGCAACGAACAAAGTCCGCAACAACACCCGGCGGTTGGCTGACTGGTTCCAGTAATCCGGTATGGCGGATTTACCTGGCTTCGACAATTCGGTCGGTCGCGACAATGGCGCAGATAAAGATCCTACGGCTCCACCAAAGTAAGTATTAAAGTGTTTAAAGGTTGATACTAAGAAGGGGCTCCGGTGGAAATAGACGGAGTACCCAACCATTTCAAGCATCCGGTAGGAAAAGACGGAGAGCAAAAAAAAATAAATAAGGCATACTCTGATGGAGAAAGGCAGAGTTTTGCAATGAATGAGGCTCACTGAGGATTGGCAGAGACCAAAATAAACTTGTTTGCGAAGATAGATTTATAATAGAGAACTATTTCGAATTTTTTCATTGCAGAAAGATCTCCAGAAAACGAATTCTGAGAGAATTGAAAGCTGCTGTCGAAAAGAACACTGCTTTGCGTGAGCAAGTTATACAGCTCACCGCTGATACAGATCAGGGTCTTAGAAGTTCACTTTATCAGGCATCAAACACGACACGAGATGAATCAATCCAATCTCAAATGAACAGCTGGACATTAGGTTCCTTAAACATTCCATCAGCAGGCGAAGTCGAGATAGACAAACAAGCGTTTGAGTATTGGAAAGACATACTTGTTTCTTCCCTTCAGCTTGTCAACGCAGCCGATGAACAGACTAAGTACGGAGTGTTTAAGATTAAATCTGGACCAAAGCTACGTGAAATATTCCGAGCAACATCTACTACCCCGGGAATGCCTGATGAACAGAACGAACCATTTTCCAACGCTATTGCTCGTCTCGATGAATACTTCGGATCTCGGACCTACACGCTATCGCAACGTGGGAAACTCATGATGATGAGTCAGCTGGATTCAGAAAGCAGCACCAATTGTGTCTGTCGTGTAGGATCAGCTGCAAAAGTGTGTAATTATGGTCCAGACGAAGAAATGGAAGCCGTGGTAAGGGTCATCACGAAGAATGCAAATGATTCCAGAGTACGAGTATTAGCTCACCGTAACTGGGTCAAACAAGGGTCAATGAAAGACCTTATTGACCTTGTACGCGACCGTGAGATTGAGAAATCAAATGAAGAAGCGTTCCAAAGAACCCATAATCCCCAACGTGACACCATAAAGGTATCGGCAGTTTCACAAGATCGAACAGAATTTCGAGGACATCGTGAGCCATTCAACTCCAACTGGCATGCCAGAGGAAGTTACCGCGGAATCCATCGTAATGGAAGAGGCGGGCATGGAAATTTACGAGGAAATTTCCATCAGCAGATGGTTACAAATTGTTGGCGATGCGGTAGCGTTTTTCACCGAGCGTCTACATGCTTCGCAATCGATAAAAACTGCCGAGTATGTGGACGGATGGGTCACATTGCGCGGGCCTGTGCTTCTCGCGGTGGTTCCAACCAGCCGAACAACCAGACGAGGGGAGTGAAGCGCCTTGCAGATCAGGATGATTCGGGCGTTGAGAAGAAAATTGCAGCGATCGAAGATACAAAAGCCGAACCACTTGATACCAAGGTACGCGAAGACGAAGACATTCAATGAACAATTTGTTGAAGTTTCTTTTATATATAAACGTTTTGTACTGAATTTAACATTTTTATTTTCTTCTTTGACTAAATTTGAATAAATATACTGCATTACAGAAATCGCGTTTTGAATCACTGCAATTACAGCAAGCCGAAGTACACAATACAACACATGTCCAACCATTGAACAAGCCATCACGAACGAATGAAATAGTTTACAAAAACAGCGCTACAGTAGAAGCGGAAGTAGCAGGTGTAAGGGTCGAGTTTTTGATTGATTCCGGTGCTCATGTTAATACTATAACAAAAACGATGTTTGATGAAATTCTGGCCAACAAGAAAGCAGCTTCCAAGATCCTTGCCTTGCGTTATTCCACTGACAAACCCTTGAAGGCATACGCAACTAATGATCAGATAAAGGTGATTGCCAATTTTTTTACGGAGTTATTTATCTCAGAAGATAGACCAGTTATGGTCGAAAAGTTTTATGTTGTGGATGAATCAAGAGCGCTTTTGGGCTTCAACACCGCAATAAGGTATTGCGTCCTTGACATTGGTCTAGATGTCCCAATACGCCACCATCGGTTATTGTCCAGCATATGTGATAGGAATCTCGTTAATTATGCCCAAGAACTATCAATTTGTAACGAATTTCCGAAATTCAATATTCCGGCCGTATCATTGAAATACGATAAACAGATGCCTCCAGCCCAAAACGTGTATACGCATATTCCAGCGTCATTCAAGGAAGCCACAAAACAGAAACTTAACAATCTACTGTCAAGTAAAATCATTGAGGAAGTGACAAATGATATGGATCGGTCGTTTTGTTCTTCACTATTGGTAGTACCGAAAGGTACAGATGACATTCGTCTGGTCATAGACCTCAGAGGACCGAATCGTTGTATATACAGGACACCTTTTAAAATGCCTACGTTTGAGTCGATAGTAATGGAACTACATGGGGCTCAGTGGTTTTCCACGATAGACCTCACAAGCGCGTTTCATCATATAGAGTTGAACAAAGACTCACGCCACCTGACCAACTTTTTCGCTGGAGATGGACTCTACAGATACTGCCGGCTACCTTTTGGGCTTTCTAACGCTCCGGATATATTCCAGGAAGTGCTTCAAACGATTGTACTCGCTGGATGCAAAGGGGTCGTTAATTACTCAGACGATGTCATGATTTTCGGAAAAACCAAGGAAGAACACGACGAAAATTTGACCAAAGTACTGGAGTGTTTCAAAAACCATAACGTCAAAATCAATGAAGAAAAATGCTCATTTGGAAAACGATCAGTGGATTTTCTGGGATTCATTGTCTCTAATGAAGGATGGAAGATAGAAAATGAAAAGATTGCAGCAATACAGAATTTTAGAGCCCCAGAAACTTTGGCTGAAGTTAAAAGTTTCCTAGGTTTAATCAATTTTGTCGAAAGGTTTATCCCACAAAGAGCAGATAAAACTTGGCGACTTCGTGAGTTGGCAAAAGCAGACGGTTTTCATTGGAATCAAGGATTGGACGAAGAATTCAACTACGTGCGAACAAAAGCGTGGAAGACTATCAAAACATTGGGATACTTCAGAAGAGAGGATCGAACGGAACTCTACGTGGATGCCTCTCCTCACGGCTTAGGAGCAGTCCTGGTACAGTTTGACGGCAATTCAAAGCCAAGGGTGATCGCTTGTGCTTCCAAAACTTTAACGGAAACTGAGCGAAAATATCCTCAGACCCAAAGAGAGGCACTAGCAATGGTATGGGGAGTCGAAAGATATTCCATGTATCTCATGAGTTGCAACTTTACAGTGAGAACTGATGCCGAATCAAACGAATTTATTTTTGGGGGATTGCACAGGATAGGAAAAAGGGCAGTAACTAGAGCAGAATCATGGGCATTACGGTTACAACCATATAATTTCAAAGTATGCAGTATACCAGGAGAAATGAATGTGGCGGATGCACTCTCAAGACTAGTTGATCAATCACAAGCATCTGAGTCATTTGAAGATGGAGCTGATGAGAAGCATTTACTTTACTTCATTGATGCGGGCGCTATGGAAATCTGCTGGGATGAGATAGAGTTTCACTCCGAAGACGATAGTGAATTAACAAAAGTCAGGACGTCGATTAAAACTGATCAATGGGAGAATGGATTGAAAAAATTTGAATCTGAAGCAAAGGAGCTGTCTGTACTTGGAAACATGGTGTTCAAAGGTGATAGAATTGTGCTCCCTGATGCTTAAAGGACAAAGGCAATTCAATCAGCTCATCAGGGACACATGGGAATCGGATCAACCAAAAGGATATTGCGACAACACTTCTGGTGGCCAGGAATGAGTAGATCAGTAGAGATCTTCATTAAGAACTGTGAGACTTGTCTTTTGCTTTCAAAACTTCTTTTGCTTCCTTTAACCAGTAGAGAACTCCCAAACGGCCCATGGGAGATTCTTCAAATCGATTTTTTTACCGATAAAGAGTTTGGGTTTGGAGAATTTCTCGTAGTGGTTGACACCTACTCACGTTTTTTGCATGTGTTGGAAATGCGATCCATGGATGCGGAATCGACCATCGAAGCACTTGAAAAAATATTTGCTACATGGGGCTACCCGCTAGTTCTCCAAAGTGACAACGGGCCTCCGTTCCAAAGCGACAGATTCGTAGAAACCTGGGAAAACAAAGGCGTTAAGATCCGCAAGTCAATCCCTCTAAGCCCACAATCCAATGGAGCTGTTGAACGTCAAAATGAAGGCATAAAGAGAGCACTGGCAGCATCAAGATTGGATCATATAAATTGGAAGGTTGCGTTGAACAACTATGTGCATATGCACAATAAAGTACGGCCCCTCACCAGACTCGGGGTAACACCATTCGAGTTACTTGTTGGCTGGAAACATAGAGGCATGTTTCCAGGCCTATGGCAAACTAATAATCAAACCAAACTGGATCGTGAAGACGTAAGAGAGAAGGACGCATTTTCCAAGCTTGACAGTAAAAAACATGCGGATATGCGGAGAGGAGCTAAATATTGTGATATTACCATTGGAGACAAAGTGGTCCTAGCACAGTTTAAACGTATCAAATCAGACCCCACTTTTGGACCGGAAAAATTTACAGTAATAGCCAGAGATGGGGCAAAATTGATCGTCAAAAGCGATCGGGGCGTCACATACTCGAGAAATGTAGCAGACGCCAAAAGGGCTATCGACGATTACAATACACCTGACATGCCAAACCTACATAATGATGTTCTGAATGATGCACAAACCACCATAACTGGTAAGATTCTTAGCGATCAGTATTAACAATTAAACAGTAATTTATTGCCAATTTTATTAGATGATCCTCTACAAGATCCCACGACGCAGTTCCAAGCCGGTTACAAAAACTTGACTGAATCGGTTGCCACAGGATACTCTGAAATCGATCAACCATTGCACAAACAAGGTGTGCGGATCCAATCTGAACATGGAGACCCGTCCGGATCACGTCCTAGAAGAGAAAGAAGAATCCCAAACAAACTGAAAGATATGATTTTGTTTAACATATATGATTAGAGAGTAGAGGTAAGATGGGATGTATAGATAGAACTGAAATAAGAATTAACTAACATTGATATTGTAACAATCATTGTACAATAAAGCCCTAAGAACTTGCGAAAATTAAATCTGTCTTGTATTCTTACATCAAATAAACAGAAAAAAAGGTAAAGAAGAAAAACACCAATCAGCAATAAATCTCCCTTGTTGAAATCTGCTTTGCGCTCATTGGTTAGAAAAAAAAAGGAGGGAAATGTTCACCCGCAAACTTGTGATCACCGGGTATAAATATGAGCACACCGGTCATGCACGCTCATTCCAGTTTGAACAAGCGACACGTTCGGTCGTGTTTTTCGCTCGCGCTCTGAAAAGTTTTTTCGGTTTATTTCGTTCGCTCTTTCGTTTGGTGCGTGGTGCACTGTTCTCTCTCGCCTTGTGTGATACACAGTCCGACCCCGGTATGGGGAAGCCGCCGCGTGTTGACGTCGGCACAAGTTCAGCTGGGAAACGTTCCCGATTGAATTCACCCGATGATGTGCTGTCATCTAAAAAGCTTCTAGCTAACAATCGGTACGCCGTTCTGGAGAACGGCGATACACCGAAAATAGAGAAGAAGGAGAAATTGTCACCGCTTTTTGTGAAGGGATTTCCTGAAGGCTTGCTCGACAGGGTGTACCACTACATCAACAAGGGCCTACGGTGCACAATCCAGCTCTGCTCGCAGGGCTATAAACTGATGGTTTCGGCGCTTCCCCATTTCAACGCTGTCAAGGAAATCTTGAAGCAGATGAACGTGCAGTACTACACGCACGACATCGAAGCCGACAAACCCTTCAAGGTGGTTTTGCGTGGCCTCCCGGAGAAGAAGACGGAGGAACTGGCCGCCGAGTTAAAGGCCAATGGACTGAAACCGGTGCAAATCAATAATATGCGTCGGCATGATATCTCGAGAAGCTACCGGGATCAGCTCTACCAGGTGCACTTCGAGAAGAACTCGACGTGCATGAAGGACCTTCAGAACGTCAGAGCGCTGTTCCACATCGTCGTGAAGTGGGACCGGTACCAACCTATTCACCGCGACGTAACTCAGTGCCAGAACTGCCTGATGTTCGGGCATGGCACCAAAAATTGCCACATGGCGAAGCGCTGCGTTGATTGCGGCAAACACCACGAAGCCGATGCTTGTGAACGGATGGAGGATGCCGTGCCAGTGTGTGCCAACTGCGGTGCGGCGCACAAAGCGACAAGCAGGGAATGCCCGAAGCGGGCAGAATTCATCGCAATTCGGAAAAAATCGTCAGCCAACAACCAACCCGGCCATCGACGACGATCTGGTCCGCCTCCGGCCCTCACGACCGAGAACTTCCCCGCTCTCCCAACACGAGCAGTGCCACCAAACCGTCCGGTTCCCAGTCGGCCATCGGTTCAACATCGGTTCGCAGCTGCTGCAACCCAACCATCCCAAAGCGATCTTCCAGGACCGTCGTACTCTGGTGCAACATCTGGCGCGATCGATGATTCGATGCTTTCAACGGAGGAAGTCGTTGCAATCCTGACCCAGGCCATCATCATCAAGCGATCCTGCAGAACACGTGGAGAACAAATTCAGGCGATGATTGCGTTCCTCAATGGACCGTGAAATCGTTAATATCGTAAATTGGAACGCTTGCTCGCTGAAGAGCAAGAACATCGAGTTCGTAAATTTCCTCAACGAACGAGCAATTGACGTCGCAATCATCACTGAAACACACCTCAAGCCTGAGATCAACGTGTTCCTGCCAGATTTCCGTCTGATCAGACTTGAACGAACCAGTTCCGCCGGAGGGGGCGTCGCCATCGCCCTGCGTACCAACATCAACTGCCAATAATTTTGCCAACAAAATCCGCGCCCTCCCAGATTGTGCTAAGCCGTTCTGGAAATTAACAAAAATTTTAAAAACCAAGCCTAGGCCCATTCCACCGTTGATCCCACTAGACAACAATGACTCTAAGGATCGTTTGATTACTCCCGCTGAGAAGGCTGCTGAGATAGGTCGACATTTTGTCAGCTCACACAATCTTGGACAGAACATCGTCAGTCCTCACGAAGCTGCCGTTAACGAGCATGCGAATAACATCCATCTATATCCCAATGATTTTTCGGAGGAACTAGAGATCACAGCTGACGAACTGTCGACCTATATCAAAACGTCGAAGAACATGAAGGCCCCAGGTTTCGACAAAATTTTGAATTTGGAACTCAAGCACTTGAGTTCCTAATTCTACGAACATCTAGCATTAATATTTAATCAATGCCTTAGACTTAGCTACTTCCCCTCGTGCTGGAAGTCAGCTAAAGTCATACCCATCCGGAAACCTGGGAAAGATCCTTCATGTTCCAAGAGCTATCGACCCATCAGCCTTCTCTCGGGAGTATCAAAACTCTTCGAGAAAGCAATTTACCGTCGACTCCTTGCGTCTACCGACGAACTCAACATCCTGCTTGATGTACAGTTTGGCTTTCGACGCGGTCGATCAACGGTACATCAACTGAATCGAGTCACTAACATCCTCAGGCGAAACAAGTCTGTTTCGAAAACATCTGCCATGGCCCTTCTTGACGTGGAAAAGGCGTTTGACAACGTCTGGCATGATGGTCTGGTGTACAAGCTGCATCGGTTCAATCTTCCAGTCTTCCTAGTGAAGATGGTAAAAAGCTACCTATTAAACAGGACATTCAGTGTTTCGCTGCATGGTGCAGTTTCTGATGCGCAGGAGGTTTCCGCCGGTGTTCCGCAGGGAAGCATTCTAGGTCCACTTCTGTTTAACCTGTTCACCTCGGACATACCCCCACTCCCTGAAAACGGATCTCTGTCGCTGTTTGCCGATGATACCGCAGTCGTCCACAATGGTAGGGTAGTGAGAACGATCGCACCGAAACTGCAGCGAAGCCTGAATGTTCTGTTGAAGTATCTCACAGACTGGAAGATCTGCATCAATGCAGCGAAGACCCAGGTCATCCTCTTCCCACACTCGAAATCGCCCAGACTTGTTCCGGCTGAGGATGTTAAAATTCGTCTAAACGGCACTACGGTGGAATGGACCAACTCAGCCATCTATCTTGGCGTGACTCTAGATAGCAAGCTGAACTTCAGGGAACAGGTTGACAAGACTGTCACAAAATGTAACGTTCTGTTGAAGCTTATGTACCCCTTGCTACACAGAAAGTCTACATTGTCACTGAAGAACAAGCTTGCTATCTACAAGCAGATCATACTCCCGGTTATCGAGTACGGCATGCCGATCTGGGAGAGCTGCGCGAAAACACACCACCTGAAACTACAGCGGGTTCAAAACAAGTTTCTCAGGATAATCCACACCTCCGCGGACGAGAAATACTGAGATCCACCGTCTGGCCGATATTAAAACACTCGAAGATCGTTTTAGTGAGACTATCAATAGGTACAGGGCACGTTGCCATCTATCAGACCACCAAGTCATTCGGGACCTGCTACCCCACCCCTAGGTTTTTCAAATTGTAGTAATTGTAGTTAGGTAGGTTATCAAATTTTATAATTCAAACCAACCAATCCCCGAAACGGATGAAATGTACATTAGAATAACAAATTAACAAACACAAAGAAGAACAAAGATGAAGAGCCTCTTCGGCTAGACTATTGATATGTAATAATTAAATGTAAACATTGAATGAAACAACAAAAAAAACCATTTTAAGTTTAAGTTTAAAATGCACGCTCATTCATTCGACGATTGCAGTACGGTACGGTTGGCACACCAGGAGGACAAGCAGCAACCAGGAGGACAAGCAGCAACCAGCTAGTAGCTAGCAGTAAGCCGAGTAAGCGAGTGGTATCGCCCTCGCTTGTCAGCATCAACCTACACCCACAACAGCAGCCGGTGGTCGGCTGACTGGTTCCCGTAGCTGCATCCGACTGTAAGTCGAGTAAGCGAGTGGCATCGCCCTCGCTTGTCAGCATCAACCTACACCCACAACAGCAGCCGGTGGTCGGCTGACTGGTTCCCGTAGCTGCATCCGACTGTAAGTCGAGTAAGCGAGTGGCATCGCCCTCGCTTGTTGGCAACAAACGAATTCCACAACAGCAGCCGGCGGCTGGCTGACTGGTTGCGGTAGCGGCATCCGACAGTAAACCGAGTACTTTTACTCAGCTTATTTGTTTAATTGCCTTTGTTGGCAGATTTCGGACCGGATTTATTTGATTCAAGACTTAACTGAATCGCAACGCACAAACGACTGAAGAGAGTTAAATAATTTTCATAACTATTTTTCACCCATTTTTTTCCTGCTAATAAGTTCTCACAGATGAGTATTTTTTCACCCATTTTAGCAAATCAAATTATACCCATTGTTTGACATTTACGTGTGGTGTTGAAAAATTTTTGAAATTTTTCACCCATTAATGGGTTTTAGCCAGTAACCGTGAAGGCCAGTTATCAAGTTATTCGGTTTTGCTCGGGATGCTATGTGAATATCAAATTGAGGTAAGACAGTACCAAAATAGTACCTCTCAGGTATTCCCAGGTATCCGATTTATCACGACCAGGGGCCTGGCAACCCTATCCTATTTGCTAGCGTTTGACAGTATGCAACATATCACGGGCCTTATTTGAATAAGACCCGCCTGACGTTTGTTACTACGGGTAGAAACGCCAGCAATGTTTACAAACAATGAATCTTTTGATGTTTGGTTGTTAGAGATGTTGACTACAGGAGCATCTCTGTTCGCCAGATCCCTGACCATACGACTCGGTGTCTTCTTCTTTTTTCAAGTTGAATTCGTCTATTAGGCTTAGTGACGTTTAACGCACGCACACTACAGTCATAGACTAACTCTAAGACCAGTAGGTCCCATAGAAAAACGATTTTTTTCTTGGCTCAGTCAGTACTAGAACATCGTCCCAAGCTCGGTCTCAAGCTCAATAATGCTCCCCTTATAATGAACTCACATGAACACACTCTCAAATACTCTGTCAAAATAACACAGCAAATCAAAACAAAGGCGCAAATATGTATAACAAGGTGCTGGCTTCAAGGTGTAATTCGGACCAAGGGGTTCTACAACAGTGAACCAATTTCAAATCGCTAGTTACATATTGATTGTTGCTACAGTGCCACATAGATCAAAGGAGTGCAAGAGTCTTCTCTGCCGCCGATAGTATTAGTAAGCAGTTTCACTAATACAATCGTTTTGCTGGTTGAAAATAAAAAACAAACCGTTGTCAACCTGAACATTTTGACAGTTGATCTCGTGGTTGAAAACAATAAACAAATCGATCCTATACGTGTAAAACAGCACGCTAGTGTTTGTGAGATCGCTCGGCGAGAACCTAAGTAAGAATGTAAATCATTTGGAGGAAAACAAACCATCATTGCTCTGCATGTTGCTAGAAAGGGAAAGGTGATTAAACGTAAAAATGCCTAATAGTCGACTATAATCGTTTGACAGCTGTTTGTTATGTTTTCTTCCAAAACGCACTATCAAATTTCCAGAAGGCACACTACCACACCCAGACGTGATAAACTTTCAATATGCATCTGACAGTTCCGGGAGCTTGTTAACGCAGCTCAGACGAATTTTTGCAAGATCCTAAGCTTTTTTGATCTGATGTATTAACCATTGAAGTAAAATCGCCGGAAAACATTTCACCACACACACCACGAATCGTACACAACCAAAAGAAGACAATATTATATTTCGATTCTTCGGTTTAGATTAATAGTACGTTCGCACTACTGCTTATATTACGTGATATAGAGTATCTTGATATCAGCAACTATACATCTAGTTTGCACTGGAATTAATGTACATGTCGTTTGATATCAAGATACTCTACACGGTATTTCTGAACAACCCAAATTTAAGTACGATGGACTCAAATTTGTCGGAAGTATGGCTACCCAAAAGTGAGTAATAGTACGTTCACACTACAGCTTATATCACGTGATACAGAGTATCTTGATATCAAATGACATGTACCTTATTTCCAGTGCAAACTAGATGTATAGTTGCTGATATCAAGATACTCTATATCACACACAAAAAAATAAATCTTGTTTTATCAAAACTTTTGCACTGTACTTCTGAAAAGTGTTTATTTTTCATTAAATTGAAAGTAAAATCACAGACAGACGTTCAAGCTCGAACAAAAGAATTCAAATTTGTTGTGTAAAATTCCATCTTGCACAGTAGCACCGCCTAGCCAACTAATTGCTACATTAAATCTGAAAGTTTGTCTGGCAACCCATTTTTCCCTTACCAATCAAAACAAATCTGTGGCGCCATCTGTTAGCTTATTGCTACTTGATATCTTAAGGGAAGCCATGTTTTTACACAGGTTAATGAGATGAAGTCGAACGTCTGTCTGCGGTAAAATTATCTATAACGAAAGTTCTTCGTTTGATTTTAAAGTGTTATGTTTTGGTTCAGTGTGTAAATTTAAAAGTGTTTTCTTTTACAATGAAAATTGTAGAACTGTCAAATCCACCAACACAAAGAAAGTCATCATCGTCGTTGTCATTTTAAATTTTTCAATGTTGTTGTCCGCGTTCGAAACTACTGCGAGGAAAATGGTTTGTTCGTGTTTGTTTCCTGTAGAAAAAGTACGTCGGTTGTGTTTTCGATTTTAATAGTTTCGCAAAGTGAGTAATTCTTTTGATTCAATTATTTCCAGGCTAAGAGAGATAATGGATTCCAACAGATATGCTAAAACCGTTGGTCGATTTGGGGGTTCATTTGGAGCACCTTTAGCCGAGTTGTTGTCAGAACTGAGGATGGACGAATGCGGATTGCGATTCAAGTGGACGAATGTGGATGACATTATATGACTTACATATAAGGATTCTTATGTGCAATTATGTGTCTTGAAAATTAATTTTGGAATAAAAATAATTTGCTTTAATGCCACGCTTTTGGTTTGAAAATTCTACAATTTATCGAAAAATAAACCTTTTGATGTTAAAACTATTTTTTATTTCAATCCAAATGGCATATTTTTGTTCTTGTTGCACGACACTTTCTTGTTGAAAGTTTATTTTGGAATAAAATAAATTTGCTTTCATTTTCAACGATGCAATGATTCCGATTTGACAGTTCTACAATTCGTTTTGAAAGTTTCAACTTTTAAATACACCAAACAGGAAAATTTTGATTTGACAGTTTGAACGTTTTTGTTGAGAAAGCAAATCGCTTGCTACGAAAAAGAACCAACGTAACTTTTCAATTTTAGTAATGGTTTTTTTAATTCTATCAATCATTATTCTTTGTGTGCACGTAATAGTGTGAACGTACTATCACGGACTAATTACGGACATCGGACGGACGATTTTTTCATGACGCAACTGATCAAAATTTTCAGTGTATCAAGTTCCATGTATACTAGAATATCATTATCAGAGTAGTACTAGAAAAATCAGCAGCAGTGCTTAAAAGTTTGTTGAAACTTTGCCAACACGCTGCATTTGTCAAAAGTGAGTCAGCCATATTAGATTGTTTATGTTCGATAAATAAAATTTTTATTATTGGTTAACACAAATAATTGTGAGTTAAGTGTAATTGTTATTATTTTACTCATAAGTCTGCTCGCTGTACGACTTCGAGTAGTGATTCAACATGGGCTGAGACCTACATGGAAACCAACTGGCTTCATTGCGCTTCATCGGTTCTGGATTACTGCTATCAATCCTCTCCGAATTGCCCGAATCAATCGTCATCAGCGGTTACGTGTTCTCCATACTAAAATTCCATACTAAAATTTCCTCTGCTCATCCTGAGTGCAAACAATGCCACACCGAGTGTCTGTTTGGTAAGTACTGCCACTATGTGTACGATTAGTAACAGTTCTAATAATGTTACATTTCAGTGAAAACCTATTGAAAATGTTTTCCCTGAACCACCTTAACCATTGCTGAAGCTGGAATTTGCTCAAGCAGTCAGCATGCAGCGGGAAGCCGGCGTAATGATAGACGACGAAGAGGATCTATCGACACCGAGTGAAAAACTTCTTGGAAGCCTGATGAAGGCAAAGTACGACACCGATTTTCACATTCTCGACAAATTTCCCCTGGCAGTGAGTGCTCGTGAAAACTCGTACGACGTATTCATGCGAGGCGAATATATCCTGTCCAGTGCGCAAGGTATCCACGATCCCGAGTAATTGGTAGAGCATGCCATGCACCACGCAATGGGTACTGAAACCATGCTGATATTATACCAAAGAATCATAAATTAATACCAATGTTCCTTTTCAACAGATATTTACAGAATCGCCGCCTTCATCGAAGCCTTTTTCGGTTGTCCACAGCTGGTGGTAGCATCAGAATGGAACATGTGAACATTGTTTACCTAAGACTTAACATCCGTAAAACTTCGATGTTCCCACGTGATCCCATGAGGCTTACGCCCTAAAGAAAAATTTTCGCACTACGTTACAACATTTCGTTTGTGTTACTAAGCACTTCGTTTTGATTCTAAAGAAATGTACATGTAGTCCTAACCGCACTGTAACATAGATTGTTTCGTCCAGTGAAATTGTCTATACATACACAATAAATTAGCCAGCGGAACTGATGCCTGCTGATCAAAAAAACAATCGATAAAGACTTTTAAGTTATTCGGGAAGCGGCGAAAAATAATCGAAGGAGGGGGATACTTACAAATGAAACCCGGAACGTGATTTTTGTCAATATTAGCATAAAGTCAGGTTTATTTGAGATATTCAGAATTTTTTCTGAAAGTAAATCGATCGAAGTAAATTGCCAGTGCGTTTATCGGATAGTTTATTTGTTTACTAGGCTCAATCGCTTAGATCCTAGAAAATTCATTGTTTTTTGGTAACACGACTGACTTAATACTACTTTTAGTAAGGGCCTATTCATAAACCACGTAGACTCATTTTTGAACATCTCAACCCCCCACCCCCAATCGTAGACTTTCCTCCATACAATTTTTTAAATTTTTGTATGGAGCGTAGACTTTTGCCAAACCCCAACCCCCTCCCCCCTGATAAGTCTACGTGGTTTATGAATAGCCCCTAAGACATGTACCGCTTATTCTGCGGTTCACCCGAGAAGGTGACATTGCTTGAGGATGGATTGCACCAAGGAACACGGAAATTGGGATTCTGTTGTCTCATCAGAGAATTGTGCGATATGATCAGGGCTCCCTTTTGTGTTCGACCGGTTGTGGCGACCATTGGGTGACGATGAGACTCCTCAAGCTGTCGAAACAAAACAAACACAAACTAACAAATAAATAAAAAAAAAAGCAGAATAAACTCTTTCAATAAAGACATCTTTAGTTCTCAAACATTCAACTTGAGCAGTCAACTTCTTTTCATTCTGCCAAATGTTAATTTTTGTGAGTCTTTTCGGATGCAGGAAGTATTTCTGAACTGTAGTTCACACTCCTTGTAGACCACTGCACTCGATTTATTTTCTTGAAAACATAAAATAATCCATCAGTTAACATTAACTTAAATTTACCTACCTCCAAAAACTGCTAGGTGCTTTGTTGTATGTATAGTTTTGAATTTTCCATGAGCTGTATGCACCTAAAGAGCATGTTTTTTTTTACGAATGATATTCCTTTGATTTGCATACCATCTGGGTGTTCACATCGAGAATCACAGTGTATCCTCCAATATTGCGATCGTATCGTCCACCGTTACATCCTTCTCTGCTCCATCAACGTCTATTTGCAGTCCTAGAGCCGCTGCGTGTATCTTTTCGCGACTAACATCCAGAAGACTCTCCGCCAAGTCAGCATTGATGAATTTTCTGCATCATTCCCAGCCAATTAGAGCGTATCAGTCAAAATTTCTTGCAGCTTTCGAAGAAACTCGTAGTAATTCGCTGGGAATTGTGTGACTAAACCGACCGGTGCACCCGGTCGACATTGCCAAACGTGACACATCCGGAGGTCGTTTAATCACTAACGTTTTCCATCGCGGAAGATCCATGCCGGAACACATTCATTATATTACTCAAATGCACCTGAGCAACCTCTGCCATCTGCTGCCGTTCGGCGTGTATTGTGGCAGCGCTGCAAAAAATGTGATGATTAATTAAATTAAAGCTTTGGCATTAATTAAGAAATGTACTTACCTCCATTTGTTTGTAATGTAAAAATGTGATTTATCTCCATCACTTGTCCATCACTGCAATGAAATAATCTTATGAATGAAAATAAAGGCATTAGTTTCATAGTATACCTTTTTGTCCTGCAGTACAAAGACAAGTACGTTGCTGAAGTGACTGCCTTCGTGTCGCAAGTCTTTATCACTAAAAAATAAATCATTCTTCATTTCCTTCTCACGGAACTGTGTGAGATTACCATCCGCGGTGTTATAGATAATAATGCGTCCTACCTTCGGTTCTGGTTCCTCCGAATTGAAAAATCGATGCAATGGTTCCGTTTGCATCAAATCGCTAACCACTATTTGTAAACATAATCAGTTGACAAAATAACTTACATGCACGATAAAACACGACTACGTAATATCGAAAATATTCTAGTATACATGGCACTTTGACAGTACTAGAAGCCGGTTCTCTAGTACGATAGTGATCCATAATTTATAAAATGTTTCTTCGGGGCAACTACGTCCTTCCCTTTTGGGTCCATGGTACTATCCCAACAAACATCGGTGTTGAATTAGAGCTTGTTCAAGCAAATTTGGAGAAGCTATTCAGCTGTTTCTTCTAGAATAGCTGAATAGCTTCTCCAAATTTGTTTGAACAAGCTCTTATTCAACACCAATGTTTGTTGGGATAAAGATGGTTAAGAGTAACACGTTGACAATTGGTAAACATCGATCCGATTCAAGCCGATGTTGACTGTTTATCATCTTACCACTACGAACTATCTTTACTCACTTTTGAGTAGCCATACTCAAGACGAATTTGGGTTGTTTAGAAAAAAAAAAATATAGAAAATTTAATTTGTTTTATTTAAGTTTATTTTAACGATGTATGGTTGATTCCCTCAAAGCATCCTAGTACTTCCGGGACTCCTGGACACTGACGGATTCATTCATGGACGATAAAATAGTACAACTGATTTGTTAGCAAATAGCATCTTCATCTGGTTTGTTGTACCAAATAACAAGCAAGGTCAACTTTAATGTCAATCTCCTTGTTCCGTTTTGTCGTTTTTGCTACGCGTTTCTTTGGTTTCATAATTTTACCCTGACTGACAAACCCATCAAAGTCTTCAGGCAAATCAGAATCGAACAAAAAATCTTTCCAAACCCGACTCTCTTGCTGACATTTTAACATTTTTTCCCTGTTCGAGTTCAAACTTTCAAAATCCGCCCGGAAACAATTCGGAATGATTTGTTCCCGCCAAAGAAAAAGTGTGTATAGATTAACTTTATTTCCCGGAGTAAATCCCGCGAATGGGTTTACACTTCAGGAAAACTGTAATTTTTGTGTAGACTTAATTTCCGCCACGGGAATTCAAATCCCGGGCTCCATTTAAAACACACAGGTGCGCAAATCCCGTGACGCTTTTTCCGAACTGTAAACCAGCCTTAGGGCGCCCACAGGGTGGAAGCGATCGCTACGCGATGCGAAGTTTGATCTGTTAGATCGCGCGATGACGTGCGACCAACCTCCGTACATTTAAACAAAGCGAAAACATAGCTAACACACCATAGTGGACGCGACGTGACTCGACGCGATGAGCGATTTCCTGCGATCGAACAGGACGTGCACTGGTTTGTCGCTCGGTGTCGCGCGATCATATATCTTCTTCTTCTTTTTAGAATTTTTTTTTATCGAAACCAAACCGCTTCGACTTATTGTCCAAAATTTTCAAAATTCGTGTGCTTTATGGAAGATGGATCTATCGAAGCGAATGGAAATGATATGGAGATGATTTTCGGTTCATTTTCCTCCGTGAAAAGTGCTTCTAATCGCATTCACTATGGGTATCAAATCGTGTCGATTAGGATCGCGTCGCGATCGCTTCCACTATGGGGTCCACCTTAAGAAAAAAAAGATAGCATTCAATTGTACACGCAAGAATTAGTCGCAGTAGGAACTACCATTTTGAGGGTTAAATTAAGCGCATTCACCAACAATTTTCAGCTGACTATAAATGCGGTTGATTGTACCATGCCTGCGATTAGGGGGACGAATGACCAATAGGTTAAAGTCCAAAAAAAAAAAAAATGCCTGCGATTAGATCAACCATGTTGCGGTTGATATCAATATGAGGTCTGTCAAATATACCATAAACGTTGAAGGTTTTACTATAAACGTAGTAAATTTGACAAAAATTTCGTGGTAGTTTCAAAGATAGACATAGTTGGGTGAAATGGTAGTTTTTACTACAAGATTTTTTCCTGTGTGCTCAAAAATTTAGAAAAATGAAACGGGAGTGCTTTTTGGTATAGGCCGAGCTACAATTGAGTGCGCAGCAACGCGGTGCGGCAGTTTTTGACATAAAATATATGGATTAACTGTCAAAAACTGCCGCACCGCGCCGCTGCGCACCCCATTGTAGCTCGGCCTTATTGAGTTTTACACCAACCAACATAACTTCGCAAAATGAATCGGATGAAATGACTCAATTGCGGTATAGCTACAAATATGTAAACATTGATTCAGTGATGTTGAGAACTCGAAAAACAAAAACGTTTACTGACACACGGCGGTCTACGTCATGCTTGATTGGGATTATTAGAGTAACTCACATAACTTTGCTAATTCACAAACACTGGCTTAATATTCCTGGTGCAGTTGCAAATCGGAATATAGCAGTCGCGCCAATCGATTTTACTCCCGTTCCATAAGTCCAAACAATGGCGCATCTAGTGCGCTGTATGACGCATCTGATGCGCTATACAGCGCACTAGATGCGCCACTGTTTGAATTCATAGAACGGGAGTAAATTCGATTGGCGCGACTGCTATATTCCGGTTTTCAACTGCACCAGGAATATTAGTGCATCATTAATATTAATACCAATGTTCCGCCATTCGCTTACCTGTATGCATTTCGTTTTACCTTTATCGTCAAAAATTTGCGTTGATGATTGATGATGATTGCTAAAGGGTAGGATGACACTCGCCAAACGTCACCATATGAGAGTGTGAGAAGAGAGAATGTGTTAGTGCGTTCGACCTAACTCTTCCAATCAGCAACAGCGACAGTCGTTGTGAGAAAACGCGAGAAGGAACCATCAGTACTTTTGACTTTTTCACGTCGTAGAAGGAAATCGTAAGTCCGAATTAATTCCGAGCTATTTGTTCTGTTTTGTCTAATTTTGTGTTATTCAACCGCTTGAAATGTAAGTAGAATTCTATAACATTTGTGTTCTTTGAAAAATGGATAAATTTCAAGTAATCTGAGTGCGTTACATGAAAAAATTATTTTAATTTTTCTCATTTTATCATGTCGACGTGGGTTCAATTTTTTTTTTTATGTCCATTCGATTTCGTCATGTCGACAAATGCTTGCGTAAGTGCAATTAATTCTGCACGATTTCTTAACTAGAATACAATCCTAGTGGAAGTCATTTCCATTTGACCAATTTTCGCTGTTGGGAGGTGAATAATACAATAAGAATAACTTGTAACCATGCTTGCTTCTTCCGCCATAGGTGGCAGGTTTGCAG
Source organism: Aedes japonicus (assembly GCA_034211315.2). NCBI lineage: Eukaryota > Metazoa > Arthropoda > Insecta > Diptera > Culicidae > Aedes > Aedes japonicus. Next base: position 107,220 of record JASCZW010000146.1, on the reverse strand, counting down.
TATTTCATTCGCCATATTTTTTTTATTGTTCCTTAGTTTGGATTTCTTATCTATGGTTACTGAAACTATGGACACGGTAGACTACATGTGTTTTAACACTTTATGTTGAAAAAACTAAAAGAAAAACAATTTCCGATTCTTACCGTGGCAAATTTAAATTAAGACCTCGTTTTTTTTTTTTTTTTTGAGAATATGAATTAAATTTAGTGCTAAGAAAAGGTCGCAGGTTTGCCGGAGAACAATCGATTTAAGTATCTTAGTACGTGCACTTAACCGCAGATATAAAATCCATTCCGCATACATGCGAGTCCAAATTATCAATTGCAACTTGAGCCTGTTGTAATCAAACTGAAGTATCCGCGACTATCTGGGTTGACATATCGAAAATGTGTGGAATTGCAGATTAGCGTTATTTTAAATACAAACCCCAATACCATTGTTGTTTTTTTTATCAAACTGCTGCATCATGAAATCATTCGTGCTAATTCAATTTTCATTATTTTCCAGAATCTCATCTGAAACGGTGTGTCTCCATATCAGTCAGTGAGAGGAAATCATCAGAAGCTGATCAGAAAACAAAGACATCGGTCGTAGCTCTCAATCTCTATTCTTAATAGTGCAATAATCGGTTGGTGGCAAGTTTGAGAATTGATTGGAGGAAAGGATCGCCTCGAGTGGCGCCAGCGTTTTATATGACTTTAGAAAGAATACAAGGTAAGTGGAATTAGTATTTATTAACTAATGTCTCAAACATAGGATGACGAATTATTATTAGCCTAGTCGACACCTTTTCACTCGTCGGCTCTTCAGTGAACAGCACAGCAACAGCTGGCTTAATTTTAGAATAGAAACGACAAAAAAATTCCCTTGTGTTTACATTACTTTTACTACGATAAACATGTATAGTGTGTTCCGAATCAGAACAAAAAAGTGCATGCCACGTATTCGAATTGTGGTGATTTCAAGCTCATTTTATTAGCTACGTTTACATTTCAACAAAAGATAATCTAGGATTGTTTATAGCATTGGTATTTCCATCTGTTAATTTGTTTGGTATTGGTAAAACTAGAAGTGCAAGAAAGGCACATGATTGCATTTGAAGTGAAAGGTACAGGCAGGGTACAGCAACATAATCTTTTCTTTTTTTTTTTTGCTTTTTTCATTGATTATTCGACAAAAGCAATCAAAGAACCGGAACTATTGACACCAGTAGATAGATAAGACAATTTTCAATCTACTGGCAATCTATTACAACTGATCGGTACGATTGAATAAGACTTAGTGACAAAGCGATAACGAAAGCCGAAAATTAAAGTTGCTTTATATCGAGCTTCGCGTGTCTGTTTTCTATTGTTTTTATATTGTTTGTGACGCCTTAGACTGATATAAAAGTTTAGTGAAATTTGTTCAATGCTTTCCAAGGTTAAATATGCGATAATCTGCGTTTGATCTGACTATGGATGCTAAAGCATACGTGAAAAAACTTGGATTATTTTTCGCATAGTAGTGCTAATATTTACGCCTTTCACAATTGGAAAAACAGCCACGTACTTAAGACGGAAGTATCAGAATCCATGTCCACGACTTTGAAGGTTGAAAATGACAATACCATAGTGATATCGTTAGAACTATAATTTTAGAGAATTATCTTTCTCAAAATACGATGATGAATCCTTCAACCTTAAACACCTACACTTCGAAACAACAAAAATTACATGCCCCAAACGATCGTTACAGTAAAAGAAGAATATCGATTATTTTGAAAATATTTACAGACCCACGTATATTGAAAGTTGTTTTTATGATATACAAACATATATGTATGTAAACAAATCGTACAGAATGCAAAAATATGGCTTATGCATACAAAAGTGGAGGCCATATACGTGTAAATTCCATTGTTTTCTTAAACGAGTGGATATGATATCGTATGCGACTGAATGTGTAAAAACAAATTCAATTGAAAAAGTTTAGCGATGTATATCCGATTTGGTTTGTGACGCAGTACGATGAATAAATGACACATCGTATAAAAGTCGAAAATTTGCACTCTTTACGATTTAACTTTAACATAATACGATAAAGGCCACAATTAATTGCGATTTTGACTAAAAATATAGGAATATACACACTTAGAAAATTTTACAGTATTCGGTAATTTTTTACCGAGCTTTCAACAGCTGAACGTTCGGTAATCCGATTTAACGGATTTCGGTAAAATTTCACAGTATTCCGGTAAAAGATTACCGGAACTTGTCAAATTTTACCGAAATCCGTTAAATCGGATTACCGAACTGTTCAGCTGTTGAAAGTTCGGTAAAAAATTACCGAATACTGTAAAATTTTCTAAGTGTGTACGATACTATTTGAACACTGTTATACGACAAAATTCCAATATACTAATGAATGAGATTCTTGATACCGTAAAAATAAAATGAACAGGATGTCCGCGCTTTAAGTGGTATGATGCGCGCTTAAATTGTTCATTGCTATGGGAGAGCTAAGTTGGTCAGCCGTCATTCCAACTGACTAATTGTGTTCCTTTGTATCAAAATTACCTTAAGTAAAGATACATGTATCGATACAACTGTTTCTGTCGACTGAAGGTAGATGAGCAAGGATTGATTAAACTGATTTAACAAATTTTGAAATCAAATTACCTTCAGTAAACTTTCATGCGCATTTATAGAATCAAAAAAAATACAAACAAGAGTTTACTAACCTGCATTAAACTTTACATGACAGATGTTACTTATTCTGCGGGAAAAAAAATCTCTTCATCATGGAGAGATCGAAGTAGGTCGCGCTCCGGGACTGACGTGTTTGTGCTTCGCTGCTTGTTTTATCTGCAAATTTTCGAGAAAATTTGATATTTAGTGGAAATTATTGTATAGTGTTGATAATGATTCGGTCACTAAAGAGTTGATTGCGGTCCAACACGAAGCTTTCGACTGGTGTAAAAACAAAGTGTCCCCCGTGACGGAAACCCGAACATACAGCCTTGCGGCGAAAGGAGGAGCTCGAGTTCACCCGCGTCACTCGGAGATGTTTGGTTAATGGTCGTGGAGCGTTCATGGTCGACCATCTCCTTAAGAACAGAATGTTATCTGGAGGGTACGCGGACCTGCTCTGGTTGCTCGATGTTACAACCACAGCAGTGGAGTGTTCTGGAAACCCGGGTGACCTCTTTCCATTTTCTCCTTTTGTGTCCCATTCCAATATTTTTTGTTTCGATATGTATGTATATGTATGTGTATGTACACTCAGTGGCATGGGAGAGGCCGAGCGGGGTTTTGTTGGCGGAAGACTCCATGTTCAGTCTCCTGTAGCTGCGTCAGGGTTGACGTACCAGCGTGGGCATTTCCCTTTTTCAGCCGATGCTGATTTTGCTGAGGTGTCGGTGCGGGGAGGAAGCCGAGGTGAATTTTATTAATAATACTTTATAACACTGTATACGTAGGTTTCACAAACCAATTCATACTGAATGCCATATTTTCAAAGTTCTTCGTGGGTTACACTAGTTGTTTGGGATATTACACGCGCAACAAATCATTGTTGGCTCGTGTTGGTGTGTCAACTTTGACGCCAGCTGTGGTCCGGACCACTTTGTGGGCATGAGGTTTTGATCGCATAAGGTCTATACATTAGTTATTAAATTGTCAGATTTTCAGATTTGGAAGTATTGATGGTTGACGGGGAGACAGGAGGTTGAACAACGTGGTTTTTGGGGGCAGGGTTTTGCTCGGCTTTTTTTTTTTTTTTGCTACTGAGTGTATGTGTATGTATACATGTGTATGTATGTGTGAATGTTTATTTAATTTTAAAATGCATAATATATATATATATATTATCACATCATTTATCAAGGTGAATCCTGATCGATCGAGCCCTACCCTACTAACATAGAAAAACCTCCTTCCTGTGACCTTTGTGGGGATGCAGAGGTAAACACGGTCCCTAATCAGCAAAGGTCACACTAACTTTCCTTCCCTATTCCCAACTGATTGCAAGGACGTGGCCGGCGCCGTTATTGATTATTAAAGAAATTGAGTCACTGAAACGTGTACAGTGAGAATGGTCGGTTACTCCCAGCCCCATTCAGTTGATTCATTGTGCAATTTCACTGATTCTGATCAATCACGGAGTAGCAACCATAGATACGTGCAGTCAGCCAAGCTAAGCTAAGCTAAGCCTAAGCTAAGGGAAAAAAAATCTCTTCATCATGATTTTTTACTGCAAAACTTCGGTTGTAGGAACTATAATTTATGTGACGAACTTCAACGAGATTGGTTCGCTACTGAAGTAATGCTCAACCCTATAGGTTCTAGGTTAGATTAATTATAACTTCACATTTTTGGCTAAAATTCACAGCTTAAGCAGAACACAGAGGGGCAAACATTTGTTGAAAATTTAATCCATTAAGTCCCAATAGTATTTCAGATTCGTGTTCAGTGTTTCAAAGTGCTATGGACTCGCCCACGTTAGAAAATTTTCTTTGATTTTGTGTATAAAATAGCTAGGAAAAGTCAACTGACGTCTGGATAGCTCAGTGGTTATCCGTTCTGCTTACTGAGCAGATGGTCGGGAGTTCAATCCCAGGCCCGTCCCCTTGTAACTTGTCACTTGCCTCTTTCTATCACCACTAGATTTAAAATAAAAAGCAGTCTGCTGCGCTTTCATTGATCGCATCACTTACCACAGTGAATCCATGATCTCAAAATAACCTGCCCCACTAACACAAAACTATCCTTCCCTTGACAATTGTGGAGACGCAGAGGTAAACACGGTCTCTCTAACCACCGATTGTCAAACTAATCATCCTTCCCCCGTCCCCAAAGACCGTGAGGACGTGGCCGGCGCCGGTACTGTTCTATAAAAGAACTTGTACATTGAAGATGCAAAGCTACTCCCAAGCTTCCATCTATGTGGTTCTCTGTGCAATTACACTAGTTCTGATCGGTAACGGAGTAGCAACTACGATACGCACGGTCTTTTCCTAAAAAAAAAAAAAATAGCTAGGAAAAGTCAACAGAGAAAAGCAGTTCAAAAGGCTGCTTTGACGTGTGAAATACATTCTCTAAAGATTTGTTAGTGTAGCTACATTTTTCAATGAGCATAGTCAGACTTACTAACCCTACTCATCAGACCAACGGCGCGTGAGTCCTCCACGAGCAAAATCTATGTTTCGTGACCGTAAAGGACCAGCATTCTAATTAATGTCTTGTAGATAGTTAACTTTGTAGTTCGGCGGATTTTGTACGATCTTAGCGTCTTGCAGATTCCAAAGTAGGCACGATTGGAAACAAATCTTTGAGCATGAGCATGAGCAGGATTGACCGCCCACGGATGCAATTCCGTTATTGCCAGATCAGCTGTATTTGCACAAAGAACCAACAGATGATGTTTGGGATTAACATGCACTTCAATGTGTAAAAACTGGTGACCCATTACAAAGCAATACCGGCGCCGGCCGTGTCCGAATGTTGGTCAAGTAGGGAATGGGAAGGAACGTGTTGGCATGATACTCGCTTTGAAGGAAGCCGAGAAATCCTCTGCACTTCCACGAGAAATCACTGGGATGTTGGATAGTTGGGGAAAGGTTAGCAGCAGGGTTCGGTTTGGTTAACGATACGCTGAAAATATGTAGCACTTTTCACCAAAAGCAGTGGGCCGCTCCAATGTTACTGAAAAGAGACAAGTATAACGAAAAACAAAACAAACCGAAATAGACAAAATAAAATAAAACAGGATATTAGATATTGTCTTCAAAATATGGTAGAAACAAATTATTTGTTGCTTTGCAAACCAGCTCTCCTCGATATCCTAGATGGCCAAGTGTTGCAGCTGCTGCCGTCGGCACTCGTCCACATCAACCCGTCCGTCGCCGACGTGTAGGAAACCTTCCGGTAGTAACATGATATGTGTGTCTAATACACTCTTCTTGCACTGATTAATTTACAAACTAATCCTGAACACCGAATCAAAATTCACTTTGGCACGGTTGTGGTATTTTTCTCTAAAATCTAGTTCTAAATACTGGCATATCTTCCCCCACAATACCCGCGAACGACGACACTTTCGAACCTGAGCTCGCTTGAGGGAGAATCACCAACACACAACAGCGCAATTGATTGTATGCCATTTTTTAAAATCACGATTGGAAACAAATCTTTTGGTGAAAAATGCTTTAATTATCTCAGCAAACTGAAAAAATATGCAACGAAAAAAAGTTTCTAGGGCTGAGGAATAACGAAAAATAACATCTACAATACCAAAGTTGCCCACAAAATGGAAATATTTATTTCTTGAAACCCTTTCGTATCAAGGTGGAATCATTTCTTGATCTGGCGGTATGGGAATTTCAATGGAATTTTCCAGAGTGTTTAAGGTTACTCGAAAATCCTCGATATATTTAAAAAACAAACAACTCACCGCTTTCAAATTTGTATGGTTCTGAAAATGAAATCTTGCAATCTAAAAGATCTAATTCAGTTGTAATATTCATGATTCCATTTCTTTTTGACTTTCTGATCAGATATTCTTTTTCGGACTTTTTCAAGCATTTTCCACTACAAGAACATTTTTCTACGAGTCATAATGTTTTGCGCATCTTCTCTACAAGACAAATTGGGCATATTTCCACATAGTTTTCCTTATCTCGAGAATGGAAAAACATCCAACATCGATATATCAAAATTTTCAATTGCAAAAAAGTTGATTTGCATTTTTCGCGATACAAACGTTGGTTTTTCTCGTTCTTCCGAACAATTTTCCTAACCCGTGAAATAATTTTCTGTAAAATATCTTTTCATTTTTTTTCATCGGATAAGAAAATTTCTAGCACTTTTTACTACTTAATTTATGTTTTACAACGTTTGCACTGCAAACTCAAATTACACACCTGAACTGAACTGCGACCAGTCACTGGTGTGTAAACCGGATTTTGCCCGGTTACTTTTGTTAAAAAAAATTAACAATAGTGAGAAAAAACCGGTTTACTCTTCAAACCCGGGGTTATCTCAAAGATGTATAAGTGCATTGGTGTGGTTCCTGAATTATGAATTTTTAAAGTAAGTATTCTTGAAAAATCCAAAATTTCTCAGATGGTACTTCCCATTTCTCAAATTTGATCCGTCGTAATTTCGTGATTTCGATGGTTGTAAAGATGTTAATGTAAATCTTTCATACCGATGTGATCTAAAGGGAACGCTACGTATCAGCATATTTTAAAAAAAGATCTAATTTTGGATCTTCAAAAATTATCTCACCTTTAATATTTATTTAAAAAAATAAAAATATGAAACGAAATTATTGATTGAGTAGGCATTTCTTAATCAGAATCAAAGTTTATTTTTTCTAATTTTCAGTTAAGATTATTTCAAATCCAAAACTGGCTTTTTACTTGAATTAGTGCAGTTTTTTTTAAACATGTTTTATTTATAAAAAAAAAAAAACACGTTTTTGGCAGAAAAAGCATGTCAGACCATAAGTTTTGTCCATCTGTTACAGAAAATTAGCAAAGTGTTCGTGACAAATAAGACGATGGACCAGCCATGTCCAAACACTACACTGCACGCCGAGCTACTTTGCACCACGCTAGCGCGTGCATAATATTCGCCACTTTGACTCCGTGCTTTCAGAGTAACACCCAACACGGTGGGTACAACACCAATGTCAGTGCTCGTGGTTTGGCTTTGGACACCGTGACTGATGCTTCGGCAAACACCACAGCCGAGAGTTTCCGATTGTGTCCGATTGCGGAATACACGCGTGGTTTATTTATGTTCTTTCTAACCGAGCCGTGCTTGTTAAATTCATTCAAATTATGCGCCCGTCACCCAACAGCCAAGAAAACAAACAAAGCCAATTGTCAAATTTTTAGAATCATCCGACGAGCATTGCTCTATCCGTGGCAACCAGTGTCATACTGGGTGTATGTTGAGAGCTTTCTTGTGATCGTAGCCACTCGGCTCGTGTATTTTTCCAAAAATCAAACCCGGTGTCAAAAGCAATACACGAGCGGGTACACTCGTGTCGCGTGCATTACGTTGCGGGTTCATCTATAAGCAAGACACTAGAGTGGTGGATTACAGCCACTTGGTGGTGTGTTTGCAGTTCAGTTCGGCTCTCGTGCAGAACGGTCTGGTGCTTTTACCAAGGCTGCGATGGACTCGAATCTGTACAAGAAAGAATGCCTCAAAAACCGCGTTCTACCTTTCATTAAAGCCCATAAAGGTCCCGTGAAGTTTTGGCCAGATTTGGTAAGTTGCCACTAAAGCCGGGAAGTCATCCAGTGGTACCGCGATAATAACGTAGATTTCATCGATAAAAACATAAATCCACCCAACTGCCCGCAGTTCCGGCCAGTCGAGAGATTTTGGGCAATAATAAAGCGCAAGCTTAAGAAAAGTGGAAAAACGGCTCGGGACACGACTCAGATGACCAAAATATGGAACAAATGTGCCAAGGAAGTTGACTACGGAGGTTGCAGTGTTTGATGGGAGGAATAAAGAAGAAAGTGCGATTTTCATTAGAAACAAAGCGAAATTGAATCCTAGAGAGTTTGAGCTGTTTAGTGGAATATCTGTAACTAGAAATGAGAAGAAAAATTAGTATTTTCCATTTAATTCCAACTACCTTTGCTTAACTTGATAGATACGCGTATTTCGTCTACAATGTGCAGACTTCTTCAGTGTCTCGTACTAAATACTCAGTCGAGTTATTAGTACAAGACACTGAAGAAGTCTGCACATTGTAGACGAAATACGCGTATCTGTCAAGATAAGCAAAGGTAGTTGGAAATAAATGGAAAATACTAATTTTTCTTCTCATTTCTAAAGAGCAATTAGTTGTATTGATAGTTTTTCCTTAACGTACAGTGAATTACCTTTGTTTTGATATAATATAGTACGTTCACAACAGCTTATATTACGTGATATAGAGTATCTTGATATCAAATGACATGTACATTATTTCCATTGAAAACTGATGTCTAGTTGCTGATATCAAGATACTCTATATCACGTAATATAAGCAGTAGTGCGAACGTACTATTAAACTTATTTGTACAACAATCCGTTACCGAGATACAGATGATTTTATTCTTCCGGATTCTAAATGGACATAGCTTTATATAAACTCAAATCTGTATCTTTAGAGCCATTTTCTAAAACCAGTTCAGTGCCAACATTTCAAAAGAGCGGATCTGCTATAATATCTATAACCGTCGCTTTCCTTTCTTGGAAATTAAAACTTTCACCTGCAAATCAACAGTCCCAACTACTAGAAGAAACACTTCGCTACCCTATGGTGTATTTGATTTGCGTTTGCGGATTTTTGAAATAAATTGATAAGGAATGTTGTACAAAATAAGCAGATCCGACCTTTTAAAGTTTAAATATTAAATTTAAGATGAAGATGAGATAAATTCATTTCATGAAGTGACTAGTTTCTACACACAATCACATTTTAAAAATGCATTTTCTCTAATCGCTTTCACATGTTGCAATATGTCGAAAAAGTATTCACCCCCTAGGCAGTTTTGTATAAAAATCTTTAGGCATTTTATGAAAATCTTCAAGCAAAGTGCCTACTTTGAAGTCATAATTGCATACTTCAAATAACCGTGTTGTTAGGAACATAGTTAAAAAATGTGTCCCTTGAATTGTTGTTTATTTGAAGGTGGACATCAACAGACCAAGTTCAGGTCCTAATGATGTTGATTAAAAAAAAGAACATAACATACCGATTACACAATATCTTATTCAAGTCAGGGCGAAAAAAAATAAAACTATACACTTATCTTAACTCCGTGCGTTAATTGCTCCGAAAACGGTGGAAAATCTCCGACGAAGTACATTCCGTTTCAGATGGAAGTCAAAAACTGACGACACCCTATTGAACATTTGCTGCAACCCGTGGATAGCGCTACTCAACCCATAGTTGGTGCGCCTTGAATTAAGTCTACAGTTTTCTGGTGGAATCATTCCCCAATTTTTTCTATATGAACGGTTAATTCATATCATTTGACTAGTTTGTGTATATTTTGGATGCAAAACGAGATACATGGGTTCAATCTTACCAAAGCTAGGTCACTTGAAAATAGTGATGATGTTCATCTTAACCAGTGAAGGAAAATCGATAATCTTATGAATGTGCAGACCTGTAAATCGATAAATAATGTCTCAATTGCTTCAAAATTAATTAAACATCATGATGTCAACAGGATTTTGTCAACTTTTTCTGAATTTATGACATATTTGCTACATAGGCCGACTGAAGGGGCTTAGCAGTCATTACATCCCTATTTAAAAAAAACAATCAATTTCCAAAATTTCATTTTTCCCAAGAGGCCATTTCTCAGATTCAAAAAGTTCAAGCTTTACGTCAGCCCTAAATATTTGGTATATGATTCGATTTAAAAATTGAAGCTAGTCATATAAGATGCCACCCTAAATGTTGTACGGAATCAAATTTCACCACCAATGTTGTACAAAAGAAGGAGGTTCGTGCATTTAGATATGGAATTTAAATTAAATAAAACAAACATGGGAAAATATTCAAAACATGCTTTATTTTACTCCCTGAAAGTTTGAAGATGATTGGTTGAACGGGCGAATTTCGCCGAATATTTGTGTGTGTCGCAATTTGATTCCGTACACCCTTTTATGGGTATATTCTTGAATAGGGTGATTCTTTTCTAATGACATGATACTGTGTCGGGTTTTATTTCGTGTCTCTCGCCTATCGGCAGATAGGATGTCACCAGCCAGATGCTGGAGGGAGGTGAAGGTAGCTAAAAATACACTAAAACTGTGCTTCTTTTCCAATAATCACTGTCGAGTAAGCTCTACTTGGACAAGTTGGCATCAGTTGGAATCGCATCAACGGAAGAGTGCCGAAGTTTTTCTTTCCCAATTTTTACTCTCTTCTGGACGACGGCAATAATATTCTGGTGTGTTCTCGGGAGAAATGCGCGCGTCTGCGCTGTAGCAACATGGTAGCACAATAATGATTGTTTTCGGGGTCTATGTACCACATTTACACAAACGGTAAATATACTGCCCTTGATATTTAGGCTGCTCAATAAGCGAAATTGCTGAAACAAATATCCGTTACAGGTTTCAAGTCCAAGCACAATCATGTCATTTATTTGAATATTTGACATAAATTGCCACAAATTTCCAGCAATAAAATCGTCAACCAAGCAGGCTCTCAAAATGAGCAGAAGAGAATTTGAAAAATGTTCTTATTCTTATGGCAAGGAGGAGAATCCGGGGTTCAAATCATATGGTGGAAATGCCGTGACGAGATTTTTCCAGGGAGAGCGAGAGCGAGCAACGCTAGGCTCGTCTTGTTTTTTTTGTTGTTTTCTGTGCTGCTGCAGTTGAACAATTTTCCACCTGCGAGACGGTGACGTGTTTGTCCTTGTGCGAAAACTGTGCAGAAATTTCACTGCAAATAGTGTGATCTAGTAGAATTCGAACAAAATTCAGCTTTCACTGTTTGAGGACTACCTTCCAGCGATAGGAAAAATAGCATTCAGCGTGTTTGGGGAATCCTCGCTACCTGCGTATCATATGATTGGGATTTTCCAGCCGGAATTGGCCGGCCACCATAGAGGTAAGTTTGCGTTTCGATTTTTCATTCTCTCAGACTCTAAGGAAACGCTTGCTATTTATATCGGTTCGGCGAAATGCAAACATTAATGCGCTACAGGAATTGACTTATTGCCAATTGAATCGTTCGATTGAAATCCTTCTCTATTAAACTTCGGACTGTTCCCTTTTCTTTAACATGCCTCGATCAATAATGTGAGTCTTATTGCAATAATCGAATTTGCTTTTTTGTATGGTTAACACTTTATCGCTTCAACGACCTTGAGCTGCAAGCCAGTTAACAGTTCCAGCAAAACTTATAATTGATTTGCTACTTGTATTCCAGTTGTTTACCAGTCGGTTTTTCTTAAAAAAAAAGCCAGTTTGAATGTTAAATTTATAAATTAAAAACATCTTGCAACTATTTTATATTTGTTTTCTAATTTCTTTTGCCTTCAAAAGCAAACTCAAATAATCGAAAAATGCCTTCCACTTGAGCATCTTTATAAAAATCAGTATATGTTAAAATTTGACTGCAATCACAAAGTACAAGAATTAGTGCTACTGTATGCACTTCATGTTTTTAGACTTTCACTTTTCTGAAGAAAAAAAAAGTCGTACAGTTGTGTTTAAAATAATAGCAGTGGATGTGGAATGGAAAATATAAAGTGGAATAGTTCTAAACTTATGTATTATTTCAAAATTTCTTCTTAGTCAATATTTGGAGGAAGTTCAAGCTGTCTTACATAGCTTAAAAACCAGAGTATCTTTTTTTTTTCTTTTTGAAAAAGGCAACTACATGTTGCTTCGTCTCGGCTCCCAAACCGAACTGGATTTTTTTTTTTTTTTTTACGAATTCATTTATTTGTACAGGCTCAATCGAATCAACTTTACAGAGCCAAGTTTTCATGTTTATATACATCAGTTATCTTAGAACTAAGGTTAAGGGGATAGAACCGATTACTCGCGGTCGTCTCGAGGTTAATAGGAATAACAATTTTAAGGATGGGAAAATTGGGGTGGAAATTTTGAACAAAGCATAAGGAACAATGGTTTTCTTATATCTAGAACTTCAAATTACATTTTTTTAATTGAACGTTTTTAATTAAAAAAAAAAAGGATAACTCACTCACACACACAATCACACTCACACACACACACAACCACAACCACACTCACACACTGGCGCACACATTCCTCACAAATTTAACCTAAACAAGTAAGTTAATCAAACTACAATCTAAGGCTAATGTTAGTCAAAAACACATAAATGAGTTTCATAAACTCCAGATCGCGCGCAGCCAAAATATCTCGAATCGGTACATTGGGTTGTCTACCTCGAGCCCGAAGGGAATCATACAGCCCAGATCTGACTCCACGATGCTCAGCACAAAACCAAATAACGTGATCTGCATCCTGGTAACCTTGTCCGCATTCACAGAGATTGCTGTCTCCCAGCCCAACACGGAACAAATGAGCGTTTAAAGAATAATGATTGGACATGAGGCGAGACATCACACGAATGAAATCTCGACCCACATCCAATCCCCTGAACCAACATTTCTTAGACACCTTTGGAGTGATAGAATGTAGCCATCGCCCCAAGTCTCCTCTACTCCATTTATACTGCCAGCTATCGAGTGATATCTGACGAAAAATATAGAAAAATTCGTTGAAGGCGATTTGTCGATCATAAATATCGCCTTCCATAGCGCCCACCCTTGCAAGCGAGTCCGCTTTCTCATTGTCAGGAATCGAACAATGAGAAGGGACCCACACAAAGGTGATAATAAAAGAACGTGAAGATAAAGCACTTAGAAGACCTCGTATTTTCATGAGAAAATAGGAGGTGTGCTTTACCGGCCTCAAGGAGCGAATAGCCTCTATAGAACTAAGACTATCCGTGAAAATGAAGTATTGATCCGGTGTAAAAGAGGCAACAGTTTCTAAAGAAAAATAAATTGCTGCCAATTCCGCGACAAAAACAGAACAAGGTGCTTGAAGTTTACGAGCGACGCTATAATTTTCATTGTATACACCAAAGCCAGCGGAGTCTTCTATCAAAGACCCGTCTGTGAAAAACGTTTTGGTGGAATCAACTAGGCCAAACTTTGCAGCAAATATCACCGGAGCAATCATAGGACGATGATGCTCTGGGATTCCATGAAGTTCCTGTTTCATGGATAAATCAAAATGAACCGAATTTCCGAAGTCGGAGAAGCAAACACAATTGGGAATATTAAGCGAAGGGCTGACATCCTGTGTTATGTACAAATGATACAAGCTCATGAACCGGGTTTGAGAATTCAACTCTAGGAGTTTCTCAAAATTTTCGATCACCTGGGGGTTCATAACTTCACACCTGGTGAGGAGCCGGAGAGATAACTCTGTAAACCGATCTGAGAGTGGCAACATGCCAGCCAGCACTTCAAGACTCATGGTGTGAGTCGAGTGCATGCAACCTAACGCGATACGAAGACACCGATACTGAATACGTTCCAGTTTGATTATGTGTGACCGAGCCGCTGACTGAAAACAAAAACTACCGTATTCCATAACCGACAAAATCGTTGTCCGGTACAACGTTATAAGATCTTGCGGATGCGCTCCCCACCAGGTCCCGGTAATTGTGCAGAAAAAATTGACCCTTTGCTGGCATTTTCGCTTCAGGTACTCAATGTGAGATCTCCAGGTGCACTTTGAATCGAACCAGACCCCAAGATATTTAAATGACATGGAATGAGTTATCGGTGTACCCAAAATTTGAAGTTTCGGTTGTGCAGGGTTATGCTTCTTAGAAAAAACTACCAACTCAGTTTTCTCCGTAGAGAATTCGATACCTAGCTCTAGAGCCCAAGTAGACAAATTGTCTAATGTATCCTGCAAGGGTCCTTGTAGATCGACCCCATTGGGTCCCGTGACAGACACTACGCCGTCATCTGCAAGTTGTCTCAACGTACAGTTGTCACCTAGACAACCGTCAATGTCTTTGACATAAAAATTATATAAAAGAGGGCTTAAACATGATCCCTGGGGGAGACCCATGTAGCTAAATCGAAAAGCTGTAGAGTTTCCATGAGAAAAGCTCATATGTTTCTCTGACAGCAAATTGTACAAAAAATTGTTCATTAATGGTGAAAAACCACAGGCATGGAGTTTATCTGAGAGAACTTCAACAGATACTGAATCAAAAGCCCCCTTGATATCCAAGAATACAGAAGCCATTTGCTCTTTTTTAGCAAAAGCTAACTGAATATCTGTGGAAAGCAACGCGAGACAGTCGTTCGTTCCCTTACCCCTACGGAAACCATATTGAGTATCTGAAAGCAGGTTATTCGTCTCAACCCATTTGTCCAGACGGAAAAGGATCATTTTCTCCAACAACTTGCGAATGCAAGATAACATCGCGATGGGTCGATAGGAGTTGTGGTCGGACGCGGGTTTACCAGGTTTTTGAATGGCAATAACTCTCACCCGTCTCCAATCATCCGGTACAATGTTGAGTTCCAGACACTGATTAAACAAGTTCAACATGCGCCTCTTCGCGACGTCTGGGAGGTTCTTGAGCAAGTTGAACTTGATCCTGTCAGCTCCTGGAGCCGTATTGCCACACGAAAGGAGTGCGAGAGAGAGTTCTACCATTGAAAAGGGTATCGAACTGGATTTATTTCAACAAATTAATTTCGATTTCAAACAATGTTCATGAAGTCATCTACTGGAATTCACTGACACTGTCGTTTCATGTTATCCATCCTCGTTCTCTTGCCTGAAAAATGCTGACGTACCGATATGGCGATATGCATAGGTCGGTTGGCACGATGCATCTTGGCGAATCGTGTTGTTATTTTTGCTTGTAGTGCTAGTCGTGGTGATGGTAATTTATTTGCTGCTAGGAAACTGCCTTCTTAACTTCAATATGTTTATCTTTTTGGAATTTATTTATTGTATACATTTTTTTAAGTCACTGTAAAATGTCAAAAGTCAAAATAGCAGCATTTCAGTTCAACGCAAGAAAACCATGATTTAAGAAATACCTATTGTCAGCTCCTTTAGTAAAGTATTTGTACACTTCAGTGCTTGACTGTATAGTCGTTGTTTATAATAACAGCCGCGCATTGTTTCTGTATTGAGTCCACGAGTACTTGGCAACGAAAAGCCGGTATTGAAGCTCTTGAATCGCGAACTACATAACAGAGTTTTTCCACATTTTTCGGCTTTGATTCAGAAACGGTCATTAATTAATTTACATTGACTTATCACCCGATAAAGAATTGCAGTCCAAACGCTCGTCATTGTCTAATGATGTCGAAATTTATCTTGTTTGTCTCTACTGTAAACCGTTTTTTATCCGCTACATTTCAAGAAAACATTACTCCTCGCTCGCTACGTACAACCACAGAGAACAGACATCCAGGCTCGAACATTTTGTAGCTATTTTACTGTGTAAATTTTTAAAAGCAAAGGGTTGGAAAAACAGCGCCGCCTAGTCTAGGTTTCATCACACTAAAATTGACAGACAGTCAACGACTATCAAATTTCAAGGCACGCAGGTGGCGCCATCAACATATGAATCACCAAAACTAACGGAAACGTTCTGAAATTTTAAATTGGCAGTTGCAGAAATTTACACACGGAGGGCACTCCAGCTTGGATGTCTGTTCTCTGTGGTACAACTACCTTTGCTCCATTTTGCGCAACACTAGTTAGTTTTGCGCAACCGTACACTCTTAGCTCAGTTTACCCATAATCGCAAAAAAAAAAGTGCACATACCCATTTATTTACCTATATTTGAGTAATTTTGTTTGGAAAAAAATACTCTAAAATGGATAAGTAATAATCTACCCATAAATAAATCATTGCAGAAAATTTATTAACTTCCCTTTTTTTACAGTTCAGGGAGCTTGTTTACAAGGTTTTAGAATACGAACTCTCAAACGAAATTTTTCATCGTTTTTTTCCGAATTTTGTACGATTTTGAACGATGAACTAATTCGCCAAATAAAATAATTGAAATCTTAAAAAAATAACACACTTCTAATCTTTTGAAAATGTGCTTATAATTTCTATGATGTAATCATAAGTGCAAACCGACATTCTTGATCTTGATTTATTCTGAGAAAAACACCAGGTGTATGTTATTGCCATAAACGACGATAGTTTCATAGAAATGATATTCTTATCCAATGTGCTTTGTATCTTTTTGCGAAGGAATAATATTGTTTACAGTTCGCTACATTGTTCGGAACATGTAAGCGGCTGTCATCTGCAATTCGGGTAGCTCGTTTCATTATGATATCCTGTTGTTCAAATTCATTTTGTTTCCTCTCAAGAACGAGCTTGATTGTTCGTTTTGGTCAGGCTCTGTGCGTTATCACAGGCTGTAATCGCTCAATGATGTATTGTGATGCCGTTAAGTTCCGAACATATCATGAGATTTGAGTGCTAGGACAAGAATTTTTGACCATGTCTTTATCGCCAGAGGAAACACATATGTATTCGCAAACAGTATGTTCTTTTCAGAGAGTGAATGATGGCACCTTAACAATGAGCCATATTGTGCTAGGACTAACGCTAATGCTTGAGTCCCAATCGTTCAAAAGAAAAAATGAGCATCACTTATCTTTCTTAGACTAGATGCTCCCTACGACAATTTTTGAATGAATTGTTCTTCTGTACATCCAACAGCACATTCTGTTCGCCTATTCTCTTCGACTATTCATTTCCCTTTTTCTTTGATATCTACTGAAGGCTACGTGGGTTCTCCAGGATTCTCCGTGCAAAATAGCCTGCATGAAGTGTTAATAGTATTTGAGATTTGTGCTCAGCAAATCGCAAAATGAGAGGGACTCGGTCGTGTATGTTCTTAAGGTAGATACCAAACCATCCCTATCTCCAATAAACGATCGAAGAGTGTGTCTTTGTGGAGATTATTGCGTGAGAAAACGTACCAGTTACTGATCCCGTTTCATGGTGACATGCAATATCTTCAACGAATACTTCCTCATCCTAGCCCCATCCACGAGGTGTGCAAACGTCCTTGATAAGAAGACTAGATGAATAAAAAGAAGGTGCTGCCATGTTACTGTCTTTACAGGGGTTTTCTCGTTTGACTCGAGGAGTAATTTGGAACTGCCAAATCTCAGCTCTACTTCTGAAGTCATCTTCATATATCCGATCTAGTTTGCCTTCTATTCTTCTTCGTGTTAAGCATTTGGGGTGTATTGCTTTCAGAATTGGCCTATGACTTGTAAGCTATAATTGAGCGCTGTCCACGCCAGTACTGTTTCTGTATTAGTTTGATTGTATGGCATGTATGTACAATCTTATCCTATGCCCAGGAAGTCGAAAATATTTTTTTTACGAAAAATGCATAGCCTACAGCGGGAGTCGAACACAGCCCCTCCAGTATTGTCAATGATTCAGAGAAAAAAAATACAAATTCTGTACATAATGGTTCTCCTTTTTTTGTATCGATTTTCAGAAACACCAGCACTCAAAGGAGCACCGCTTTCTCCCCTCTTACGGAGTTTAAGTGGTACATTGTGCATGATTTCTCAACAGCGTAGCGTAAGTCACAGGTATGTAGTGCGAGCATATGATATCTGGCCGTCGTTCCAACTAATTCATTCGTTATTATTCCAGGACTTCTAAATATTCTAGCAATAGACATCGGAAGCTGCAACCATTTAGAGAAACGTGAAGATCCTGCCGTTCTACGGAGACTTTGCTTATCGAAAACTTGTCAGCAGAATCAACAACTACCGCAACAGAGATATCCGTTTACGTTAGCAGTTTAGTGAGAGGTGATTATTCGAAAACTGACGCCTGAAACGCTGTAAATAACAACCAAGATTAAGCTAAATACAACTGAAGCGCGGCTTAACACGCCGTTTTATTCCAAGCAAGCGTATAACGCTTCAAAATTCAGTGTGTGCATGTGTTTAAAACTGTGTGAAACATTAAAGTGGGACAGCAGCAAGATTGATTCTCCAAAATTGCCGATTAGTTTATCGCGCCCTTAAGTTTACTTTTGGTTTCGTTATTCAAGCATTTCCTCCCGTTACCACATTAATGATAAAATACGAAGTTGTTTATCCTTCAGTAAGCTAAGTTTCTTATTTTATTTTTGTTTTGATTTTTTTATGTGTGCCGTTTCTAGATAACCGCTGCAGTAAGCAATTTGAACGCATCAAGTTCTATCGTAGTCTACCGAAACAAACTCCACCCACACACACATTTGAATTAGCAGCAGTATCGCACAGTTAAGTCAACTCGAACCAGCTCGAGAATTTTCATCATTAAGCGTCAGCAGAAGAAAAGAAAACATAATCAATATACAAATGCTTTTGATATCAACCGTGGTACCACAAATCGGAGACGGAGATTCAATTACCCCCATTGGCAATATCGTAGTAAAACATAACCGTTGCAAAATACCGCAGCGGCAGTCTGCTCTTACTATCCAGCGTCATCAACAGCATCAGATGAATTCAGCTTGCAAACAGGATTGCTAAGGACGATTAGCTTACAGGGCGACACAAAGTTTACAGCAACCGACATAGTTGAACCCGTGTGTCATTCCAGAGAGCATCCAATCTTGAGAGAGATATAGTATAGATCTTGAAATTCGATTGAACAATTTTGTCTTACTGATTGTAAGTGATGATATTATAGCTTGCTATTGGTAAATTACTAGTGATCAACTGTTTTTGTTTTTCATAGGTGTCTGTTTGAAGAAAGAGTATCATTACTGTCACCATGGGTACTGTAAACGTTAACCGTAATGTGACGGATGTGTTCTACCGTTACAAAATGCCCCGCATCAATGCCAAGGTCGAAGGAAAGGGCAACGGCATTAAGACGGTCATCGTTAATATGGCTGACGTTGCGCGAGCTATCGGGCGTCCGGCTACCTACCCAACCAAATATTTTGGTTGTGAGCTGGGTGCACAGACTCAGTTTGACTATAAGGTAAATTTCCAATAACAGTCAATCAGCATTGAAATAGTGCACTACATTCGTAAAGGTTGCTCTTGTTGTGTTTAGTAAAAATAAATATAAAATAATGAAAAAGGTATCTAAAATAGCTATTTTTTTCAGAACGAACGTTTCATCGTCAATGGATCCCATGATGCCAACAAGCTTCAAGACCTTCTTGATGGTTTCATTCGCAAGTTTGTGCTTTGCCCGGAATGTGACAACCCCGAAACGGATCTGATTGTGTCGTCGAAAAAAGGAACCATCTCGCAGAGTTGCAAGGCCTGTGGATTCCATGGGCCATTGGAAGTAAATCATAAGGTAAATACCTTCATTATCAAAAATCCACCGAATGTAAACCCGGCAAGTCAAGGCGCCTCTCTGACTGAGGGAAAACGGCGGCATCGCTCCAAGAAGGGAGAGAACGGGGATGATTCGAATGCTTGCAATGATAGCAATGCGGACGGTTCCGCTGGCGATGATACTACCGATGGTCAAGCTGGCGCTCTTAATGGGGATGACGATGACAATGTTAACTGGACGGTAGATACCTCGGAGGAAGCTGTCCGCGCCCGGATGCAAGATCTGACAGATGGAGCCAAGAACATGACAGTTTCGGATGATTTTGATAAAACCGAAAAGGAGCGCTTGGATATTTTCTATGAACAAGTGAAGAAAAAGCGCGACTCTGGAGAAATTGAAAATGTCCAAACACACAAGGAACTCTATACGGAAGCAGGCCTTCTCGATGTGCAGTCAAAATCAACACTCGTTCTGGCGGAGTTACTGTTTACCGCGAATATTGTCCAAGAAGCCCGCAAGCACCGAAAATTGTTGCTCCGTTTCACCCATGAAGATTCCAAGGCTCAAAAATACTTTATTGGTGGCCTGGAACAAATAATCTCTTTGCATGCTGATAAACTTATGGATAAGGTGCCTGGCATCCTCAAATTGTTCTACGATACCGATATCCTGGAAGAGAAGGCTATTCTAGAGTGGTCTCAGAAGGTTAGCAAGAAATATGTATCTAAAGACGTTGCCGCTCAGATTCACGAAAAGGCCAATCCATTCATCAAGTGGCTTCAGGAAGCTGAAGAAGAAGAATCATCTGACGACGATGATGATTCTGATGTCGAAATAGAATATGATGATCGTGCTAAAACAGACTCACTCCGCAAAGAACCTGCTAAGCAAGAGGTCAAGAAATCCACCAAACCAATCGATGAGGAAGAGGATGGTGACGATCTCAACATTGATGATATTTAAATATGTTTTCCCAAATGGACACAAAATCAATCCAACTGTATTCAAAATTTTAACTACAACATTCTTATTTTTTAAATTGCCATTCAAACAAAAGATGATCGCAAAGAAAAATAACAATAACATAATGCCGTAGCAAGTAACCACAAAACAGAGAGTAGAGTAAAAATTAACTGTTCAGATCTCCATAACAAAACGATGTTAGCATACCTATTTCGATATGAAGAGAACATGACCGGTCAATTCTGTATGCAATCAATCTCAATTTACACAATTTTGCGTCTTATCATTATTATATGATGTAATAATTCTGATGATTTCCTTGAACCTTGCTTACCATTCCTGTGGGCACATTTTTCTGGTTTGATTCACCATTTTTTATTTTTTTTATTTTCAATATTTAATCACATTTTGCGCTGGGTTTATACTTTATGTTAGTTCCAAAATACATATTTTGTTGCTTGAAACGATCAATTCCTATTCAGAGATAACATTGCCGGAGCATATAACTATGGGCAAACGTTCATTCGAGCAAAGAGCAAACTGAAATAACTATTAAAGGATACAAATATTATTGTAATCAACTTATGTTTTTCAGCAAAATACACAATTTCAAAACAATAGCAACATAAATCGTACGCTTTTATGGAAAGAAATCATCCAACTAATCCAGTCAACCCTATTCTGTATGTGGTATGATCTGGTAAGGCAGTCTGGAAAGAATGAAATACATCATGGTTCGTAGAGGCATCAAGAGCCCTCTGTGAAGCGATGTCTGCTTACAGATTTCATTTTAGATCTATCGCCACTTCCTAGAAACAAACAGTTAGTCTTCGGCTAACTGTGTTACTTGCCTCTAAGGCCAAAGCCGGGGTGGCCTTTGTTGTATACAGAAGCTACCTCCATTCTTTGCGGTCTAAGCTGCAATTTGCCAGCCTTATCCACAGGTCGCCTTCTATTTATTTGATCCACCTTGCTCGCCATGTGCCTCTTCTTCTTGTGGCCGCCGGATCGTTATCGAGGAAATCATTTTAACTGTGATGTCGTCCGACATGCCCAGCCCACCGTAGTCGACCGATTTTAATGGTATGTGAGTGCACTTCACCGTAGATCGCACGCAACACCTTCTATTCGGAGAAGAGGCTAAGAAGACAGGGAAACTCCCACCAGTCAAACAGATTTTAGGATGTAACCATTTTGTTCTTCAATTTTAATAGCAACTCCGTCGCAACTCAATTTCTGATTATCATGAATGAAGATTGTTATGCACTGTTTTTCTTGTTATTGTTGTAAATAGCATACATAAGTTGTCATGATTATACCAGATAATCAACACATAAACAACAACAATCAAAAATATTGATAATTGACAAATTAACAGGAGGTTGAACAACGTGGTTTTTGGAAGCAAAACTACTACTGAGTGTACAATTTGAAAGCGGTGAGTTTTTTGTTTTTGAAAATTATCGAGAATTTCGAGTTTTACCTTGAACAGTCTGGGAAATTCCACTAAAACTCTCATACCAGGAGATCAAGAAATGATCCCATCTTGACAAGGGTTTCAAGAAAGATTTTGAAGAAATGTGGGCAATTTTGGTATAGACGATGTTATTTTTCGATTTTCTTGAGCCCTAGAAATTTTTGTGTAAAAAATTTGCCATTGCATTATTATTCAGTTTGCTTAGATAATTTAAAGCACTTCCCACCACAAGATTGTTTTCCTAAGACGATCAGTTCGCGAATTAGTGTTTTTAAATCACAGTTAGCAAAATTGTAAAAAATTTCATAAAAGAGAGAATATGATTGAAATTTCCATACAGGCCTGGAATCAAAATTTCTGGTAGATAAAAAATTTATTGTTTTTTTTCGCAAAGGATGGTGCTTTATTCAAAGTTCCCGACCGTTTCTCTCAACGTTGAAATTGTGTTCAACACTTAATCTAGATCATAATTTTTGTTGCCAAGTAAATTTCAAGCACTTTTCGATTCGTTAATTATACACTTTTTTAAAGTAGCTGATTCCTCCTGACCGCACTCTCCCCTAACCTAAAGCACTGTCCCATATTCTATAAAATCAAGATTTCAAGATTTAAGATATTTTCGTTGCTTTAAAAATGGAATATGTAAACTGAAAAGTTTGTTCGCGTAAGTAATTATTTTTAACAATGATGTTGTTGCTATAAAAGATTTTCATGTTACTCCAAATTCTTAACGTCGCTTCTCTGCCCAGTTGACGCTCCATGCTGACCCAGATCGACCAACGTCTTCAGCAACTATGCTTAGTAACTCTCGATCGGAGGTCGTCCTTTATCAGGCCGCATCTTGAGACGTTGCTGATTTGATTTCTTCGTCTCTAAGGCCATATTTAGCGCTTTCCTGCGGTTGATCAGGTCAGACAGTGTCTTTTCTGTATACCCGAAAGCATGTCATTTCGCTCTCCAATCAGCAGGCTGGAAATCTCGGAATTAATAATATCCAATTCTTTGGAAATTGCATCCTATTTAGAGCATGCAAAATTAGAGGGAACTTTTTTGTCCGAATCCAGAGGAGCTTGTGAAGAATTGAAAGGCTGGAGTTCCTTAATTCGGTAGTATTTTTGGAACATTGTTTAACGATCTTTTTTGGAAATTTCTTCAACAATCATTCGCAACTGGCTTAAAGAAACAATTAGTGTATCTTTCGGTTTCGAAGCTTCAGTTTTCAAGGTGCTGATTTTCGATTTTCTATTTCTTCACAATAGGATTCGTTTTTTATATCTCACCAGTATTCACACACCACGGTTGGCTTGTTAATTGCGCAGCGGGTATACACTACAAAATGCCCCTAGTAGCACACTTGTTGCCATTCGGTTGAAATAACATAAATATGACTTGCTAAGTCACAATCAAGTTATTACAACAAATTATGATCGTAGTGTTCTACTTGGGGCATCGAACAGCGTTTGAATCAAATCAAAATTAAACACCACCAAAAATGAACACAATAGGATTTTGAACAAAACCAAACTTCGACGAAGTTTCAGAATCAGGCAAAGCTCGTGCGGTTCGTGCACATTACCGATAAGAACTTGTATGACAACAGTAAACAATTTTTCACACTCACACAACTAAGTAAAGTGTGTATTTTCATTAACCGTACCCTCAAACTTTTCGACACTTTTGTTTTTGTATTAACGCTGATAAATTTATATTAGCTAATACAAAATTGTTGGATGTCACATTTTTATAACCCCCCCTCCCCTGTCACATATTGTCACAAATTTGATACCCCCCCCCCCCCCCCTAAAGAGTGGACGTCATTTTTGAATGACCCCTGTGCAGACTTCTTCAGTGTCTCGTACTAATAACTCGACTCAAGTAGAGACACTGAAGAAGTCTGCACATTGTAGACGAAATACGCGTATCTGTCGAAGATAAGCGAAGGTACCGTAAGGTCGCCATCCACCGCTCGACCTCCACTCACCGCTCATTTCATCTTAAAATGAATATCTTTTAAATAACGTGTAAGTTATAGTAACAAAAGTTTGCAAAATATGTTGCCACATGTAAATAGCTTATATTCGAATAACTATTCTTTGTGTGTCTTACGTATTATTTTCATAGAAATATTTTTCTTAGAGTGCACCCCGCTAAACGTCATTTTGCCGTTGTTTTTAATATGGCAGATCAAAAGTAGCTGTTGTAAATTTATATTATATAAGCATAGTTTGTGTATTTTCTCGCTATAAATTATATCAGCGGATAAGAACTAGGTAAGTACTATGTAACCAAAGTATTTTTTCTACGAAAACACTATATTTGGTAGCACTAAAATGAAAAAAATGATGAGCGGCAAATGGTGCCCTATCTGCATCATAGGGTAACGGGACGTAATGTTAGCCTAGCTCCTTGATTCGGCCTACTTACCAAATATGTCATTATTTCTTCGATAATCAACAAAATCATGTTGCTATCAGCATGACTAATTTATTTCAAAGCAATTGAGACATAATTAATCAATTTAAAGTTGTTCACTTCCACGCAGTTTTCGATTTCCTTGACTTTTTAGACACCATGACCTTACTGGTTAAGCTGAACAGATTATCTGTACGATCTTCGAATGATCTAAATTTGCCGAAATTGAACCTATGAACCGAATAATGCAGCCAAGATGTACAGAATATTGTCACATGTTATAAACTAACAAGAAAAAATTGGTAAAATAACAATGATTTAACAAGCAAACGGTAGACCCAATGTTAGGGACATATTTTTTTCTATGTTCTCAACTATGGCCTGTTGTATGAAAAGTGTAGTCAAAATGTTGTTATTGGTAACATTTAAATACAAATGTCTGAGTTCCGGTTGAATGTTGTTCATATGGCTCATGTTAACACAAAATAAAGGAACAACATCTGTGTAGAGTGAATTATAATGTTTTGATTGTCGACTGACCACTAAATCATATGTAAAAATTACTTAAGTGTTTCTTAGCAGTTTAAGTATAGTTTGATTGTTAGTAAAATTGTTTGTTGGGTAGAGCAAATACAGCTGGGAACGCCTATAATCAGAAAATTAGGAAGAAACCCCTTTGAAGATTGCATTTTATAACAAATCAATCGAATGGGACGAATTTGCATCCATGATTAGACCCAATTTGGTACCCATAGACCGACATTACATCCATATCCCTCGAAAGTTTCTGACTTTATAAAACGATTTGTGTAGCTTTTCGTGATACATACTACAAGATGGCTTATTAAACATATCTTAGGAAGTGTATAGCTAGTTAAATTTTGTTTCCAGCTTAAATACTTTATGAGTTACAATGAAAAATGTAATCGATTGTTGCATATTAGGCTGAGTCAAGGGACACATACCCTATGTGTTCATTCACCGCTCATGATGTTTTGTTTGTTTGCAGAATGGATCTAATTCGAAGGAAAAAAAATGTATACCGAGACCGATTTACAAAATGCCTTGCAAGTTGCTGAACGTGGTGTGTCCATCCGGCAAGCTGCACTGCAATATGGAATACCAGCTGGAACTCTTCGGGACAAACTACGGGGAAAATATCCAATCGGCTCAAAACCCGGAAAAGTGTCCGTGTTGACAGATCAAGAAGAACTGAAAATCGTTGGATGGGTCTCTTCCCTCGCTCGAGCGGGATTTCCTGTTTCATTGAAACAGCTTCGGATCAGCGTAGGACAGTTCGTAAAACTTACAAAAAAGGCAACTCCTTTCAAAAACGGCATCCCAGGGAAAAAATGGGTGAAGTTGTTTTTAAAGCGTCACCCTGGAATATCGATCCGGAAGCCCAGCATCCTAGCACGATATCGAGCAACTATCACGAGGGAGCAAATTAAAGCGTGGTTTGATGAAGTGCGTACTTATTTGGAGCAGGAAAATCTTGAATACCTTCTGGATTGTCCAGAAAGAATTTTCAATCTCAATGAAACATCCTGCGAACTTGTGGTTAGAAAGCGGAAGTGTTTGGCGTTAAAGCAACACAAGCACATCTACTCGGTTTTTGGAAATTGTGAAAAAGAAAGCTATACAGCTCTCTTTACAGCCAGTGCGGATGGTAAACTGCTTCCACCACTTGTGCTGTTTCCATATAAATGCCGGCTACCTGGTGATATAATCCGGAGTGCTCCAGCTGATTGGGGAATCGGTAAGACTGATAGCGGATGGATGACAGGGAACGCATTTTATGAGTACCTAAAACACATTTTCCAGCCATGGTTGAAAAATAAAAAAGTGCCTCTACCGATACTGCTTTTTGTGGACGGTCATAAAAGCCACGTCACGATCATGAGTACAAACTTCTGCAAAGAACATCAAATCATTCTTATCTGCTTGTTCCCCAACTCCACTCATTTGACACAACCTCTGGATGTAAGTTTTTTCGGACCGATGAAAAAACGTTGGGAAGACTCGTTGTTAGAATTCCGCTCTAAGAACGGAATGCGAGCCATTGCGAAAGCAGAAATTTGTCCGTTGATTAAAGCAGCTCTCGATAAGTTTGATAATAAAGAACAAGTGATTCGAAGTGGGTTCAAAAGAAGTGGTTTATATCCGTGGAACTCGGAATCTGTAAATTATACGTCGATGCCATCCCAAGAATGTTTAAAACAGGACGGAAACAGCGGAGTCGTCGGTAATATTTCTAAAGTGGAAAAAACACTTTTCGATACGTTTGAAGCACGGCTTACAGCAGATCAACTGAAGCAGTTCCGGAATCAGGAAGGTTTTACGCAATGGCGAGGGGCACAGGAAGAAACAAGTTTGTTTCAGCTCTGGAAGAATTGGAAACAGGAATATGGAAGCAAAAACAACGCCGAAAGTGACGACGAAAGTGTTTTCTTGGGTTTTCCAGACACAAATAAATCCAAACATGATGACGGTTAGTATTTGTTGTACATATTATAAAATAAGCAATAATTAGTTGATTGTTTCTATATAATATTATTTTTTCACAGATGGTGAACTCAGCAGGTCCACCGCTGGGGTATTAGAATCGTCGGAACCCTGTAGATATGATGGACCTTCATGGTACTGTCAACCCAAAAATATATGAATTGGAGCCTACGTCAAGTGTCACGCAAACGGATATATTTGAGGACGTGTTTTCAGATCCGCGTCAAACACAGGAATCATTGAAGGTATCGCGAATTGAACAAGCATTTCGTCCTCCTGCTGTAGCCACAAGTCAGACCTTTCTTGCTTACCTTACCGCGAAAGAGCAAGAGAAGCAGGCGATTGAAACCGAAAAGGTTCGGAGAAGAGAAGATAGAGAGCAGAAAAAACAGGAGCAGGAAATTAAAAAGAAAGAGAAAAAAAATCAATCAAAAATTGAAGGCCGAAAAACGTACATCAAAATATTCTAAAAAGAAACGCTTTGTGTGAATTTGCCATTGGGCCTTATGTATAACATTGTATTTCGATAAATGAATTTAACCTATTAATCATAAATTCAAATTTCATTATTTTTGTATACGAAAAATGGCTATAAGCGGTGAATGGATCATTCATGAGCGGTGAATGGGTCATTTCACTTTGGATGAGCGGTAAATGGTGCCATAAAGTGGTAACACTTTTATGTATATATTTCAGTATTAACATTTATTTATTGCATTTCAATATTTTTCTATAAAAACAATAATTTTGCTTTGTTCATAAAGTAAATTGCAATAAAAATGTATCTCAAGGTCGACTTTTTAAGCGGAGAAACGTTAAGACACTTTGTTAAATGAGCGGTGGATGGCGACCTTACGGTAGTTGGAATTAAATGGAGAATACAATTTTTTCTTCTATTTTCTATGTACGTTTGTAGGTTTTAGTGTTGATATGTTCAGCGTCGGAATGTATCTTTATTAAAGTGGCTTTCAGCCTCCTTCCTCCACTTCAATAACTCTGCTCCGGATAGCGTTCTTTTTAAATTCAAACTGCTACAAAATCTCCCCGATATCTTCCAATCCTGCTAAAAGACAATTACTTAACCTGTATGATATCATCATGAAATTAAACATAGTTCCACCCGCATGGAGACAGGTTAAAATAATAGCTATTCATAACCCTGGGAAACCAACTTATGATAACAATTCTTACCGTCCGATCCCTATGCTATCATGTTTAAAGAAACTGTTATAAAAAAATAATCCTATCAAGACTTGACCGTGACTATCAAATACGCAGTTTGGTTTCCGAAAGAGCAAAGGAACAAACGATTGTTTAGCGTTGCTTTCATCTGATATACAACTGGCTTTTCACACAAGGAGCAATTGGCTTCAGTATTTCTGGATATTGAGGGCGCAGTTGATTCAATTTCCATAGATATACTGGCAGATAGTTTGCACAGCAGTGGTTCACTACAGAAAAACAAATGAACTTCAATCTAGGTCAACTGACAACTTCCAGAATTATCTCTCTTACTTTAGTCCCTTACTTTATAATTTTTATGCTATATATACTGCCTGTAACCGCATATCAGTCCCATATTGAAAAACAGCAAACCGGAAAACGATCATTCAAGTTGGGATAACATTTTTTTTTATTCAGCCTGTCTGGCGGTACTTTTTCACTCTATATTATGATAGTTTATATGTAATAGTATGCATTGTTTACTATACGATCAAAACAAAATGAAAAAAATGTGTTTTTGAGGAAAAAAACGCATTGGGACAAGATATGCAGTTACTTTGTCTATCAAGCATAAATGTAATCGCATACCAGTCCCATTCTGTTTGTTCAACTATATCGCACTGATGCGGTATGCTTTGTCATGGGGTCGTTCAAATATTACGTAAGAAATTTTCCGACCATTTTAACTCTCCCCTCACTATGTAGTACATTCATAATATATGTTCAACATGCCTCCCTTCCCATGTAACGTGGCCAAAAATGTAGAATTATAAATTTTGAACATAAAAAGACGCGACACCTGCTCTCGTTATTTAACGTATTATGTTATATTTGACCGACTGGAACGAGTTGAAAATTCCTGTTCTAAGCTTGTGTTTCGCGGAGATTTCACATTTCTTTACGTAATCAAAATGTCCTAGAGCTAATCAAGAGTTACTTTGGTGATAGTGATGAAAGTTCTGTCGATAAAGATTTTAAATTTGATGCGAGCCGATAAGTAATTTCCATCTAATCGTGAAGAATTCAAGAGTTTTGGTCGAAATTCATTTTTTTTTCTTGTCGGACAAGAATGAAAAGGATCATGGCAATTCGATAATGCGAGCCAATTCTTATTTTCAACTAATAAACTTATTTCAGCTGACGACTTTGATCTGCAATGTCAATTGAAAAAGAAGAGCCAACCTCGAGGCATTGACGCTGACAGGAAAAATTAACCTAAAACTATTTTTCCATTGGTTGAGGAAAAGAAGAAGAGATCTTAAATTGAATTATCTCAAACGGAAAAACGGGAGACTGATTGGTAGAATGGATGTTTATTCCAATATTATTATATTATTCCTGTTTACATTTACATTTCTTGCTTACCCAACAAACAAACGAAAGCAGTAAATAAGCTTACATGCTTTATTAAAGCTGAATTACGACTATCGCAGCTGAATAAAAAATCTAACTGAAACATAAGCTGAATAACCATGTCCTCAATTGAAATATTAACATTAATTCAAGTGTTTCATTTTGTTTGAATAACATGCTTAGTAAAAGCTATTTTAGTATTTATATATAACTAAATTTACACAGTTCAACAAAGAGATGAATAACAGTTTATAAATCTGTTTAAACATCGTTTATATAGCCTAGCTTATAAAACCTGATATTGAATTGAATAACAGCTGTAATGAACACCACTATTCAACTGATCCACTTATAAGCTGAAGAAAAATAATACAAAAGCTTTACACAGGTGTCTTAATTGACATTTATTCAACCACTGAACAATTAGTTGAATTACAGTTTGTACCTCTAATGCAATGCCTTTTAACTAGCTTTGATAATTAAACCTTCTATTTAGTTGAATAGTAGCTGTGGTTTAAACCAATAGTCAGTGAAATAAACTACAATTAAAATAAAGGTTGTGTGAATGCCTTAGTAAAGCCTCCGAAGTGTTCGTAATTTTGGTTCAATATTTCTTCTTCAACTTCAAGTTATGCTGTAGATATTCATTGAAGTCAGTTAATTCTTAAATTGGAGCAAATAGCTCTTAACATTGTACATCAAAATAGAAAACAGCGCAGTGTTAATAAATAACAGCAGAAAACATTGTCATATCTTTTATTCGTATCTTGTTCAACGTCCCCTTGTCAGTAATGCACGTAGTAAAACCGAACATCCAATAAAGCTTGTGTACAGCTTGTTAACTCAGACGTTTAATAACAACATTTAGAAGCTTTAATTGAGCACTGATGTTGCTTATTTACAGGCTACGCTATAAATAGAATGTCAATGTAGCTCAATTAAAGCATCACTTCTGCTACTATTCAATATATAACATTGTGCTTATATAGACGGTTCGTTTATACTTCATTCAATTATAGGATAGCGCAGTAAGTAAGTCACGTAGTTGAGGATACAAAGGTTGATGGTTCAAATCTCGATTAATAAATGTTACATAATGTTTCTGTTAAGTCTTAGTTAATAAATGTTACATAATGTTTCTGTAAATTTACATGTATAATAATATCAATTTAAATATGCATAGTATAAAATGTCTATATCGTATGGAAAATCACACAAAAATACCAAAAATATTTTTTTGGGAATTTAGATAAGTTGAACAAAAGTTCTATAAAAGACACCACAGCTTTTGAATATGCCTAATGATGTTGAAGAAAAATTTCATCATTACTATTAATTAACAAGGAGAGAATATATTATGGTTAAAAAAAACTCGATTAGCTCAACAAAGGTCACTTTGACTTTCGGAATTGCCCTTCAGTTCTGTGCAGCACTTAAACAGCAGTTATTCAATTATCAGCTGAACTCCATTGCTTAGAACATGCTTCGTAAACATATGCAATTGGCAGTGTCCAAAAGCACTTGGCGACAGCTTAATAACTTCTCCAAATTTGTGTGAATAATGCCTGAACAAAAGCTGTGATTGAAAGTAGTTCAAGGATTATTCAACACACTGCTGAATTAAATCATCATAATGATGGTTATTTAATGAGTGATTGTTTGTTGGGTAATTTATTATTTTATTATGTCTCTAATAAGGATTAAACATTTGAGAAATACAACCATAGTTCTAAAAGGTATTAAATTTTTTTTTATTGCCACTTCAAAAACGGGACTCATATGCGGTTACTTCAATAATGGGACCCATATGCGGTTACTTTCAAGATGAGACTAACCGACCTGATATTTTTTTCACATTTTTTGTAACTAACTTCTTTATTTTATTATTGCTTTAAAAAATATGATAAAAAATAAGTCAATTGCGCAGCATAACTCAAAAACGTCAAAAAGTAATATGGGACTGATATGCGGTTACAGGCAGTATGTACAAAGTTATTATGGGAAATTATCAATCGTATGGAGTGTCAGTTTTACTTTTTTGGTTGTAGGAGGCGCTGTAACCGATGAATTTCTCTTGTGAATAAATGTTCAACCTTCTTGTAAATAGGAAGCACTTTGTGAAGACTGGGAGACAATATTTATTTATTTATTTATTTATTGATATAATTCCAACTGACTTAACATCTTATTGGAATGGGGAAAAGCCATGTGGCGTACCCAACAAACAATCACTCATTAAGTAAACATCATTATGGCGATTTAATTCAGCATCATACTGAACAATGTCTGAACTATTTACAATCACAGCTTCTGTTCAGGCATTATTCACACAAATTTGGAGAAGTTATTAAGCTGTCGCCAAGCGATTTTGGACACAGGCAATTGCATATGCTTAAGAAGTGAGTTTGCAGCAATGGAGTTCAGCTGATAATTGAATAACGGCTATTTAAGTTCTGCTCTTAAACTTCGGTTATTTAAGCTTCTCTTCGGTATTTGTTCACTCAATTCGGGAGAATTTATTCATCGTTAGGCTTCCAATTTTTAAACTAATCGTCTAATCAACTTCAGTAGAGATAGAACTTATTATTATATTTAGCATAACATTTATTCATTTATTGCTAAGCGAGTTTTTTACGGAATAATATATTTTACCTTGTGAAGTTTTTCTTCAACATCAACCAAGCATTTAAAAAGTGCTGTGGTTTTGATTATAAAATTTTTGTTGGACTTTTTCAAATTATAATATAACTTTCTTTGTTTTTTATGTATGTTACTCCATCCGTGTCACAAATGGGACCCAGCGACAACATCGTCGTTATGGGAGATTTCAACCTCAGCACGATTTCATGGCATGTCAATACCAACGGCTTCCACTATCCAGATACTTCATGTTCGTCATTCAGACCAGCATCTCTCTCCTTGCTTGATGCTTATTCTACTGCGAGACTTCGGCAAGTTAACGGCATTCCGAACAACAACAATCGTTTGCTGGATCTATGCTTCATTACCGAAGAACTGGGTCAAAGATGTTCTGTCATTCAAGCTCCGACACCGCTTGTCAAAAGCTGCAGAAACCATTCCCCTCTGCTACTGACGCTGGAGTTAAATCCTGAGTACAGCTTCCATGACAACTTCGAAAATGTTTATTATGACTTCAACCATGCTGACTACGAGGGAATGAACAACTTTCTCGCCGACGTGGACTGGAACACGACTCTTGCAAACGGGGATGCAAATTTTGCTGCTTCGACTATGTGCTGTATTCTGCTTTACGCCGTCGATCAATTCGTGCCTAAGAAAATCAACCGTAAGCCTCCCAAACCTGCCTGGTCTAATTCTGACCTCAAACACTTGAAACGAGTTAAAAGGGCTGCTTTGAGGAAACACAGCATATATCGCACCGATTCTACGAGGGCAAACTACGCTCGTGCCAACGACGATTACAAAAACCTCAATAACAGCTTGTACAACGCCCATCAGTTTCAATTGCAGAGTCGTCTCAAAACGAACCCGAAAAGCTTCTGGCGGTTTGTGAACGAACAACGGAAAGAAACCGGCCTACCCTCTACTATGACTGATGGCACTATTGAAGCAGACACTATCGTGGATATCGCCAGCTTGTTCCGTACGCAGTTCAGCAGTGTCTTCTGCGACGCAAATTTCCGAGAGGCCGAGAGCCTCGAAGCGGCTACTAGCAATGTTCCCCGCATGCCTGTATTTGGCTCTGCTTTCACTATTCATAGTGACATGGTGATTTCAGCCGGGAAGCAGATGAAAACTTCAACTGGATGCGGTCCTGACGGTATTCCTTCAATTGTCCTGAAGCGTTGCCTAAACACACTTGCTGCGCCCCTGGCTACGGTGTTCAATTTGTCTGTAACGTCCGGCGAGTTTCCTGAATGCTGGAAAGAGTTATTTGTATTCCCAATACACAAGAAGGGATGCAAAAGGTCCGTCGCCAACTATCGTGGGATTGCTGCACTAAGCTCTGTATCCAAGCTATTTGAACTAATTGTTCTCCAAAGGCTGGTCAATGACTATTAACAGACTATTTCTCCAGACCAACACGGTTTTGTGACCAAGCGCTCGACGGCGACCAATCTAACCGTATTTACATCGTTCATCATGCGCGAAATGGAACGCGGTCATCAAGTAGACGCCATTTACACAGATCTCTCTGCGGCCTTCGATAAAATGAACCATCAGATTGCCATTTCTAAATACGGCAACATGGGGGTACACGATCAACTGTTGAACCATAGACTAACTCTAAGACCAGTAGGTCCCATACAAAAACGATTTTTTTCTTGGCTCAGTCAGTACTTGAACATCGTTCCAAGCTCGGTCCCAAGCTCAATAATGCACCCCTTATAATGAACTCACACGAACACACTCTCAAATACTCTGTCAAAATAACACAGCAAATCAAAACAAAGGCGCAAATATGTATAACAAGGTGCTGGCTTCAAGGTGTAATTCGGACCAAGGGGTTCTACAACAGTGAACCAATTTCAAATCGCTAGTTACATATTGATTGTTGGTTGAACTGGCTCCGTTCATACCTGACTGGTAGAACTATGTCCGTGAAGATTGCCGATTACGCCTCATCTAGCTTTCCGGTAACATCCGGCGTTCCTCAAGGTAGCCACCTTGGCCCATTCCTTTTCCTGCTATATATGAACGACGTGAACTTCCCAACAAACAAACGAAAGCAGTAAATAAGCATACATGCTTTATTAGAGCTGAATTACGATTTTCGTAGCTGAACAAAAAATTTGGCTGAAGTATGAGCTGAGTAACCATGTTTTCAATTGAAATATTAACATTAATTCAAATGTTTCAGTTTGTTTGAATAACATGCTTAATAAAAGCTAATTCAGTATTTTTATTTAACTAAATTTTAACAGTCCAACAAAATGCTGAATAACAGTTAATCAATAACTTTCAACATCGTTTGTATAGCCTAGCTAATAAAACCAGATATTGAATTGAATAATAGCTGCACTGTACATTAATATTCAACTGCTCCATCTTTGAGCAGAAGAGAAACAATGCAAGAGCTTTATACAGGTGTCTGAATTAACTTTTATTCGACTACATAACAATTAGTTGAAATACAGTTTATGCCTCTAATGTCACACCTTTTAACTAGCTTCGCTATTTAAACCTTATATTTATTTGAATTATAGCTGTGTTAAACTTTAAAAAAATCTTTTAAATGCCGTATTAAAGTCTCCAAAGTGTTCGGCAAGTGTGTTGATCAATATATTTTCTATTTTCATTTTTTTTTATTAGTTGTTCATTTTTGATGTCGATGAAAAAGTATTGTCCTGTTACCAAGAGTTGAATCATGGTAATTTTGCAGAAACCTATCGGTGGAATGATGTTGAACTATTCGCTAGTCAGTCAAATTAGAAAATAGCGCAAGAGTTAACAGATACATCAGGAAACATTGTTATATATTTTAATCATCTCTTGTTCAACATTCTCTTAAATTCTGTCATGACCGTAGTAAAACTGAACAACAAATATCAAAGATTGTATACAGCTTGCTTTAATAACAACATTTAGAAGGTTTTATTGAACATTGATGTTGCTTATTGACAGATAACGCTATAAATAGAATAACAATGTAGCTCATTTAAAGCATAATTCTGCTACTATTCAACATATAACATTGAGCTTATATAGGCGGTTTATTGATGCTACATTCAATGCTAGGATAGCACAGATGGTATGTCACGTAGATGAGGATATGAAGGTTGTTGGTTCGAATCTCGCTATTAAATGTTAATAAATAAATGTTGCAAGTCTTGGTTAATGTACATATATAAAATATCGAATGAAATACGCACAATTAGTATATCATATAAAGAAGAAGTCTGTATCGTATTTATTTATTTATTTATTTTATTTTCGTCAACAGATAAAAATGTTCATCCCAATGACCCTTTAAAAAAATTAAATTACATACGAAAATTAACAAAACTTAACAAAAACATATACGGAAACAACGCTTATTAACCTCACGGGATACATTAAAATCAAACACATTATAGCAGCTGTTGAAAACGCGGCACATGCTTTGCACAGGTTCGTGTTTGCCGTAGTTGGTCCTTGAGTGCCAGAACACGAAGAACTGTTGTAAACGGAGATTTCGTCGTCGAGTGTTGATGGTCAAGAGATCCAGTAGAGCAGAACAATCAACATTTCCTTGAAGCAGATCACCAATGAAACACGCTTTGGCTACCATACGCCTACCTTCCAACAGATCCAGGTTGATGAGCTTGCACCGACTTTCATAACTTGGCAATCTGCGAGGGTCTTGCCAGCGAAGATGTCGCAAAGCAAAGCGTATAAACCTTCGCTGAACAGCTTCGATCCTCTGGACTGCGTTTTGGTAGAAAGGGGACCAAACGATGGCACAGTATTCCAAGAAAGGGCGAACCAAAGAGCAGTATAATGCCTTCAGACAGTAAACGTCCTTGAAGTTTTTTGCGAAGCGGAACATAAATCCTAGCTGCGAAGAGGCCTTGGAAACAATATACGAAATGTGAACCTTGAACGACAGTTTGGAGTCGAGCATTACTCCCAGATCCTTGACCGTTGTTTCTCGTTTCAAGCGCGTACCTCGAATGATGTAGTCGTGGAGATACATCGCACGTTTTCGGCCGAAGGAGATAGTTGAGCATTTGGATACATTTAAGGACATTCTGTTGATTCGGCACCAGTTATCGAACACTTGCAGTTCCTGCTGAAGAAAGTGTGCGTCTTCCGGACATGTTATAACGTAGTACAGCTTCAGGTCATCCGCGTAGGATAATTTCAAGCATTTGAGGACCAACCCAACAAACAATCACTCATAAAATAAACATCATTGTGGCAATTTAATTCAGCAGCGTGTTGAATAATCTCTGAACTGTTTTCAAACACAGCTTTTGCTCAGGCATTATTCACACAAATTTGGAGAAGTTATTAAGCTGTCGCCAAGCGATTTTGAACACAGGCAACTGCATATGCTTAAGAAGTGAGTTTGCAGCAATGGAGTTCAGCTGATAATTGAATAACTGCTGTTTAAGTGCTGCACACAACTTGAGGCTGATTCCGAGAGTCAAAGTGA
Source organism: Aedes japonicus (assembly GCA_034211315.2). NCBI lineage: Eukaryota > Metazoa > Arthropoda > Insecta > Diptera > Culicidae > Aedes > Aedes japonicus. The sequence goes on along the minus strand of JASCZW010000146.1, from coordinate 70,288 downwards.
CCTTTGTTGAGCTAAGGGAATTTTTTTTTCTCTCCTTGCTTATTAAAATGCATGATTTCAACATCATTAAGCATATTACAAAAAGCTGTGGTGACTTTAATAGAACTTTTGTTCAACTTTTTGAAATTCTTATAAAAATTTCTTTATTTTTTGTATGATTTTCCATACGATTCAGAGATTTTATACTATTGCATATTTAATTTGATATGATTATACATGTACATTAACATAAACATTATGTAACATTTATTTATTAACATTTAATAGCGAGATTTGAACCATCAACCTTCGTATCCTAAACTACGTGACATACCAACTGCGCTATCCTGGAATTGAATGAAGTATAAACGAATTGTCTATATAAGGTCAATGTTATATATTGAATAGTAGCATAAGTGATGCTTTAATTGAGCTACATTGATATTCTATTTATAGCGTTGTCTGTAAATAAGCAACATCAGTGCTCAATCAAACATTGTAAATTTTGTTATTAAACGTCTGAATTAGCCAGCTGTACACAAGCTTTTATATTGGATGTTCGGTTTTACTACGTGCATTACTGACAAGGGCATGTTGAACAAGAGACGATTAAAAGATATGACAATGTTTTCTGATGTTATTTGTTAACACTGCGCTGTTTTCTTTTGGGGTGGGCAATGTAAAGAGTAGCCTCATGAGCTATTTGCTCCAAGCAGTTGACCATAATTCAGGTCTTATAAACAGGTCAATACTTGTTCACCGGCACCAACCAAATTTGAACAACTCATAAACGAAAATAGAGGAATATATCATTTATATTATTATATTATTGATCCAGCATAACTTGAAGTTGAAGAAGTAATATTGATCAACCAAAATTACGAACACTTCGGAGGCTTTACCACGGAATTTAAACGACTTTTATTTTAATTGTAGTTTATTTAGCTGACTATTGATTTACACCACTGCTATTATTCAACTAAATATAAGGTTTAATTGGCAAAGCTGGTTAAAAGCCGTTGCATAAGAGGCATAAACTGTATTTCAACTAATTGTTCAGTGGTTGAATAAAAGTCAATTAAGAAAACTGTGTAAAGCTTTTGTACTATTTTTCTTCAGCCTATAATTGGATCAGTTGAATAGTGATGTACATTACAGCTATTATTCAATCCAATATAAGGTTTTATTAGCTAGGCTATATAAACGAAATTTAAACGGGTTTATAAACTGTTATTCATCTCTTTGTTGAACTGTTTAAATTAAGTTACATATAAATATTGTAAAAGCTTTTACTAAGCATGTTATTCAAACAAAATGAAACACATGAATTAAAGTTCATATTTCGATTGAGAACATGGTTATTCAGCTTATAGTTCAGCCAGATTTTTTATTCAGCTACGAAAGTCGTAATACAGCTTTAATAAAGCATGTATGCTTATTTACGGCTGTCGTTTGTTTGTTGGGTACGCCCGACATATTAGTAAAGTAGCTCGATTGAGCTGAGCCGATCTTCACACAGAGTATCCTGTCCGTTAGATAAGATTTAAACCAACGAACTAAGTTATTTGACACACCAAGTTTGTCTAACTTTGCCGAAAGTATAGCATGGTCGACCCGGTCGAAAGCAGCCTTGAGATCCGTGTAAACAACGTCGACTTGAGATCCAGTTTCCATATTCCGGAGACACGAGGAAACGAAAGGTGCAAGGTTGGTTGAAATCGATCTTCTGGGGTGAAATCCATGTTGTTCAGGAGAGATGTAGTGTCTGCAACTAGCGAACAACAAGTCGTTGACGATGATCTCGAAGACTTTTAAGCAGGCACAGAGCGATGTGATCCCTCGATAATTTTCGGCATTTTGTTTATCTCCTTTCTTGAAAATCGGGAACATGAACGAAGATTTCCAACGTGTTGGATATTTTCCCTGGCGTAACGAGATATTGAAAATCTTCAAAAGAGGAATCATAAACACTGCAGAGCAATTCTTAAGTACACATGAAGGAATTCAGTCGGGTCCTGCCACGTTTGAGAGTTTCAGCTTCCGGATTGCGGCTTCAACGAGGTCTGATGTAATCGCAGGAATATTGAAGTCGAACGCGTCTCTGGGAGTATCTCTGAGTGCTTCGCTGACTTGCTCCAATGCTGGCACGGTGTTATTGAAAACACTTTTGAAGTGCTCAGAAAGGAGATCACATTTGTCCACTGGTGTGCTGGCGATTCTGTCGCCAAGATGAATTTCAACCGGTAGCCCGTTAACATTCCTTTTTGTGTTCACAAATGACCAGAACAACTTTGGGTTGCGCCGAAGGTTAGATTGGATCCGTTTTGAATAATTCTCGTAGAGAAGACGATTGTAAATTCGGTATTGGGTACTAGCTTCAGAGAAGATTCGCTTGGTGAATTGATTTCGAGTTTTGCAGTACTTACGAAGAGCCTTCGACCTCACACGTTTCAGGTACCGTAAATGAGCATTAGACCAAGGAGGTTTACGAGCAGGTCTCCTCAGAGGAACAAAATCAGATATAGCCCGGGACACAACCTCGTCAAAAAAGTCTACAGCTTCATCGATAGTGGAGCACGAGTCAAGGAACTGCCAATTTACTTGGGACAGATATTGGTTCATTGCGGCGAAATCAGTTCTTCGGAAGTTCAGACCATGTGGATCAACGATGTTATCAAAGGTAATAGGTACTGATAGATTGATAATAATCTCCAGCGCAGGATGATCGGCGTCGAGGCTAATTAAAGGTTCGCGGGCTTCAACAACAGTACATTCCATTACGGCAGCTTCATTTACCAATACAAGATCAAGCAGTCTCGAGTTACGATTTAACGTTGAACTTATTTGCGTTAAATCATGAAGGCTGAATCCATCCATCAATGCACAGCAGACAGGTGGCATATGCGAACGAAGAACGTCAATTGTGGGATGACCAATCATGGGAACATTCCAAACCAACCCAGACTGGTTGTAATCGCCAAATATTAACGCGTAGTCGTTGTGATCTAAACGGGATAACACAGCGCCAATCGAACTGATATGGTTCTCAATGCTGTTCAAATCAGATTTCCTATCGGGAGGTAAGTACATGGCACCGATACTTAACTTCCTATGTGGAGTTATTATCTGGACCCATAACTGTTCGAGCGAAGGGTCAATAGGAGTAGGATCTAGGCAACTGTGAAGCCTATTGGAAACTGCGATCAAAACGCCACCACCGCGAGATTTGGTGCTATTTATGCGATTACGATCATTCCGAAAAACAGTGAACTGATCTCCAAATAGTTGAGCGGAATGAATTTGGTCATTGAGCCAGGTTTCGGTGAGAACTATTACGTCGACGTTCGAATCGACGGCAGCTAAGAAAAAGTTGTCTATTTTCGTTCGTAGACCGCGAACATTCTGATAATAAGCCAGTAGTCCGTGAAGCATAGCAGGCGAACAATCAGAGTGGCTGGAATTGAAGGGCGAATCAGGTCTGGCTGGGCAAGTAATGGAGTCGTACTTGCCTGAAGAAGCGTTTTGGAAGACCCTCTCCCCACTCTCACACGTAGGCCCGGGACGGCTGCAGATCGCTGGCGGGAATGGCTCGACTACGGTGAGGGGATCGAGGGCTTCCGCAATACTAAACTCGGTGCGTCCCAGGATTCGGCTAACACTAGTTGTTTCGTAAGATGCAGCTTCCAAACATGCTTGAAATATGCTGGAATCGGAGAGCGAATCAGGTTTTGTTGGGCTAATAGCTAAATCGTACTTGCCTGCAGAAGCGTTTTGGAAGACCCTCTCCCCACACCCACACGTAGGGCCGGGACGGCTGCAGGTCGCTGGCTGGAATGGCGCGACTGCGGTGGGGGGATCGAGGGCTTCCATTTCACTAAATTTGGTGCGTCCCGGTGAAAAAACAGGTGGTTGTATGTCGTATCGTTGAGCATCAAATCCTTTATCTTTGTAATTAATTAACGCTGCATTACAACTGCTGGTGGTTAACCGGTTGTAGGCGTCAGGAATATAGCGGAGGATTTCCGAAATTTTTGAGTAGAATATTCCTCAAACTCACGGAACATAATGCCTTCCGGCCATGTCGATGGGTCAAGTGCGCTTGTCTTCAGGGAAGGGTCCAAACCAATTTTAAAGGAGATAAAGGTCATGTTGCTTGTATCCCTTCCTTTGGCCACAAGTTTGATAACCTCAGGGTCCTGGGTTAACTCAAGGTTTGCATGTATTAAAGCCAAAATTTCTTCATTGGTGACATCAGGACGTATTCGAGACAAATAAAGCCAAAATTTATTCACCGGCTGAGCAGTAATTGAAACGGACACTGCATTCTGGTCAACCTGCTTGGAACCAGATTGACATTCGAACGCCTTTAGTTCCAAATCAGGTCCACGAGGTCGTTTGGCAGCTCGAGTTTGTCCGATTTGTGGCCATTGCCGGATCGTTGGTGATTGCATACACGGTGCGGGTTTATGCGACAACAGCTTGATTTCCGTATGTAAGCTGCTGATTGCCTCAGTGAGAGACACCAACGGGGACTTCTCATCGGCCGCCTTGGTAATGGAACGGAGATGTGAATTCTCAAATAACTCAGCACATTTATCACACATCCAAAACAAGTTTTTGCGATGCGGCGTGAAATAGCCAAGAAGTGCCCGTGACACATTTGAACATGTCATATGGAACATGCCACCGCAATATCCTCGGCATGTGACAAATTCTATGCCGGTGATGGCTTCATAGCACTTGGCGCAATTTTTCTCTTCACCCATCGTTACACACGTGGTTTTGGGTAATCGCCTTTAAGTATACAACGATGCAATACAATGTTGATAAAAAGCAATGTTAATAGCACTCAAAGTTGAGGATGTCATCCTGTCGGTGGGGGTGCTCAAGGTGGAACCATGCGTTAACATTGAGGCGTACGTGCAGCACAGTGCATCACAAGAGAATGATGTTCTTGGACAAATCGAATCAAAACTCAGCCGCTAGTGGCGCTAGTGATCAAGAAAACGTCCAGCAACTGAAATATAACGAAATAACTCGTGATTTAAATCTCTTGGTGTTGTAATGTTTTCAGCTAACCCGAGAAGAGTTTGAGATCAAATTGAAAACTCAATATGATGTTGTGAAATTGCCGATAAGAATTACTCAGGTTGCTGTCGGTTTGGTCGTTTTAACGGTTAAAAGATCAAAATTGATGGCAAAAATTTATTCCTGTTACCTCAAATTTAAAACTGATCCTGCAATCAGTGAGAGCAAATTGAAAAGTCAATTTGCTGTACATTTTTCCTGTTGATAGCAAAATGAGTATTCTAGTTGATAATCTGTCAAGACAATGAAATCAAAGCGACCTTTCTCAAAGAAAAGTGAACGCAAGATAACAGCAAGATGAAAACTAAATGTGATATAGAATTCGACAATTGTGAAGAGAAATCTAACTTTGATTTTTATTTGATGGTGATAGAAAAATAAGATTTCGAATTGCTATCTTTATGATGTTAGACTTTACTCGGGAAGTCAAACAGAATTTCATGACCTCCTCGCTGTTGGATAGATAAACGTCCAGTACATGCAATATTACGGTATAGCTGGAAACTTGGATGGCTATATGTGTTAGTGTCTTCGGCTAAGTGGAATTGATAGTTTGAGCCAATCGCGGAGGCACTTTACGTCAACCAAGTGAGTTGCAAATTTCCTGGAATTTGAACTTTAATAAGGTTGTTGATTTCGAGATTACAAATAGTTTTGATCAGTTTATGATTCACATCGCCTATTATTTTTAGCGAGAACTCATTATCAACGGATTGATCTTTAGAGTTCACAAAATGCATATTGGTAAAAAAAACGTTTGGTTTTGCTAAAGTAAGCGCCACCTACAACTAAAATGTAGAACTGATACATTCCTTCATACAAACTTTGAACCATTTGCTAAATAAAAAGATAACCAAAAATACCTAAATGGTTTCGCAGAACGCTTTACTTAGAGTACCTCTGGCTCGCATTGGCATTGTTTCAAATAATAACCAAATTGGGTTTTTTTTTTTCTTACGTTGCTGTTTATTGTACGCTGCAGTACGAGATTCTGTTATCTTTAGTAGTAATGAGTGATGACTACTATAAGCGTTAGTGTTAGGATTAGTTTTCAGGCCTTGACGATAGAAAGAGATTGCTCTATTCATACCGTTGTGCGAGTATTGTCTATTTTTAACTTTCACTCAGTAACACAGTCCTCTAACCTCAAGAGAACCACTGCAGAAAAGAACTGGCCAATAAACTATCACGAAATCTTCCTATACGAGCCGCATACGCTATCACGTGTGCTACATAGGTTGGATCATGCACTTTATGGAAAAGATGAGCCATTGGACCTACGGGTAGAATAAGAACGGAAAAGTATTATAGTGCAGCAGTATTTTGTTTGACAAATAAACATACCAGTTGCATGGATAGTAGTATCTATCGTTTCATCATCGGACACGCCTTGATTTTGATCAGAAAAAGGGCTAGAAGCTACGATTATTAGTGTTTCATTTATTGAATCCCTGAAATACGAATATCTTTTATTGCTTAGTTTAAGCTATGTTATTTTAAAAACATCTCACCTCATCGAATTTATTGTTGCTCTAACAGTTTTGTCCAGTTCTAGAATATCGTCTCCATTACTGACGCTCACAGGTTTGCATATAACCATCAAAAGGAATCCATCATGTTCGTTCATCATAATTTGAATTGATTTAACAATTATCTCGTGTAATGGAACTTCATTTCGTAGTGTTTCTGGGAATAGTGCTCGTATATAGTTGGTGTTCCGTGAAACCGTCGAAAAGTCCGAAATATCGTCAGCAATGAAACAATCAGATTGCGTCCAAGAATTGGTAAGAACAGAGGAGTCGCATGAAGCATCTAAGACATTCCATCCCACGACGACATCGAGTTTGTTGCCGGGGGAATAGTTTAATAATTGCGTTTGAGCATCCACACATGTGAAAAGCTTGTCAATCTGCTCAGGGAGCATTTCCGGACACACCCAACTAGTGTTAGCAACATGGGCATACAGAGCAGCGGGTGTACCATCTCTAACATCTCCGTTAGTGATGAAACCTGTTCCCATATCAGATTCTTGAGCCCATAATAAAATTGATTCGACGTTGTTAGTGCCATCGAATGTTGAATTGCAATTGTTCTGATGAATGGCTGAGTCCACTCCTGAGGTACCACTGTGTGCACCGACTCCTCCGAAGAGAGCTGTTCCGACCGAGTTACGTTTGTACCATCGGGCGAGACCTAGATGAGGGAAATTGTCCCAAACAAATGTTCCGTTGTTCCCATATCCATGAACACGTGCTGCTGTCAAAGTCTTTGGGTGGAAGCCATCAGCAACAAAAAGTACAACATTCCGAGCTCTCTTTGTGTTTACAGGTGTATTAAGTGCAACTTCGAGATCTTTCAGGCCTTTTCTGAACCAAATGCTTTGCTCTTTATTTTTAAAAAAATAGCATTAATTAATATGTGTGTTGTCTATTTTTAGAATTATCTTGGTTATTTACCTGCTGACAAATCCTCTTTCAAAACATCCATAGTCAGTGTTACTTCTGTGTCGTTTTCGTAATTTATCAAAAATGCTACGCACACGATAACTATTGAAATGATACCAATGATGATAAAGCAGACGCATAATTTTGTAAAAATAAATCGAATCCACTGTTTGGCTCTTCCGCTCCGCGCTTGTGATAGGTCGTATTCACTCGTATTCATCTCGTTGCACCTATTCATTGAATCCAAATCAATTACTTCCGAGCTCATACTGCGAGCAATTACAGCCTGCTAAATTAGATAAGCAACGGCGGATAGATGAACAGTTACTGTTCACCCTGACGATATAAATGTCAAATATCTCACAGTTTTAATCTGCCACGATATGCATGTGATGATATGATGGAGATAGTGATATGAATTAGTTTATAATAGGAGAATGGCAAATATCTCACAACGAACAACGTGGTGCCTTAGGTTGGGTCATCACGGTGCCCCGATAGACCGTTATTATAAAAAATAAATGTCCATCAAAACCAAGTATATAGCTCGATTTTTGAGGTAGTTCTGTCCTTCTGGACCAATTCTTAAAAAAATCCCTAGGAGGAATCTCGAGAAATCTTAATTTTAGTTTTTAGCTAAAAAAAATAAAAAAATCCATATTCAAATTAATTAATATCATCAAAATACCTACATGAACGTCCGATAAGTCATCCGAGTCGATTTCAACCAGTTTGTATTTATTACCATTATTACAATTATGAATATTTACAACTGACTTAACTTACCAAACTGACTTAAGTACGTTTTTTGTATGGCCTAGCATGTGATTTTTTAATTAATTATAAATAAATAATATTAAAAAAAAAAAAATTAAAATTGCATTCTCCTACTCATCACCGGTGATCATCAAAGTAGACTGTTAAACTTTAAAATCTGCCTCTTCGTCAAGCTTCAGCAATTGAATGTTTCGTGTGATAAACGTCAGAAAGCCTAAGTGAAAAAAGTGCGTGAGCAGAGTGAAAATGGATCTTCATGAAAAAAACAGAAATCTGATTTGCGTATTCTGTCTTTCGAAGGCATCATAGCTTCGATCGATAACTGAAAGCATAAGAGTTGTTATCCAAAAGTTTCTGCTAGATTTTGAATCCAAACAAAACTTTTATCCATCGGTCATCTGCGGAACCGTGTGGCTTGTGGGGAATATAGCAAGGGAGGTAAAAGGATCCCCATGATTCACAATTACAATCTCCAAAAATCAATTGTCACGTGATTCCAAGGTATGTGCAAATCTGAAATTTTTGTCGCAGCCGGTAGAAGCAATTTTCCAGGTTTTCAAGCTAAGAAACTCAAGCGCGAAAGACCCAGATCCAGTCCAGACACAGAAGATGTTGGTGGATCTAAGGCGGTAGCAATTTGTGAAATTTGCTACAGCAAATACGGAAGAGGAAAAAGGCACCGTTGCACTCAGTTCACCCGAATGTCAAATTTGAAAAACATGCTAAAAAAGGAGAGTCCTCGTCGGGGTCGAGTTCTACAGATGCGGCAGTAGCTGACTTTATGCGTTCGAAGCCAGAAACACCTGGTTAAATTATTTTTTTCGAATATCCCCCAATTTTTTAAAAAAAATTTCAAGATGGCAAATACATTCTGTGTAATCTTCGTGGGAAACCGACTGTATTCAAGAAGGATACCTCTCATCCAGGACATTTCATGAAACTACGTGCAGATTCTCTGTTTAAGTTCAAGGCCGAGAACAATCTGAGTATGAGGAAAACCTTGGGTAATTAGTACTTTATTTAGAACTAAGTGTTTGTTATGTAATCTATTCATTATTTAGGTGTGATAAAAAGTATTCGGAAAGCAACCGTCAGCTTAAGGATTTGTTTAAAGTAGTACCCCAGACAACCACAAGTCGTATAACAGTGTTCAAATAGTATCGTATATTCCTATATTATTAGTCAAAATCGCAATTAATTGTGACCTTTATCGTATTATGTTTAAGTTAAATCGTAAAGAGTGCACATTTTCGACTTCCATACGATGTGTCATTTATTCATCGTACTGCGTCACAAACTAAGTCGGATATTCATCACTAACCTTTTTAAAATGAACTTGTTATTACATATACAACCGTATACGATAGCAAATCAACTCGTTTAAGAAAACAATGGAACTTGCACGTATATGGCCTCCACTTTTGTACGTACAAGCCATATTTTTGCATTCTATACGATTTGTTTACTTACATATATGTTTGTATATCATAAAAACAACTTGCAATATACGTGCATTTTGGTTGTCTGGGACAGTTATCTAGTATCACAGGAAAGGTAGGATCTTCGTCGGATGAGGTTGTTGTATATTGCACTGATGTACCTGAGCTGATAAACAGAATTAAGCGTTCAAGACCAACTGCTGAAGGCGATTTTCTTGTGAAAGTTGGAATTGACGGGGGTAACCCAACAAACAATCACTCATTAAATAAACATCATTGTGGCAATTTAATTCAGCAGCGTGTTGAATAATCTCTGAACTATTTTCAAACACAGCTTTTGCTCAGGCATTATTCACACAAATTTGGAGAAGTTATTAAGCTGTCGCCAAGCGATTTTGAACACAGGCAACTGCATATGCTTAAGAAGTGAGTTTGCAGCAATGGAGTTCAGCTGATAATTGAATAACTGCTGTTTAAGTGCTGCACACAACTTGAGGCTGATTCCGAGAGTCAAAGTGACCTTTGTTGAGCTAAGGGAATTTTTTTTTTCTCTCCTTGCTTATTAAAATGCATGAATTCAACATCATTAAGCATATAACAAAAAGCTGTGGTGACTTTAATAGAACTTTTGTTCAACTTTTTGAAATTCTTATAAAAATTTCTTTATTTTTTGTATGATTTTCCATACGATTCAGAGATTTTATACTATTGCATATTTAATTTGATATGATTATACATGTACATTAACAGAAACATTATGTAACATTTATTTATAAACATTTAATAGCGAGATTTGAACCATCAACCTTCGTATCCTAAACTACGTGACATACCAACTGCGCTATCCTGGAATTGAATGAAGTATAAACGAATTGTCTATATAAGGTCAATGTTATATATTGAATAGTAGCATAAGTGATGCTTAAATTGAGCTACATTGATATTCTATTTATAGCGTTGTCTGTAAATAAGCAACATCAGTGCTCAATCAAACATTGTAAATGTTGTTATTAAACGTCTGAATTAGCCAGCTGTACACAAGCTTTGATATTGGATGTTCGGTTTTACTACGTGCATTACTGACAAGGGCATGTTGAACAAGAGACGATTAAAAGATATGACAATGTTTTCTGATGTTATTTGTTAACACTGCGCTGTTTTCTTTTGGGGTGGGCAATGTAAAGAGTAGCCTGTGAGCTATTTGCTCCAAGCAGTTGACCATAATTCAGGTCTTATAAACAGGTCAATACTTGTTCACCGGCACCAACCAAATTTGAACAACTCATAAACGAAAATAGAGGAATATATCATTTATATTATTATATTATTTATCCAGCATAACTTGAAGTTGAAGAAGTAATATTGATCAACCAAAATTACGAACACTTCGGAGGCTTTACCACGGAATTTAAACAACTTTTATTTTAATTGTAGTTTATTTAGCTGACTATTGATTTACACCACTGCTATTATTCAACTAAATATAAGGTTTAATTGGCAAAGCTGGTTAAAAGCCGTTGCATAAGAGGCATAAACTGTATTTCAACTAATTGTTCAGTGGTTGAATAAAAGTCAATTAAGAAAACTGTGTAAAACTTTTGTACTATTTTTCTTCAGCCTATAATTGGATCAGTTGAATAGTGATGTACATTATAGCTATTATTCAATCCAATATAAGGTTTTATTAGCTAGGCTATATAAACGATATTTAAACGGGTTTATAAACTGTTATTCATCTCTTTGTTGAACTGTTCAAATTAAGTTACATATAAATATTGTAAAAGCTTTTACTAAGCATGTTATTCAAACAAAATGAAACACATGAATTAAACTTCATATTTCGATTGAGAACATGGTTATTCAGCTTATAGTTCAGCCAGATTTTTTATTCAGCTACGAAAGTCGTAATACAGCTTTAATAAAGCATGTATGCTTATTTGCGGCTTTCGTTTGTTTGTTGGGAAGAGCTTTTTCAATATCACTTTATCTGTGATTTCCCCACAAACGGAGCATCGGTCTGACAGCGGTGTAAAGAATCTGTTCATCATTGCACTTTCACCAAACCTCGCAGAAAAGTGCGACAATATTTCCCCGATTTGGATAGACTTACTCAAACTGCACGAGCTCGATCATTTGGTTGCCGGGGACCTCAAAAATATAAACATTATAATTGGCATAATGGCGCACTCCTCGAAAAACCCGTGTCCATATTGCGAGGCTTCCAAGAGTGAACTTGGCATATCGAATGGCATCTCGAAAACCAAAGGAAGCATCAAGGAAAATTGCACAAGAAAAGGAAAAAACTTCGCAAGCTGTGTGCATGCTCCTTTGGTTTTCGGTAACAACGAAGACAAAATTTTGAAGCTTTGCCCACCTCCGCCACTGAACATCACGCTTAGAGTCGTCAATACGATTTTCAAGTTCGTCGAGAAAAAAGCACCAGATTGGGTAGATTTGTGGGTGAACGAAGCACAGGTGAGACATCAACAAATGGCATATGGGTTCACTGGTAGAGCCTGTCACGCGCTTTTGAAAACTGCCAAATGTTTGGCAGACAATCCCGATCTTTCGGATTGCGTCACGGTAAGCCATTCTACTTAATCTTTAACCAATTTCTTAATAATGTTACGATTATCAGGTTCTGAATAATTTCAAAAACAAGTACGCTAAATGTTTTTCTTCCAAACTTGAACATGGTTTTGAAGAAGCAATTGATGGTTTTGCCAGTAGCTGGGAAAAGCTGCAGCTTCCATATACGTCGAAGTACCATATTTAAAAATATCATGTTCCAGAGTTCTGCAGAGACACCGGAAGAGGTCTTGGTTTACATATTGAGCAAGCTTCGGAGTCCGTTCATTCGGCTTTTGACGAGATTTGGCAGCGGTATAGAGCACCTAAATCATCCCAGATTTACAATGATCGGTTACTAAGTGCTGTGATCGACTATAACAGCAATCACATGTTTTAGCTTTCAATAACGTTTATGCTACAATCAATCTTGGTTTACTTTTCTACAATATATGCATCAGCACTGAATTGATATTTTACCTTTCATTCGATCAAGCATAGAAAGCAATACCTAAACCAAACTAGAACCAGTAAGCCATATAAAAAACGTACTTAAGTCAGTCTGGTGAGTAAATATTTATAATTGTAATAACGGTTGATATCGACTCGGATGACTTATCGAACGTTCATGTAGGTATTTTGATGATATTAATTAATTTGAAAACAGTTTTTTTTTATTTATTTTTTTAGCTAAAAACTAAAATCAAGATTTCTCGAGATTCCTCCTAGGGAAAAATTGGTCCAGAAGGACAGAACTAGCTCAAGAATCGAGCTATGTACTTGGTTTTGATGGACATTTATTTTTTATAATAACGGTCTATCGGGGCACCGTGGTCATGTTATTTATTTTTTGTAATCAGGCATTTCCATAGGGCTTTTGAAATATCAAGATATGCAGATTTATAAGCATGAGTATGATTGACCGCCCGAGGTTGCTACTCCGTTATTGCCAGATCAGCTGTTATTACACAAAGAACCAAAACATGATGCTTGGGACTAGCATACATCCTCAATGTGTAAAAAATTGTGATCTCAAACTAAGGCGACACAGGCGCCGGCCTAGCCTGAATGCTGGTCAAGTAGGGAATGGGTAGGAATATGTTGACGTGATAAACGCTTTATTTGAAGCCGAGAACACCTCTGCACTTCCACGAGAAATCACTGGAATGTTGGATAAAATAGTTGGGTTTGCAGCGGGATCCGTTTTGGTAAACGGTGTGCTGAATTCAACTGACGACGGCAGCGAATGAGATATTTAACTATGTTCCCGATTTATTCTCTGTACAGAGATGCACAATAAAGCTATTCAAATTTTGGCACCGATTTATACCAACAGTAGGGATGCTGTTGGGGCCACTCACAAGTGTGGGTGATTTATTTCAATGGAATACAAAAATATGTTAAAACTTTTTTCAACACTAACCATTCACCTAAACTAACGGAAACGAACTGAAATTTTAAAATGACAGTTACAAAAATTTACACCTGGAGGGCACGCCAGCTTGGCTGTCTGTTCTCTGTGTTATGGGTAAAAGTCGTTTTTGTAAGCACTCTTTGATGTATAATTCACTGTTCATCGAACCAGTTGTGATGAAGGATTGCGAAATCTTACAAAATCAAATCATAGTTTTCTTACAAAACGCTTCAACTTGAATGGATGCCTCAGAATCGTTTAATATTTCCCCTTTACGCACCATATAATATTGTGGCCCCGGCAAAGATTTGTTGTTGCTGCTTTTTATAGGTTCGAAGATTCAAACATTCTTTGGCATGATGAACATTGGACTTCGAGGTGCCACCAACAATCAATATGCAGCTAGCGATTTTAAATTGGTTCACTGTTGTAGAACCCCTTGGTCCGAAGTACACCTTGAAGCCAGCACCTTGCTGTACATATTTGCGCCTTTGTTTTGACTTGCTGTGTTATTTTGACAGAATATTTGAGAGTGTGTTCGGGGGGCGTATTATTATTATTAGGGGCGTATTATAAAGCTTGGGACCGAGCTTGGGACCGATGTGCTAGTACTGACTGAGCCAAAAAAATCGTATTTGTTCGGGACCTACTGGTCTTAGAGTTAGTCTATGGTGCCACCTTATTTGGCCACATCCCGCTCAGAAACCACCGCCTTGTACTCGAATGCCTTCATTATACGTTTATCCAAATGAGGGATAGCTACACCATTTTTTCGGACCGATTTTGGTTTACCTTCAAACGTGTTATCGTCACTGAATATCCTGGTCGCTGTTCTCACGGGTTTCTCACTTACTCCTACCATTTTTGCCAACTGCTTCAGTGACATTCCGGGTTCTGTACACCATTTATGCACAATATTTTGATGTTGTTCCGCTGAAAGTCCGCGCATTTTGAAACGAACTGTTGGAAATCGTGAAACCGCTGCACAAGTGTGATGAATGTGCTACACATGAGAGATAAAGTTTGACTTAAAGTAAATTGGTATGCACGAAGAGACCTGTAATTCGCGATTCAATAAGTTTAAAAAGTCCATTGATTGTTGCCTTACAATACTTCTATTAAAACTTCAAAGAAATGTAACCATGCTGTAAACATTTCTCCAGTTCGAACGAAATCTCGAACCTTCCTCTTGATGAAGCCCATCATCGCCCGCACAGTGGAAACGGGCACGGAATCAGCGCATTTCTTCCACTTTGTCCGCATTTGCTGGATGTCCTTGGCTGCCCCACCACTTCATCGAAGTCACCGCTTTGAAATTGCCCAGTATTTTTCGATTTGTCGAAATTCCGGGCAATTCGGAGGATTCATTAGCTTGGGTACAAAATCGATCTTGTGGGCAGCATTCCACTGCAGAACAACCTTGGAGTAGTGGAGGCTTACCCATATGCTTGCGGATGAACGGCAATACACGCTTTTTATGACATTTTCCGATAAACTTAGGATGTCGAGGATGTGACGAATAACTCCGTTATCACTCCACAACTGCTAATCGTTTGCCAATTTATGGCCTTCTTCGCGAACTTGTCGGCAAACACGAACTTGAATCTTCCCAGCACATTCCCACGTCCAGTCGTGATGTAAAACTTTTGTCCGAGAAGCTGCAAAAAATCGAGTTTGACGTATGTTTCGTCATTGATCAAAGTCCAGCCCTTGTGTTTCGTTCATACATTAGCCTAGCACGCTTTTCGGCCACGGAATTCTGCTTCATGTGACGGTTCGGTTGTTTACTGGCTTTGTACGACATGTATCCTTCCCGTGCAAGGATGTTTCGCACGGGTTGAAAGTTGGCGGCGTACCAACTGACCACATCTTGGATCGAAAAACTAGAGTTAGCTTTAACGCACCTCAACACCTTGCTGCCCAGCTGACTATCTCTGGTTCCGAAGTTTTCGTAGGTCCGCTGATCCTTTCCACATTCTGGTTTTCCTTGGAGGTTTTGATCACTCGACGAAATGTTGTTTTTGGCTTCTTCAGCACTTCAGCCAGCTTGAATCCGGGCCACTCCGGATTTTCCAGGTGTTTGTGCACAATATTTTTTCTTCCTTCCATGTGACGTAATTTCTGACTTACTACATTGATCAAACTTGCACCAGTTGCTCTCTATAGAAGTGTAAACAAACCACTGTCAATATTTTCGATTCTCAAAACTAGAGGCGTGCTGGGCTTACCAACATACTTTTAGTTAGCCTTGAATTGTGAACAACAGGATGTAGCAATAAAAAAGAACTGGTTATCAATCATTGCGTAATGTCTTGTTCAGACTTCCGAATTATAACAAGTTGTAACGGTTGTTGAGAAACTCGTCATCAAGATAGGTTTATAACATATTATGACTGCCAGTCTAGCTAGTGTTTAATGGAAGGGATTTCTGACTGCATCCATACTTTCTGAAGCAGTCTTTAATGCATCCGGCCTATTTTGACCCGGATTTGGTCCAACGATTTCGGGTGGTGTTCCTTAATCAAAGCCGCAGCTTCAGGTTAGCACTTCGTGCAGTTGACCACAAGTCCCAAATAAAACAAGGGCGGCTTTGGCATACCCTTCTCACTGATTATCAGCCACAAGAGATGTACTTCACGTCACTGCTCAACTCCTTCCTGGGGGACGTGAAAAAGCCGGCCCCTACATAGGAAGATATCCTACCTTCGGCCACTGCTTTTAGGTGGACACTTGCGCTTCTTACACGGTGCTTTGGTCTTCCGTTTCCATGCTTACTGCACCTTCCGGTCACGCAAAACCGTCGAACAACAGGAATCGGGCGTGCGCTCAATGCTCTCACCTTTCTCCAGGAGCATCAGGATCTTGTGTATGGCCGTTCGGCTGTATCCGGCTGACACAAAGTCGGGCAACGGACTTCTTCGCACCGGGGTGGATCCGGCGGTGATTACAAGCCATCTAATGTAGTTACTTAACAGCTTTCGCCATAGCTGCCGTAAACGAACTGATAGAGCAGTCATTTTCATTTCTATATGTAGCCTACTTATATAGGGTGCGGCAGAAAATAATGCGAAAATTTATTCTATCTCTTTCAAATCCCATTTTCAACTAATTCAAGCAATAATATCATCATTTTCGAGTGCAGTTATCTTTATAAAGTCCTTTTCAACCAATTTATTCAATGTGTCCTCCATATTTATTAATAATATCCTCGAGCCGACGCCGGAAGCCAGAGCATGCCTATCGGACGTAGTCCTCCGACATTGACTACCATGTGCGTGTTATGGTTGACCTCAGGGTTTTCACACTAGAGTGTGATGTTTTGCAGGCTCGTGCTTCAACATATGCCCAAATCGAATAATCCAACGGATTAAGATCTGGAATGCTAGAGGGCCACAAATCCTTCGGCCAAAACTTCATGTTATCGTTCAACCATTGTTGGGTTCGATTGGCCGTGTGACACAGCGCTCCATCCTGATGTAGGACAACGTGTTGGTCCTCGGAGAAGTTGGCTTTCATCCAGGGAAGCACTTGGTCCTTTAAAATACCGATATACACTTCGGTATTGATTTTAACCCCAGCATCAATGAAAACAGGCGGCATTTTCAAACCGTTGGACGCCACCAAGCCAAACATCATGACACCAGCCGGATGTTTGGTTTGAAATTTGAATTTCACTTTTTTCCGGAACGTTCTCCATTTTCTGCGGTGAAATGAACCGGTCCGTGCGGCTGTTGGCCACAGCATCGATGCTGAAAAGCTTTTCGTCGGAGAACAGGAATATCATGTTTTCCTTCTTCAACAATTAAAGCAATCTCTTGGAACGAGTCACTCGTAGTTCCTTGACCCGGTCCGTTATCAAGTGGCGTTTCATTCTGGCTCTGGAAGATGCATGCAGGTCTTCTTTGATGATTCTCCGCATGGATTTCTCCAAAATATTGGCTTCCTTTGCAAGTTTTCTTATGGAACGCACCGGGTTGCGAGCAATTTTTGCACGGACCGATTTGATTACGTTCGGCGTGCGTCCAAAGCGCGGACGTCTGCTTCCCGGCTTCCGCTGTTTAGGACCATGCGGTAAACTGTTGCCAAATGGCACCCTACCACCTAGGCAATCTCTTTCGGCTTCTTCTGGGCGAGCAAACTGGTGATCACTTCTTTCGCGAACATTTTGACGAATTTGCAATAAAACAAATAGAATGGTTGGATGCAGCACTTGAAAATAAACATAAAAAAATACACTTTCGACAGAAATTAGTCACTAGCTACACGAATTAAATTCACCGGTGGGCCCAGTAATTTTTTCGTTAATACTTTTTTTTGGTCAATTATAACAATAACATAGATTTTTATTGAATTCATAATGCTTCACGTGGACGTATTTAACAAAATAACACATATAAATCAATTCTCAAATGGCGATATGTATTATTGGCATTTATTTCAAAAGTCTACGTTTTCCAAAATACCCAAAACCCATCCAAATATCCAAGCATAATAAAAAATCCAAGATACATTCTATTTATCAGCATTTATATATATACAATTATGCCACATTTACAGGGTGTCCGAGACTATTACACACTATTATGGGATTATGGAAATTTCCCATGAAATTTGCTATGTCGTACGACTAGATTCTGTTGATACACTGAACCGATCAGAAACTTCGAAAAGATATATTTCATCGAAAGGACATGTTCGGATCAAAACATTGGAATAAATCTTTGTGAAAGCCTTATTTATTGCCGACATTCAGCGTTACACAAAACATTTTGATTCGGTTCCATGTTTTTGTTTTTTTTTTTTGTTGGTAAATTCTGTTCACTATGTATCATCTTGTTAGATTCAAAATATACATTCCTCTAAATATTTTCCCTCAGTAACATTTAACATCACGTGCGGCTTTCATTATATAACATGTATACAACTATCAATTTGCATTTTGTTCTTCTTTCGTGATGATCGGTTTTATTAGACACAGAACACTTTGCTGATTAGTCTGCAGTTTGATTCCATGTTTTCTTCTTCTTGTTAATACGATTTTTGGAAGATGTCTTCGCTTGTGGGTTGGGTTAGGGTATAGCAGTGTATTTGTGTAAATTCCGATCATCCCTGTTAATCTACATTTTTGGCTTCAATTTGTATTTCTACTAGCATTCTAGGTTTTGTTCAACAGGCAATTATCAACTGCGCTGGGTGTATAACCACTATTATCTATTTATTACATTAACGGATTTTTTTTCTATTTTAGTATGCTGTTTGCACAAATGCGGTTTCGGGTTGCACACTTATGATTAAAAATACGTCCAAACATTTTGTAAACGTGTATATTTTCTAAAAAATGAAAGCTCCTTTCACATTGATATTATATGTTTTATGTTTAGATGTTTTCCCTTACCACGTGCATCATGATGAAGTTCTTTTCAATTTGATTTCGAAGAACTGTTACACAAAAAAGCCAACTATGTTTGTGGTTGAGTAATAATTTTAACATGAATAATGTTCCTAGCAAAAAAGTACCAAAAAAACTGCTTTACAACGATTTTTCTGCTGATCGTGCATTTTTATGGTATTTGCTTAGCTGCCGTCTGAACAATTACTGCAAAGTTGTTCGGATTGTTTAAGTGCTACTAGAAGTAAGAAATCTATCATCTATTGCATTGTATAAGTTCCAGCCAGCAAGGGATAAAAAAAATCATTCTTGCTCTCTTAGTACTGTAACGGAAAGTATGTGTAAATTTGAAGGTAATATACTTCCTTAAGAAATTATTAATAACACTAATAAAATGCCTAAGACGAACTTTTGCTCGTCACTGGATAGTCCAATCACAAACTGAACTTTTATTTGTATTCAATAGCCTTTTAGTATGCACACCTGCTTGTAAGTGAAGAATTTACACTGAAATGCAAATGTGCTTACATCTATGACTAGTTGGATTAGAGGGAAACTTCCTAAATGGTCTACATATATGAAGAAAACCATGCTATTCTACGTCTTTCAAACCCAGAACCTGCTCCAACGAATTTCATGTTTCTTACTCTTATATCAATAACTCCTTTACGTGCATGGTGAAATGACAGTTAAACGAAGAATGTCCGGTGGTGATATTTATCTTACATTAACGATCGTATCTCGCTATCTTTGGATTGCGATGACTTCAGAGCAGTACCATTAGCCGCGGTACCATTTGATGTCGCATTGTTTCCCGTCGAATTGTTGTTCTTGAAGAAAACCTACCAAAAACATACGGTCAATTGAAACCCGTGATCACATTAAGCATTAGGTGGCATTTACCTTAACAGCTCCTCGGAGCATCAGTCGGAACCAGTAGAGCTGAGGGAGAAACAGTGCCAGAATACTAATCTTGCAACCCCGTGGAAGACGCCAAAAAGCCTGAAAGTAGAATACGATTAGATTTGTCGTTGCAGATGTATTCATGCAGGTTGTCTGAAAGAAATAACGATATCCTTGCGCAGGGGCCATTCTAACGATATGGAAGGTATGGAATGACGTGAACCTTTTCTTAACCAAAACAAATTGATTATTTTTTTTTTTTGTTGCTGGGTCATTTTTATGAAAAATATTATATTTGAGATCCTTCGAGTTCCACCTTGTGTTAGGTACAGAATGCGGCAGAAAATATTGCGAAAATGTTCAAACTTGAGTATTGGGTTAATTCGTGTAGCTAGTGACTAATTTCTGTCGAAAGTGTATTTGTTTATGTTTATTTTCAAGTACTGCATCCAACCATTCTATTCCATTTTTGAGCTAGGACAGCTGTCTAGCTCGAACAGAAAGAAGAAGAAGAAGAACAATTCTATTTGTTTTATTGCAAATTCGTCAAAATGTTCGCGAAAGAAGTGATCACCAGTTTGCTCGCCCAGAAGAAGCCGAAAGAGATTGCCTAGGTGGTAGGGTGCCATTTGGCAACAGTTTACCGCATGGTCCTAAACAGCGGAAGCCGGGAAGCAGACGTCCGCGCTTTGCACGCACGCCGAACGTAATCAAATCGGTCCGTGCAAAAATTGCTCGCAACCCGGTGCGTTCCATAAGAAAACTTGCAAAGGAAGCCAATATTTTGGAGAAATCCATGCGGAGAATCATCAAAGAAGACCTGCATGCATCTTCCAGAGCCAGAGTGAAAAGCCACTTAATTACGGACCGGGTCAAGGAACTACGAGAGAATAGTTCCAAGAGATTGCTTTCCTTGTTGAAGAAGGAAAACATGATATTCCTGTTCTCCGACGAAAAGCTTTTCAGCATCGATGCTGTGGCCAACAGCCGCACGGACCGGTTCATTTCACCGCAGAAAATGGAGAACGTTCCGGAAAAAAAGTGAAATTCAAATTTCAAACCAAACATCCGGCTGGTGTCATGATGTTTGGTTTGGTGGCGTCCAACGGTTTGAAAATGCCGCCTGTTTTCATTGATGCTGGAGTTAAAATCAATACCGAAGTGTATATCGGTATTTTAAAGGACCAAGTGCTTCCCTGGATGAAAGCCAACTTCTCCGAGGACCAAAACGTTGTCCTACATCAGGATGGAGCGCCGTGTCACACGGCCAATCGAACCCAACAATGGTTGAACGATAACATGAAGTTTTGGCCGAAGGATTTGTGGCCCTCTAGCATTCCAGATCTTAATCCGTTGGATTATTCGATTTGGGCATATGTTGAAGCACGAGCCTGCAAAACATCACACCCTAGTGTGAAAACCCTGAAGTCAACCATAACACGCACATGGCAGCCAATATCGGAGGACTACGTCCGAAAGGCATGCTCTGGCTTCCGGCGTCGGCTCGAGGATATTATTAATAAAAATGGAAGACACATTGAATAAATTTGTTTAAAAGGACTTTATAAAGATAACTGCACACGAAAATGTTGATATTATTGCTTGAATTAGTTGAAAATGGGATTTGAAGATATAGAACAAATTTTCGTATTATTTTCTGCCGCACCCTGTCTTGTTTCCGACGCCGCCGGTGATGTAGTGGTAAACGTGGTTGCCTCTCACTCCAGTCGGTCTGGTATCAAATGCATTCGGCGCCGTTGGGATTTTCTGTAAAGCCGTTGGCCCCGGACCATATGGCCCCTTCGCGTGACGAACCAGTCTCAGGCTGAAAGTCACGTAAATGCGAAACAACAATAACGATATTGTTTTCTTGTTCTATATATTGTTTCCATATTTTGGTTTAACGCCAAAAGTGTAACGTGAATCATTAGGTATTTGTTTCCGCTGCGTCATCTTCAAGCTCGTTGAAAATTTTAAAATTAACAATCTAAGAAATGCAGGGCTGGTAGCGGTTATCTGATGTAATAAAGATTGGACTCCGCAAAAATGCGACACTTTGTTTTGGGTGTAACTTTTTATCGCGTTATACTAGTTTAGAGTATTATGTTTATGTTAATGTTTTTTTGTTTTATTTTTTGTTTTATAAAAAGACCGTGCGTAGCGTAGTTGCTACTCCGTTACCGATCAGAACTAGTGTAATTGCACAGAGAACCAGATAGATGGAGCTTGGGAGTGGCTTTGCATCTTCAATGTACAAGTTCACTAATTCTATTTATAGATCAGTACCGGCGCCGGCCACGTCCTCACGGTATTTGGGGAGGGGGGAAGGATGATTAGTTTGACAATCGTTGGTTAGAGACCGTGTTTACCTCTGTGTCTCCACAATTGTCAAGGGAAGGATAGTGTTTGTGTTAGTGAGGCAGGTTATTTTTAGATCATGGATTCACTGTGGTAAGTGATACGATCAATGGAAGCGCAGTAGACTGCTTTTAATTTTAAATCTAGTGGTGATAGAAAGAGGAAAGTGACAAATTACAAGGAAGGGGACGGGCCTGGGATTGAACTCCCAGTATTATGTTTATGTTAATGTGTGTAAAATTTAATTTTAAGTAGTTTTCAAGATGCATTCGAAACAATAAGAACTACGCCAGCAAATCTTGGGCGCGGTGATGATAATCCTGGTCGATCGCACAGATGGATCGGCAAAAGGCTTGGAATTCACCATTCCACCGTGTCTCGCGTTGTGAAGATGTTCCAGGAGACGAAGACTATCGTGCGGCGCGCTGGAAGCGGCCGAAAACCGTAATCGGAATACCCAGAGAAGGCGCGGAAGATAAGGCAGTACTTTAACAATAACGCGAACCTTTCTACCCGAGACGTGGCCAAAAAGGTCAATTCGTCGAAGTGGTTCGTCCAACAGACCATGAAGCGGGCTGGGCTACGTGTTTTTTAGGTCAGGAAGGCGCCAAACCGGACTGACAAGCAAAACACGGTGGCCAAATTGCGTGCGCGGAAGAGGCACCGTGAGTGGCTGGTCAAGCCAGGCTGTCTCGTCATGGACGACGAGACATATATATTAAGGCGGACACTAAACAAATCCCCGGCCTCGAGTTTTTTGTCGGTACGTCCCGCATGGAGGTTCCGGAAGAGAAAGATGGACAAATTCACGAAGAAGCACCTGTTGTGGCTGGCGATCTGCGAGTGCGGATGGTACAGCAAGCCGTTCGTTACAACCGGCACCATAAACGGGCAGATTTATCGAGAGGAATGCTTGCGGAAGCGCTTGCTGCCCTTCCTCCGTTCTCACCGTGGTCCTACGCTGTTCTGGCCGGATCTCGCTTCGTGCCATTACGCCAAGCCTGTAATGGATTGGTACGAAGCGAAGGGCGTTAATGAGGTCCCGAAGGAGGCGAACCCGCCAAATACACCAGAACTTCGTCCGATCAAAAAGTTTTGGGCGAAAATGAAGAAGAAGTTGAAGAAAAGCGGAAAAACATTAAAAACCGATGAAGCTTTGAAGAAACACTGGGAGAAATTGTGTAAGGAAGATGGACAAAGCCTCGCCCAAGCTCTTATGAGCAGTGTTAAGAGAAATGTACGAGCATTCAGGAGGAAATTCAATAAATAAATTATGCCAAAACATAGTTAACATGTAATTATTTAATCCCTGAAAATTTGAGTAGAATCCGATTTAAAATGAATTTTTGGTAATCATTTTTGTGTCTCATTTTTTCCGAGTCCAGTCTTTAGTAGTGGCTTTAGTGTCCAAAATGTCGAAAATAGTGACCAAATAGTGACTTAGCGGCAATAAACAAGTGAACAAATAGTTACTTTGGTATAATTAAAACTAAATTAAAAATAACGTAATTGCTCTGAACGTTTGCTATTTGTTTGATTTCCTACGCTGATAAAAAAGCAATGATAATATCTATGTGTGCTACACATGAATTTTTGCAATGCGATCAACAAATGATAGCTATTTTCAACCACACATACATTTCATTTGTCACATAAACTTCATTTGTGTTTCTCAGAGGGTACTGTTTATGTGTGAACACATCAGTATTATGTGGAATTTTCTATGGATTTTTGTCAATAAATATGTGTGGATTATTTCCCGTGTAGCAAAGAAACCTATGATAAGACGCGCATGTTTTTTTCTCTACAGCTTCTTGAACATGATCGGCAGCTCGTTTCCGCGAAGACTGTTGCTTTCGCACGGTTGGCACAGTTGGCACAGCATTGCGTGAGTCAA
The DNA here is from genome assembly GCA_034211315.2 of Aedes japonicus. Taxonomy (NCBI): domain Eukaryota; kingdom Metazoa; phylum Arthropoda; class Insecta; order Diptera; family Culicidae; genus Aedes; species Aedes japonicus. The sequence continues at coordinate 46,032 of JASCZW010000146.1, read as the reverse complement.
CTCCACTTCCGCCGTATTATGGATTTTTTTTATGTGCGTATTTGCTTCCATAAAGAACCTGGATTTATAATTATCACATTTATTAGAACGTACTTATCAACAGTTCGGTCTTTCTCGTCTTTTTCCTTGCAAAGAATCTTCAACTTCTTTCTTTTCAATCGATAATTTTAAGTTATACATTTGTTACTTGTTTTGCTTATTTCTTCCTTCCTTGCTAGCTTCTTTCGTTTTTCTTATTTTTCTTCTTCTCTTTTCCGTTTTTGATCTTCCAAATATTTCTTATACTTATGACAGACATACAACGCTAACCGTCGTACGAACTGTCGAATACTTTAATCCACTACCAAAAAATACGTACTAGACTAAAGGAGAAACAATTGACACCCGTCGTGAACGACGAGTAAAAAATATATTCAGAGTGCACAATTTTCGCACTCTTCATTTCGTTCTATCAGTCACGAAATACATTTGTGTCTACTTATTTAGCTGTGTTCAGTCATTCCATTGTCTCTGTGTTCCATACAACTTATTCACACCACAGCAAAGAACAGGCCTGTCTATTCAAGCGTCAAGAGATTTTGGTTGCTTGACTGAATGTTCTGGTTATCAGTCATTCATTTTCGAGTTCGTGAGTGATTTTTTCTGCCACAGGATTTTTTTTTAAATATACTCGAACATGGCTGAAGGCAAAGGAAACCAAAAGGCGGAGCAGTAGCAAACAATCTATGGCCGAAATCGCTACAGAGTTTATGGTTCGAGTTCGAGAAAAGTCATTTTGCAGAATCGATTCGAGAAATGCCTGAAAATACGCGCTGGCAAAATATGTTGATGTTTCCACTTCATTGATTCTCCAAATGAATGACTGTTTTTTCTTCTTCACGGTAGAGCTTTGAAATTGATTGAGTTGCTTGCGCTTATGTACATTCACTGCTTTCTGGAAGGAATAAATGATGAAAGTAAAGCAACACAAAACAAGTTGATGCACAAGAGATTCATGAAGGCAAATGTGTGTTTACGCCATATTCGCTAGGAACAGTACGTGATGACTAATATTTTGTCTCAATTAGGGTGCAATTTGAGAATTGAATATGAGATGTTTAAGCTCTGATTGCTTTCGATTAACAAATGCTTTGTTAGCCATCTTGAGCACTTCTTTAGGGGAACTAGATAACTTGAGAATGGCTAGGCTTACAAAAAATGTTTTCATATGCTTTTAAATTTAAAAAAATGCATAAAATCTAGTTTCGGTATATTTTAATAAAATAACTATCATTTTGATCATTTTCAAAAAATTCATAAATATTTAAAAACAAAAAATAAAAATAAAGTTAAAGAAGTGACCATCTTAAACTTTTCACCAGCTAACTTCACATAACTTCAGCTTTTAAAAAAATAAAAATTAGAAGGATGGAAGGGGAGGGGTCCTTTGAGAACATCAACTTTTTATATTTTTAAGCATGAATTTGCGAAAAACAATTAGTTTCAGTGTTTTTTCTTGAAGAACACTTTATCACCTACAACTTTTTTTAGGACGACGTTTTGATCAGATGAGTCGTTTGCGAAAAAAAAAATTAAAAAATTAAATCCATATTTTAAATACGCCCTTATAGAAAATTAATCCAGAATAATTTACATTTTTTTTTTTTTTTATGGTAAACGTAATTTTGTGTAGAAGCAGAGAGTAGGGTCCAACCGGTTTGCTATTCTGGTTGGAAATGGGAAAAGGCAAACCCCAACATCTCAGACCGCGATTTGGCCAAAAGGTTTCGCGCCGCAACGGATTCGTCCCCGAGAAGGCTTCATGCCTGTAGACAATCAAATAGGGATCAAAAGCAAAACTGTATGATCAGTTGTTGACAAATTCAATGATGAATGGATGATGAAACCTATGTAAAGGCCGACCAAACAGCTACTGGGACAAAAAAAAATCTTGGCTACGGCTCGGGGAGATGTTCCGCCAAATTCAAGTTTGTGTTTGCAGATAAATTTGCACGTAAGTACATGATTTGGCAAGGCATCTGTAGCTGCGGTAGGAAGACCAAAGTTTTTTATCACTTATAAGACATTTAATTCAGAGCGATACAGAACGGAACGTCTCCGAAGCGAATATTGCCATTCATCTGATCCCACAATGATCCTGTCATGTTTTGACCAGATCTTGCAAGCTGTCATTACAGTTGTATGAAACCAACGGGATTCAGTTTATACCGGAAGAACTCAACCCACCCAACTGTCCCAAGCTCAGACCGATAGAGAGATTTTGGGCTATTATGAAGAGGAAGCTGAAGGATAATGGCAGCGTCGTCAAAAGCATCGATGAATTGAGAACCAAGTGGAATAAGATTGCCAAAACGATGGCTGAGAATAATGTGCGCCGGTTGTTGAAACGTATTCTGGGAAAAGTCCGCAAATTTCTTCGAAATCAAGATGATTAGTTTTTTTTGTATTTTCCCTCTAAAGTTCACATAAAGTCGAACATTTTAGTTAAAACAGAATACTATTTTGTTAATGTATTTCCGCAATATGCGCAAAAGTCTATGTTGTCTATGTTGTTTGTGGTTATTTGTACACATAGGAAGTATGTGTGGTTACAAATAGATACCATTTGTTGATCAAATTGCAAAAATTCATGTGCGAACTAGGGGAACGTCCATTGATTACGTCACGCAAAAATGACTTTTTACAACCCCCCCTCCCCCTCTTGTCACGTTTTTTGTATGAACCTTCAAATTTTTTTGTATGGATCGTCACGTTTTTTCAAACACCCCCTCCCCCCTTACTGCGTGACATAATTAATGGACCTTCTCTAGTCAGCGTTTTCTAGAAAATACATTGGCTATAAAAAAAGAAGAGAATCATTCGTTGTCTAGAAATGAAACGAAGAGGCAATTCGCTGTCACCCGGAACAAATTGAGCTAATTATTAGCATTCGAGTCGAGCAACACCACTCTCTATCCAGCGCCAACATCATCCGCACTAAACACGGCCACTTTTCGGCTCATAAACATACCTCAGAATATACTCAATAAAGTTGAGTTTTTGTTTAATAAAAGCTGAAATTTTACTTATTAATTGATATAATCAAGTTACAGTGCAGTGTTTTGGAACGATATTTTTCTTGTTCCAAATTGCTGCAACAATAGATCAAAACATTTACCAGATTTGAACTGATGCAAAATAGATCCGGTAAATAACAAAAGTTACAATACCGGTGCAGCGATCTTTTTGCGTTTCGTCTAAAAACATAAATCCGAACCACGGTTTGGACCACCGTTGAAGATGCCCTGATTCGGCAGATTCGAATGATTCACTAGAAAATATTAGCGTTTATCATTATGTCTACATTGCTAGAATTTACTAATAGACAGTAGATTAGATTAGATGTCTTTATTTAAGAGACTTTCAGCCAGTGGCTGGTTCGTCTCTTGAGGAGGGAGATACGAGGATGGACCAGAGGGGTCCGGCCAAGACTAATACAAAGTCATTTTACCGTCTGGTTCATCCAGCTCATCATTGTACAGTCACGTGACCTTGAAACGATGCTAGACAGAGCAAGATGTGTATGTAGGAGAATTGAGCGATATATTAGTAAATCACAATTCCTTAGGAAAAAGTTACACTGATAGAAAAATTAGACGAAATTAGTATGTGAAGTCTGTTATTTTCTAGCATTTGGTTAATAGGGAATACTTTTAAGAAATTTAAACTGCTTGGAAACGTGAAATAGGATCAGCTGTAAAAAAGTTCTTAAATTTGTGGGGGTCCCAAAAATGTGGGGCCCGCGACATGCACCCCCCTAAATCCGACTCCAACAGTATGCAACTCAATCAATTTAGAGTCTTCCGTCTCGAAATGAACAGAAATCGAAATTTTCTACTAAAGTTTTCAACGTCGCCATTCTACTTTCACTAAAGCTATTGAAAAAGGAGTTCACGAACTTTCCTGGATAGTAGTATGGTCCACGAACATATTATGTTCTCTTATTTTGAAGATTGATATGTGCTATTACAGCATTATAGTATAATACTGACAGCAGCACACGTAGTCATAACTTAAACTACTCAAAACATCAATAGATATAACCAGTTTACCTACAAATAACAAATATAACAAGTGTATACAGTAAACTTACTTCGAAAAACGGTAGATTCACGACCTGGCTATAATAGAAGCAGACGTACGGCATCAGAAATACTCTGCACCAGAAGAATGAAAACAGCATAACCAATCCATTGATGACATACATCTTACTTTCCTTCAGGCCCATAATACTCAAAATACCACGGAATGATACAAATGGGGTAGAAAGTTCCATCATATACATAAAGCTGAAGACGCAGTCTCCCAAACCACCTCGTAGATACTGTAAGGATAAGCAATGATTTAGTTAAAGGAAAAGCCTACGGAAAGCGAGTAAAATGAAGTTTACCGAAATAACCACCAGACCGTACGAACCGATGAACAGATGGTGGAAGACCATCAGCTTGTGTGAGATCAAATAACGAACAAAGCTTGGGATTCCCATCTTTCCCGTCGTTAAAATGCTCAGTGTTCCATTAGTAATGCTTGGAATGTCACTTAGGGCTTGTACTTCGCTGGGTTTCTGCTCGGAAACATCTGCTTGTGCTGCTACATCGTTGCTTGGCTTTCCATTTTTTGCTATACCGCTGGCAGTCAATCCCAATGTAGACATGATGCGGTTAGAAGCTTCCGCAGCGTAAACTTTGTACATGGACCAAATATCGTAGAAGAAATAGGATGCAGCAAACCATGCATACGACTCGGATAAGAAGTGTGATGCCTGCAGAAAGTTTAGTGGACATGACCACCTGCAAACGATAAATCCGGCGACGCAGGAAAATGTAGCTTGAACAGCCGAGACGATTCTATGTAGAGAAAGATGTACAATTCATGATTGATTAGTTGATTATGGAAATAATGTTTTCTTACTTGTTCGTAATGTCCAAGACATCGGAAATTCTCAGTCTATACTTTTTGACAACAGTTAATCCAAAGCTCGTTCGCAGTAATAGTTTATTAAGGAATTCGGTTAGTGCTATGAAGTATACAAATCCCAAACTAATCAGCAGAGCTCCTCTTTGTACTGAGATCCTATCAGATGGTTTTAGCTCCCACAAGCTAGCGCAGGCCAACCCAAAGGATCCCAAAGAATACAGAAGTGGGAAGATGCAACCTTTCGGATCCGTTTTGATAGCTCCACTCATCTTTATCGCTATCTGTAATCGTGGCTATAGGCGGTATTAGCTGTTGCAGTTTAGTTGTTGCGTGGTTGTTTTTTCTATGCCTCTCTTTTATTTCACCACTCGCACTATCTACAGTTTAGTTGATTATCGTTCAACCGATCCACTCATGCGTTTAGCAACAACATACCCTATATCATAGCTGTTGTTTAGCTGCAATAAAAGTTTTAAATTAATGATTTTACCTTAGGAAAGCGTAAATTCACGGAATAGATTGTAAGTAGAGCCAAACTGAACCAATAACAAATATTATAGCGTATTTTGACTTCAACCAACTACTCCCGTAATCGTGTCTACTGATACTATGTAAAACATTCTCCGGTTTTACCTCGTTTTATTAAAGTGAACAGCATATAATCGTAATATTTTATGTGCAACAGTGACTCGTTATGCACTTTTATATGGCAGATTAACAAAATATTACGCTGGCATCACCAGGAAGAGAGAAAGAGGATCACGAGGAAATCGGTGAAGTGCAGAACGAACTGTTATTATTATTCGAAAATCTACTCTTATTATCTATTTGGCCTACAATATATCCATCTGATAATATTGATGACGCATTTTTCGACTAAAGCGTTTTCGTTTTTTCTCTCTCAAAGTAGTTGATGCAAGATAATCTCAATAAATACAATTACTTAGAAGGTTTTGATATATTAAGATTTACTTATTCACGCTCACGACTAATCGAGCAACGGAGATTATTTTCCATAGAATATGTTACGCAACGAATGATGCATAGATATTTTGCAAAATACTTTACAAACATTTAATGAGATAATTCTTGTCAAGATTTTAGTAGTCGTCAAAGGCATACTTACTCGATGAACCGGTGGTAGATAAGAATATTTTGCGCATTAAACGGAGATGGAAATCGGTGACGGTAAAAACTTCCCCAATACAAAATGATGTTGTTTTCCACCACCCACTTAAACTGGAAACTGAAGACTGGATAATCGAACGAAGCGACTGACAGATACAAAGCGTATCCGAACGACAACTGTCAAGAAGAACGGCCCTCATTATGGAAGTCGAAATTAACTGTTTTCCGCTGAGTGGTGCGAACTTCATGTTCGAAAAATAATAATATTTAGAATAAAATCATAAGCAAAATCTTCTGCCAAAGCTGTCAAGAATGAGAATAATTCCATACCGACCATTAAATCATGATCAATATGGCTAATAAATATAATGATTACAATAGTTATAAAAATGGTCGAATTCACAAGGTTCATAGTACACACTTTACAGTTAAATTTATCAGTTTAAAGTGCAAATTTATCTGACAAGTTCCGGTAATTTTTTTACCGGAATACTGTAAAAATTCACCGAAATCCGGTAAATCGGATTACCGAACGTTCAGCTATTGAAAGTTCGGTAAAAAATTACCGAATACTGTAAATTTTTCTAGGTGTGTATCCTAAATTATGGTTAGGTCTATTCCGACATTATAGAACATGTTGTATAAATAATTTTTAATGGTCATTTTAACCATGATCATAGTCCGTTCCACATCCATTTTCCATTCCATTTTCATCCTAATCCCCAATAATGGTAAAATTGACTATCAAACTTTTCTCTGTGAACGAATCGGTTCAATTCTCCGGTAAACCATGATAAGCGCCTTAAATCGTAGGAGACTTGGAGGATGTGAAACATCGACGTATCAAGTCATTGTTTACAGTAGGCGTGTACGCCCTAATCAAATTGAAAATTATATTTTAAGTCAGAGGCAGGAAGTAAATCACTCTGCCTCGTTGTGTTTGTGTTTCAGGGTGTCGGAAGGTGTTTCTGTGTTTTAAAACACCTGTCATAACTACAATCGAAAATTTATGCTTATTGGCAACCATTGACCATTTGACGCTTACTCCACACTGGCGTAAAAAACATATCGAAATTCATAAAATTTGCCTTATGAAACTCCATGAGCCCGCTGTATTTTGATTTCATAAGGCCCTTATGACATCCATGTGTGTAAATATGGCCGTCTTCGTTAATTGTAATGATTTTCACATGTCATTCTTAGCATTTTCATAAAACTGCCTTATGACTGTTGTTTGTGCATAATAAACATAAGGTGCGTGTATGAAATAAAAAAAAACCGAGCCGCGTGTTAACGTTTTGTTTACTCTTAGTAAATTCTATATCCTGATCATCCCGATATTTTCTAGCAACTTCTCGCATACTTATAGAGAAAAAATTGGACGACGTGTACCAACCAACCAGGAAACCCTAAATTAGGTAAAATTTATTTAATTTGTCATAATCCCTTCATAGATATGATTATTCCTTGCTTTCAGTGATTGATCCTATTCATATATGTATGGGATGTATAACTACATGAAAAATTGACACGCATTATTTTACATTCATTTTATTGCTTTTTTTAGCCGGTAATTCAAGAATGACCGACACGACACGATACATTCGGCTTCACTGGCAGGTCGAAGGGAGTCCTCATGTCGATTCTCCGTATATTCTCGTATATTAACTGCATCGGAACCACAAAAGACTTCTGGGATATCTTCAAGGTCTACCTGAACGACGTGCTGAACGGATCTCTGCCCCTGGTCCACGTCTTCAAATCGTTGGCTTTGTGTTTATGCCTGCTGATCTCAATGAGATAATACACAGAACGCTGATCGATTGTTGATCCCAGCTCCAAGATGATTCAGGGATGTAAAGGTGACGTTTCGGTATTGAAGTCGAACTTTATGACAACCGCTTAGGAAAATTTGAATATCATTTATTATGCTTTCTTTCTGTTTTGCACAACTCACAGCTCATCGGCGCCAAACTAAACACCGAAGCCTCGATGAAGAAGGTCTTCTTCATGTTTGCATACCAGTACAAACCAAAATGGGTTGCACGACGTTTCCAAACTCCATCCTTGGACACGTAAGTTCCACAAAACTTGCCATTTTAACGTATATTCTTTTAAAATCCTCCTTCCGCATTTCCTCAACAGTTGTGCAATGCTCGGTAGAGCTCCTGACTGACGGTTTACGTTCACGAAAAAAGACAAGCACTAAAAGTGCAGAAAATTGTTTTTTTTTCGCAATGTTATGAGCAGATATAAAGTTTATGTTAAATTAAAACTCCTGTAGAATTCGATTGAACAATTCCGAAATACATAAAATATGAGATCAACTAGTATAACCAACGCAAATGAGTTTCATAGCACTAACAAACTAATTTCATAAAGTTGTACGATGAAACTCAAACGGCTACCATAAGTAAATCGTTAGGAATAGTAATGACAACAATCATTGCATTTCATAAGATATTGTTATGAAATTCAAACCGTTTCCTTGTGGCGAATTTTCATAAGAATCTTTAATGAACTTTAATAGGTATTTTGTACTAGAGCACACATACTTTTACCACCTTTTACATCATGTGAATCACATCAGTTCAAGCGAGAGGGAAACTATTCAGTGAGAAAACAAACAATCGATTCGTGTAAGTGATGCCAGAAGTTAATTAATCTTTCGTGTGGTGGCGAGTGTTTTTGAAGTGTGTCGGATTGTGTTTTTAAAAGTGTTAACACATGGTGGCTGAGTGACTAATATTACGTTCACACTACTGCTTATATTACGTGTTATAAAGTCCCAAGCAGCACACAACGATCATAATTAGTTGTAGTAACATGATTATGACTTATCAAGTCATATTTATGTTATCTCAACCGAATGGCAACAAGTGTGCTACTAGGGGTATCTTGATATCAAATGACATGTACATTATTTCCAGTGAAAACTAGATGTATAGTTGCAGATATCAAGATATTGCTGATTGCAGTTAAAAATGGACTCCGACAAAACCAGAAAAAGTGTGAAAAAAGTGCACGTTTACGTCAAATTGATTCCTGTCTTCAGTGAACTTATACTGTTCTGGCAGCACTAGCCGTACGCATACACATGCGCCAACGACGTAAACACGTCAGATGACATACGGTAAGAAGAGTAGAAGAGAGAGAGAGAGAGAGAGAGAGAGAGAGAGAGAGAGAGAGAGAGAGAGAGAGAGTAAGAAGGATATACGTCAAAGGTAGTAAAGGAGAAAAACAAGAACAAACGGGAATTGTTTAGTGAAAGAGTTCGATAGAAGTTCAGAAAATTAGGTGAAACTTAGTTTAAAGTCAAATCGAGTTAAATTGAGAAGAGTTCCGTGTGCTAAATTTGGTTAGACGATCACAACACAGAAGTCGGTGAGTAGAGTGAAAGTTAAATAGCATGAATAAAATACATCAAACTAGATTTCACTCGTAGCAGCTGACTGAATAAAAGTGAACGGTACAGTGGTGCCTGAACCTATTCGCGCGTCCCACGAGCATTCACGGACACGGTATAAATTCAACATACGACATAGAACTAATTGGCAGACAGGTAAATTTGAAGAGAACAACAACAATGATTAATTGCAATAAATCGATAAATATATTATTAACAGAAATTAGCGAAAACGAGGTAGAAGCAGGTTGTGGACGGAAAGCAAACTAAAAATTGTGAGTAAGCCATCGACACTTTGACAAAAAACTTGATAGGGTAAGGGGATGTAATGTTAGCCTAGCTCCTTCATTCGGCCTATGTACCAAATGTGTCATTAATTTAGCGATAATCAACAAAATCATTTTGCTATTGGTATGGCTGATGTACTTCGAAGCAATTAAGACAATATTAATCAACTTGTAGTTGTTCACTTCCACGTAATTTTCGGTTTCTTGAACTTTTGGGGCATCTTGATTTCACTGGTTTTGCTGAACAGATGATCACACGATCTTCCAGTGATCTAAATTTAGCTTAATTCAATCGATAAAGCAAGTAATGCAGTCTGGATGTGCAGAAAATAGTTACACGTTACAAACTAAGCGTTCAAATAGCTAAAATAACAATGATTTTACAAGAAAATCGTAGACCCAATGTTTGGGACACATTTTTTTGTATGTTCCCAATTATGGCCTGTTGTATAAATAACGTAGTAAAAAGAATGTTATTGGTTAAATTACAAGTGGAAATGTATTAATTTGTGGTTTTTTATATTCAAGTGGCTCATCTAAACACAAATCGAAGAGACAAAATTATTCTATAGTGAAATATAATGTTTTCATTATTGAATGGCTGATAAACTATATATGAACACCGCTTAAGTGTTTCAATGCAGTTTTACTATAGTTTGTTTTGTGAAATGTTGCATTAAGTAAATCGAGTACAGCTTACAATGCCTAAATTCATAAAATGAGGAAAAAACCGTACAAAAACTGCATTTAGTTATAAATCCATCCAATGGGACGAAGTTGCATCCACAAATAGACCCAATTTGGTGCTTATGGACCGACATTAAATCCGTATCACTCGAAAGTTTCTGACTTTATAAAAATAGTTTTGTAACTTTTCGTGATAAATACTACCAATTGTCTTATCAAACTTATCTTTGCAAGTGTATAACTAGTTGAATCTCGCTTACAGCTTAAAAACTGTATGAGTTATAATAAAAAATGTGATCGATGTTGCATAATAGGCTGAGTCAAGGGACACATACCCTAATTATATTTAATTAAACTCCACAGTTTGATCATCCTGTGATGGTGATAACCAAAACGGTTTGTTTTTACATCCGACCTTTGATCCGAACAAAATCAAAAATTTTTAAAGGATAATTTCGGAATGGCTTCTTCTGCTGCGAAAAATGAGCTATGTTTGTTCTGCTCAATGTCGGAATCGATGTCCGAAGATGTGGATTGGTTCAATGTGGGAAGTGTGAGCAGTGGGCTCATTTCTCCTGTGCTGGAGTAGATCAGGAGGTGTCAAAAACTGACTGGCGCTGTCAAGGGTGTGTTTCCGGTAGTGCTCAGTTGCAGTTGAAGGTTCCCGACACGAGAAGCAAGATGCGAGGTGGCAAGAAGACCGGCCAAAAGAGCGACGGAGGGTCCAACAAGGGAGTTGGTTCCGATGCTGATCCAATTGATAAGCAGTTGGAAGAGGAACAACTCGCCAAAAAGAAGGCCTTTGCAAAGCGGATGGAGGCGCGGAAGAAGCTACTTGCTAGGCAGAAGGCGTGGAGGGAAGAGCAGCTAAGGCAAGAACGGGAGATGCAGGAACTTGAGATCCAGGTTCAGCGCGATTTGGTGGAGCAGCAGTTGGAACACGAGCAGAGAATGCTGGAAGCTCAACTGGCTGCAGAACAGGAGTTCCTCAAAAAGCGAGAGGCGATCCGGATCCAGTACAAAAAAGTGTTAGCAGAGTGAACGCTGTAAAGGAGCAAGATAGAGCGGTTGGCGGAACAGAAGAAGAAAATCCGAAGCGGAAAGTGGAAAAGTGGTTGGACGGCCACAGCAAGAAATCGGTCGAGAAGTCATCGACCTCAGGATTCCATGTAGCGTATTCAAAAGGAGCAGACCCGGTTGGAGCGAGAGCAGGCGTTAGTACTGTGAGAGATATGCCAAAGCCTGCGAAGAAAGTGCCGGTGTTCGTCGAGAGCGATAACGAACGAGAAGAAGAAAGTGAAAGCAGCGAAGCGTCGGAGAATCGTGTGAAGGTTCGCCACGGTCAGCATAGCAGTGTGCATAGCGGTGGAGTGTTCGACGGGCCGGGGCACGAAGTTGGCCGAATTTCGAAGCAGCAGTTAGCCACTCGAAAAGCGGTGTCTCAACATCTTCCAAGGTTCCGTGGGGAACCCGAAGTCTGGCCGATGTTCATTAGCAGCTTCGAGCACACAACGGCGGCATGTGGGTTTTCAAATTTGGAGAATCTGAAGCGGCTGCAGGATTGTCTACAGGGAGACGCACTAGAAGCAGTCAGAAGCCGTCTCGTTCTGCCGGATTCTGTTCCGGATGTGATTTGCGATCTTCGAAACCTGTTCGGGCGGCCCAAGAAGTTGTTGAAGACGCTGCTGACTAAAGTGAGGAATGCTCCCGCGCCGAGAGGAGATAGGCTAGAGACCTTCATAAACTTCGGGATCACGGTGAAGCAAGCTGCAGTAAAAAGAATGTTATTGGTTAAATTACAAGTGGAAATGTATTAATTTGTGGTTTTTTATATTCAAGTGGCTCATCTAAACACAAATCGAAGAGACAAAATTATTCTATAGTGAAATATAATGTTTTCATTATTGAATGGCTGATAAACTATATATGAACACCGCTTAAGTGTTTCAATGCAGTTTTACTATAGTTTGTTTTGTGAAATGTTGCATTAAGTAAATCGAGTACAGCTTACAATGCCTAAATTCATAAAATGAGGAAAAAACCGTACAAAAACTGCATTTAGTTATAAATCCATCCAATGGGACGAAGTTGCATCCACAAATAGACCCAATTTGGTGCTTATGGACCGACATTAAATCCGTATCACTCGAAAGTTTCTGACTTTATAAAAATAGTTTTGTAACTTTTCGTGATAAATACTACCAATTGTCTTATCAAACTTATCTTTGCAAGTGTATAACTAGTTGAATCTCGCTAACAGCTTAAAAACTGTATGAGTTATAATAAAAAATGTGATCGATGTTGCATAATAGGCTGAGTCAAGGGACACATACCCTAATTATATTTAATTAAACTCCACAGTTTGATCATCCTGTGATGGTGATAACCAAAACGGTTTGTTTTTACATCCGACCTTTGATCCGAACAAAATCAAAAATTTTTAAAGGATAATTTCGGAATGGCTTCTTCTGCTGCGAAAAATGAGCTATGTTTGTTCTGCTCAATGTCGGAATCGATGTCCGAAGATGTGGATTGGGTTCAATGTGGGAAGTGTGAGCAGTGGGCTCATTTCTCCTGTGCTGGAGTAGATCAGGAGGTGTCAAAAACTGACTGGCGCTGTCAAGGGTGTGTTTCCGGTAGTGCTCAGTTGCAGTTGAAGGTTCCCGACACGAGAAGCAAGATGCGAGGTGGCAAGAAGACCGGCCAAAAGAGCGACGGAGGGTCCAACAAGGGAGTTGGTTCCGATGCTGATCCAATTGATAAGCAGTTGGAAGAGGAACAACTCGCCAAAAAGAAGGCCTTTGCAAAGCGGATGGAGGCGCGGAAGAAGCTACTTGCTAGGCAGAAGGCGTGGAGGGAAGAGCAGCTAAGGCAAGAACGGGAGATGCAGGAACTTGAGATCCAGGTTCAGCGCGATTTGGTGGAGCAGCAGTTGGAACACGAGCAGAGAATGCTGGAAGCTCAACTGGCTGCAGAACAGGAGTTCCTCAAAAAGCGAGAGGCGATCCGGATCCAGTACAAAAAAAGTGTTAGCAGAGTGAACGCTGTAAAGGAGCAAGATAGAGCGGTTGGCGGAACAGAAGAAGAAAATCCGAAGCGGAAAGTGGAAAAGTGGTTGGACGGCCACAGCAAGAAATCGGTCGAGAAGTCATCGACCTCAGGATTCCATGTAGCGTATTCAAAAGGAGCAGACCCGGTTGGAGCGAGAGCAGGCGTTAGTACTGTGAGAGATATGCCAAAGCCTGCGAAGAAAGTGCCGGTGTTCGTCGAGAGCGATAACGAACGAGAAGAAGAAAGTGAAAGCAGCGAAGCGTCGGAGAATCGTGTGAAGGTTCGCCACGGTCAGCATAGCAGTGTGCATAGCGGTGGAGTGTTCGACGGGCCGGGGCACGAAGTTGGCCGAATTTCGAAGCAGCAGTTAGCCACTCGAAAAGCGGTGTCTCAACATCTTCCAAGGTTCCATGGGGAACCCGAAGTCTGGCCGATGTTCATTAGCAGCTTCGAGCACACAACGGCGGCATGTGGGTTTTCAAATTTGGAGAATCTGAAGCGGCTGCAGGATTGTCTACAGGGAGACGCACTAGAAGCAGTCAGAAGCCGTCTCGTTCTGCCGGATTCTGTTCCGGATGTGATTTGCGATCTTCGAAACCTGTTCGGGCGGCCCAAGAAGTTGTTGAAGACGCTGCTGACTAAAGTGAGGAATGCTCCCGCGCCGAGAGGAGATAGGCTAGAGACCTTCATAAACTTCGGGATCACGGTGAAGCAGTTGTGCGATCATCTCGAAGCTGCGAGACTGAGAGACCACCTCAGCAACCCGATGCTGGTACAGGAGTTGGTCGACAAACTGCCTCCAAGGTACAAGCTGGATTGGGTTCGCTACAAGCGAGGGAAAGTGGACAGTCCGCTGAGGATGTTCACGAACTTCACTACCGAAATTGTTTCCGACGTGTCTGAGGTGACAGAGTTCTCACTACTGTCGGTGAATGAGCGACCGCGGGCTGGGATAGAGAAACCCAAGATGAAAGAGTTCGTGCATGTACACGAGACTTAGCAAAGGCGTAGCGATGGGTCGCGAAGCGAGGCACTCCGGCCTTGCTGGATGTGCAAGCAAACGGACCATCTGATTAGGAACTGCGATGGGTTCCGGCGCATGAACATCGCCGAGCGGCTCAGGGAAGTAGAGAGGCTGAAACTATGCGGAGTTTGCCTAAATAGACACGGAGGCAGTCGTTGTTCGTCGAAGATCCGGTGCATGGTGCGAGGTTGCCAAGCAAACCACCACCCTCTTCTATATCGCGTGGAGGAATCTGTGCAGCTGCAGAAAGCAAAGTCGGACTGCAATGTGATTTTCCGGATGATGCCGGTGACGCTGTACGTCGGAAAGCGGTAGTATGATACCGTCGCGTTCTTAGACGAAGGGTCGTCTACGACTTTGGTGGATGATGCGGTGGCCAAGCGGCTGAAGGCAGAAGGTACACTCGAACCACTGATAGTCACGTGGACTGGGAACATCAACCGATTCGAGAACGCGTCCCGCAGTGTTGAAATGCTGATGTCGGCGAAGGGTCCAATGCAGAAGTTTCCACTATTCAACACGCGAACGGTGCAAAGATATCCACAAAGCCACCTGGAGATCACCCGATCAACAAACTGAAAACCAAATCGACCACGTTCTAATCGACGGAAAATTCTTCTCCGACATCACCAATGTTCGCACATACCGCAGTGCGAATGTAGATTCGGACCATTACCTAGTAGCAGTATGCATGCGCTCAAAACTTTCGACTGTGGCTAACACGCGTCGAAATCGAACGCAGCGGCTCAACATCGAGCGGCTGCGGGACAACGAAGTGGCCCTAAACTACGCGCAGCAGTTAGAGGCGGCACCACCAACGGAAGAGCAGCTAGGCGCCGCTTCTCTTGAAGATGGCTGGAGAGATATCCGATCCGCCATAGTATCACCGCATCAGCAGCATTAGGTACGGCGGCACCGAACCGAAGGAATGACTGGTTCGACAGTGAATGCGTGCAGTTAAAGGAGGAGAAGGATGCAGCAAGGGCGAGAATGTTGCAAGTCCGTACAAGAGCGAACGAGGCGCGATATAGACAGGCGCGGAACAGACAAAACTCGGTCTTCCGGAGGAAGAAGCGCCAGCAGGAAGAACGAGATCGCGAAGAGATGAAAGAGCTGTACCGCGTTAAGGATACACGGAAGTTCTACGAGAAGCTGAACCGCTCTCGCAAAGGCCATATGCCACAGGCCGACATGTGCAGAGATACTAACGGGGATATTCTCACGAACGAGCGTGAAGTGGTCGAAAGGTGGCGGCAGCATTATGACGAGCATCTAAATGGCGATGCGGCAGAGAACGAAGGTGGCATGGTACTGACCTTGGAAGCACGCGCGGAAGACGATAGATCCCCGGCTCCAGAGCTGCAGGAGATTAAGGAGGAGATCGGCCGGCTGAAAAACAACAAGGCCGCTGGCGTAGACCAACTGCCAAGTGAGCTTCTAAAATACGGTGGTGAAGCACTGGCGAGAGCGCTGCACTGGGTCATTACCAAGATTTGGGAGGAAGAGGTTTTACCGGAGGAGTGGATGGAAGGAGTCGTGTGTCCCATCTATAAAAAGGGCGACAAGTTGGAGTGCGGCAACTACCGCGCGATCACATTGTTAAGCGCCGCCTACAAGGTACTCTCTCAAATTTTATGCCGCCGTCTATCACCGATTGCAAAAGAGTCCGTTGGGCAATATCAGGCAGGATTTATGGGCGAACGCGCAACTACGGACCAAGTGTTTGCCATCCGCCAAGTATTGCAAAAATGCCGCGAATACAATGTGCCCACACATCACCTGTTTATCGATTTCAAATCAGCGTACGACACAATTGATCGAGATCAGCTATGGCAGAGTATGCACGAATACGGTTTTCCGGACAAACTGACAAGATTGGTCAAGGCAACGATGGATCGAGTGTTGTGCGTAGTACGGGTTTCAGGGACATTCTTGAGTCCCTTTGAAACTCGCAGAGGGTTACGGCAGGGTGATGGTCTTTCGTGCTTGCTATTCAACATCGCTTTGGAGGGTGTAATAAGAAGAGCGGGGATAGACACGAGTGGCACGATTTTCAGAAAGTCCGGCCAGCTACTTGGTTTCGCCGATGACATCGACATCATGGCACGGAATTTTGAGAAGGTGGCAGAAATGTACACTCGACTGAAGGCTGAGGCCAAACGGATCGGACTGGCCATTAACGTATCGAAGACAAAGTACATGCTAGGAAGAGGCTCTAGGGAAGAAACGCCGAGTCTCCCAGCTCGAGTTTGTATCGACGGCGATGAAATCGAGGTGGTCAACGAATTCGTGTACTTGGGCTCACTGGTGACCACCGATAACGACACCAGCAGAGAAATTCAGAGGCGTATTATGGCAGGAAACCGTGCTTATTTTGGACTCCGCAAAACTCTCCGGTCGAAAAAAGTTCTCCATCGCACGAAATTAACCATCTACAAAACGCTGATTAGACCGGTAGTCCTCTATGGATATGAAGCGTGGACTATGCGCGCAGAGGACCAACGCGCCCTTAGAGTTTTCGAACGGAGGGTGTTGCGTACCATCTACGGCGGAGTGCAGATGTAAGACGGATCGTGGAGAAGGCGAATGAACCATGAGTTGCATCAGCTGCTAGGAGAACCTACAATCGTCCACACCACGAAGATCGGGCGATTACGATGGGCCGGGCATGTTTATTTGTTTATTTGTTTATTTGAAGTAGACATCAACAGACCAAGTTTAGGTCCTAATGATGTTAAAAACACAAAAAAAAATACAATAAGAAACGATTACATAACCTCTTAACTGGAGTCAAAACAAAAAAAATAAATAAGTAAAAATAAAATAATTAAAGCTATACACTATCTTAACTATGTGTGTCAATTGTTCTAAAAACGGTAGAAAATCTCCGACGAAGTGCGTTCCGCGTCAGATGAAAATCGAAAATGGACGCCACCCTATTGAAGGTTCGCTGCAATCCGTGAATAGCGCTATTCAACCCATAGTTGGTGCGGCGAAAAGGAAGCCTGAGCATAGAGTTGTGACGCATTGGCCTTGGTTGGACGTTGATGCTAATTTGTTGAAGGATCTTTCCGCAGTCGATTCTTCCTTGTAGAACATCTGCAGCAGTTAAAGCTCTACATACATCTCTACGGACCCGCAGAGGCTCCATGTCGACCAACTGACACCGACTTTCGTAGCTAGGAAGACGAAAAGGGTCGCTCCAAGGAAGTCTACGAAGTGCGAACCGAAGAAAACGGCGTTGAATAGATTCGATTCGCTCGGCGCCATTATCATAGCATGGACTCCAGACCGCTGAACAATACTCCAGTGTCGAACGAACGAGGGAATAATAGAGCGATTTAAGGCAGTGAATGTCGCTGAAGTTCTTCGCAACCTTGAATATAAAACCGAGTGTCCTTGAAGCTTTGTCAACAACATACGATAAATGTTGCGTATACGTCAGTTTCGAATCCAGCTGAACACCTAGGTCTTTAACGCACTGCTTTCGTTCGATGGTTGTACCGAGAAGATGGTAGTTGAACAAAATTGGTTGTTTCTGACGTGAGAAGGTTATCACTGAGCACTTGGCCGGGTTGACCACCAACCGATTTAGAGTACACCAATGAGCAAAGGCATCAACCTGCGCTTGGAGGAAATGGCAATTGGCGGTTGAACAGATTCGCATAACAATTTTCAGGTCATCAGCAAACGACAGGCGAGGCCCTCCGATAACATAGTGTACGTCGTTGAAGTATAAAAGAAATATCAACGGTCCCAGATGGCTACCCTGCGGTATCCCGGACATGGCGCAGAAACTCCTTGAACGTAGGTCACCCAAGGCAACTGTCAATTGACGCCCTGTGAGATATGATCGAAACCATCTTAAAAGATTACCACCAACTCCTAGTCTGTCAAGTTTAGCGATCGCGATATCATGATTCAACTTGTCAAAAGCAGGAGTGTCGACGAAGTCCCGAGCTACAACGTCCTCGACAGCAACTATTAGAGAAGGATGGTGAGAGACATCCTTAACTAGAGGCACGGGAGCTGTAGAGATGAAGGCAGCAATATCTTGGCCACTCACGAAGCAGAGATCTAGAGAGCGATTATTCTCATTCACCACGTTGTTAACTTGGAATAGAGTTGCGGTACTGTAGCTGTCCAGAAGCTGAATAGCCCCTGCGTGGAAAGAGGAACGTTCATGGTCGGGACGGAGGAAGCCGCTGTGAGTTGGAGTCCATGCAATGCCCGCTAGGTTGAAGTCTCCCAAAATAATCATTTCATCATGGAGGGCAACCGTATTCGAAATAGCAGAAACAGATCGGCAGTGCGCATCAATTAGGTCTAAATCTCGAGTTAGATCCGGAGGAATGTACACCACACAAAGGAATAGATTACGGCCTCTAAGCTGAATTGCTACCCAAACTTGTTCTACGGTGATCCAGGAATCGTCTTCAACTGCACTTGCTTTCAACCTGACACTAACTGCAACGAGAACACCACCGCCGGTCAATTTCCTACTGTTGTTTGTGTTCCGATCGCAGCGGAAAACTTCGTAACCATCTCCAAAAACATAACTAGAAACAGTCCTACAGTCCAGCCATGTCTCGGTTAAGACTATAATGTCGTAGCAATGATCCATGAACGCTAACCGATAATCGTCAATAAGGCCGTTCATTCCGCCAACATTCTGGTAGTAGATTACAAGGTCCGAATTCCGACGTTCAAGGTTTGTAGCACTGGAAAAGGAAATACTATCAGAGCGGGAAGTGTCCTTTTGTTGACCATACTTGCCGTTGCTTGGAATTTGGAAGACCCCGTCTCCCAACTCAACCGCAGGACCGGGACGGCTGCTGGTCGCTGGCAGGTAGGGCTCGACTGCGTTGAGCGGAATAGGGCTTCCTCAAGACTAGCGGCAATTGTGCGTCCCGGTATCCTGCTTGCAAAAGTTGATCGAAGCTGGCTAGACGATGAACTGGAAACGACGAACAAATCAGGCAACGAATTGTTCGAATCCACAGAGTACTTGCCTGTAGTAGAAGTTCGGAAGCACCCATCACCCAACTCAAACGCAGGGCCGGGACGGCTGTTGATCGCTGGCGGGAGAGGCTCGACTGCGATGAGAGGGATGGGGACTTCCTTAGAGCATGAGGCAAGTGTGCGTCCCGGTGTAGAACAAGGTCGATGGCTATTTTCATTAGTATGATCACTCCGATCAGAAGCAATAGAAATGTTGAAATTGGTGTTGGAGGCAGCGCTGGAACACGGAAGCAGATCAGGCAAAGAATTGATACTAACAGAAGCATACTTGCCTGAAAGTGGTAGTTGGGAAACCCCACTACCAATCCCGACCGCAGGACCAGAACGACTCTGAAGGCAGGAAACAACGTCATTTTGATCACAGCAAACGCCAAGCGCGACTGGGTCAGGTGGCTTAGGGTTTCCCATAGTGCGACAGGCAGTGCGTTCTGGTTTACGATGATCCAACAAACAATCAGATCTCAGCATGCTGGATCCAGTCCGGAGATCGGAGTGGAAAATTGGGACGAACCCAGAGGAGAGATCACGATGGACGGCGTATCCATACGAGGTAACCATGAGTTTTTGGACCATTATCTTCAAATTCACGGAACAGAATACCTCTTGGCCATGAATCCGAATTCAGTGCGACTTCGCGTAGTTTTGGGTCCATTCCGACTTTGTACGATATGAAGTTCATACGGCTCGTGTCGAATCCTCTTTTCACAAGCGGAACAACCTTTACCGAATCTTCACTCTGCACACTCGTTTTGACAAGTTTTTCGATAACATCCGGTCTCACACTAGGGTGAATGCGAGATAAGTACAGCCAGAACATCTCAACAGGCTCAGGAACGGTAAGCACTGTGGAATCAGTAACCGCTTTAGTACCACCATTAAGAGGTCTACTGCTTGATAAACCGTCTTCACGACGCCGTTTTAAAGGTGGTTGACGAGAGTGATTTCCGGGATCCAAAATTGCCGGAGTGGAAGGTCCGATTTTTTTTGAAAGCTGGGCAATTAGCTCACCTTGCTTTGCCATTTCGTTTCTGATTTCGGCATTCGCGATTTCCTGTTTCTCAGTAATAGATTTGATCACACTACCGAAAGACGAGATTGCTGATTTAAATCTTGCACATTTTTTCAATTTAACGCACTCATCGCACATCCAAAACAAGTTAGGGCTTGAATGGATTACGTTCACGAAGGCTTTGTTCAGCTTTATACTAGAGCATTTCAGATGAATCATCCGGTCACAAAAGGCCATACAAGACACGAACTCGTCGTCTCCTTTGACAGGTTTAGCGCACTTGTCACAAGCTGAACTCATTATAAATCCAATATTAAGATTTTCACAGTGAACTTATCTTCTCACTAATGATTTTTTTTTTCACTCCGTGTAGACTAGCCGCTGGAGAAATTATTCACTTAATTATTTTTTCTCTGTGTAGATCTTCAGCGTGTATGCGATGGAGATGGATTCTGCAATCAATTGTGCTAGTGTGCAACAATAACAACACCGCAGTCTGAATAATGGATTGATATTTCAATATTTTCACAACACAAAATATGCACAAAAACAGGATTTTCACAGCGAACTTCACTACCAACAGGTAAACGGAGTGCTTATTAGACGGTACACCACAAAAAATAACGCAAAAAAGCAATTCGTACGCGAGAAATTCTCTGATCGAGACAGTGCAAAATAAACAACTTTCGATTGAATTTCAACACATACAAACACCAGAATGTCGGATAACAACCCGGCAAAAATGGTTCTCGTCAATAATCCGACTGGAACACGACGAAGAGGTGCGCAGCGCGCAAGGTGGATCGACCAGGTGGAGGATGATCTGCGGACACTCCGCAGACTGCGCGGCTGGCGACAGCTGGCCATGGACCGAGTGCAATGGAGACGACTTCTATGTACAGCAAGGGACACACAGGCCTTAGCCTGATTGGTAAGGTAAGTAACGGTGAGCGAGTTGCAGTTGCCGAAACAGTACGTACGATACGCGGATGTGGTGAAGCGATACAAACATCTATCTGGGGTACCAGTGAAGGACTTTCCGACCGGGCTGCCTACCATCCTTGTAGGTTTGGATAACCTACACCTGTTCGCTCCACTGGAGTGACGTGTTTTTTTTTTTTTTTTTTGACGGGATCGAAAATCTGCAAACAGACTCCTGAAGAACTCAGGGTGTGGGGATGAGGGTGCCAACTCCTCGACCCACTAAAAACCCACCCGTGCCTCGAGCCCCGGCCCTCCCCGGAACCACCTTTCGGTATTACTTCAGGGAGGGGGCTAGTGTGCTTTACGCACCCACTATGTCTAACTACATAGGTCTTTAGTAGTTAGCTTCGCCGACCTGACGCTGATTCGATCAAGATGCTCCTGGATCCAAGCAGGGTTCGGGACGTCTGGTCGCAGTGCAGATCGGCCGCGATCTCCCTACCCGACCGCTTACGGTGCCTGCCGAACCTCGCGTCGTATGGTCCCTCCTCCGATCGAGAAAGTCAGGGCCATGTCACGACCGCTTACGACCTCCTGCCGGCTCCTGCGCCGTATGGCGCTTCCTCCGTTGTAGTTCGTTTAGCCGTTAAGGGGAGCTTAACGTTTCCAGGGTGCACCGCGGGGAGGCGAACTACTTCCACACCCCTGAAGTCACTTGTGGGTGAACCCAACGAACCGATCGCTGTTCGGTCGAAGATGGGCTGGACCATATATGGATCTGAGAAACGAAGGGCCAGTGCACAGACGTACTTGAATCTTCACTCTGTCGCGCCGGTGAGTAATCAGGTGCTGCATGATTTGATGCGGGAGCAGTATATGCTGGAGGAGACGGCGGTTGCATCGTTCGCCGTTCCAGAACCGGTAGAAGAGAAACGAGCGCGGAAGATCCTCGAAGCTACAACCAAACGTATGGGTGATCGCTTCGAAACAGGGCTGCTGTGGCGCAGCGACGAAACAAAATTCCCCGATAGCTACCCAATGGCTATGCGGAGGATGAGTGCACTGGATAGGAAGCTAGAAATGAATCCAGTGCTGAAGGAGAATGTGTGTCGGCAGATCGAGGAGTACCAGCAGAAAGGGTACGCGCATAAAGCAACCGATGTCGAGCTGAAGGAGACGCCACCAACTGCCGTGTGGTATCTACCGTTGAACGTCGTGGTCAACCCACGGAAGCCGGGCAAAGTGCGCTTGGTATGGGATGCAGCAGCATCGGTGAACGGTATCTCCTTGAATTTGGAGCTGCTCAAGGGTCCGGATATGCTAGTTCCCCTCCCACGAGTCATCTGTCAGTTCCGAGAACGTCCGGTCGCCTTCGGGGGTGACATCCAGGAAATTTACCACCAAATCCGCATTAGAGTGGAGGACCGACAGGCGCAGAGGTTCCTATTCAGAACAAACCGTGGAGAAGCTCCGCAGGTGTACGTAATGGACGTAGCCACTTTCGGATCAACGTGCTCGTCCAGTTCCGCGCAGTACGTGAAGAATTTAAATGCCGTGCAGTTTGGGGAGAAGTATCCTGATGCAACAGAAGCAATCGTCAAGCGTCACTACGTGGACGACTACTACGATAGTACGGACACAGTCGAAGAAGCAATACGGAGGGTCAGCGAAGTGAGATATATTCATTCGCGTGGCGGCTTCCGAATCCGAAACTGGGTGTCAAACTCCAACGCGTTCCTGGGGGAGCTTGGAGAGCAAAGCAATGCTTCATCAGTGCAGTTTAGCCAGGACAAAGCTGCAGAGTACGAGCATGTTCTAGGCATCGTATGGGATACGATCGGAGACGTCTTTTGTTTCGCAACTGCCTCGAAGTTATAATGTTCGAAGGTCCTCCGAGGAGAAGTGCGCCCCACGAAGCGAATGATCCTGAGTATTGTGATGGCGCAGTTTGACCCAGCTGGTTTTCTAACTCCAATAACCATCCTGGGGAAAATGCTGATCCAAGATCTTTGGAGAACAGGGTGCCAGTGGGATGATGCGGTAGATGACCTATCATTCAGGAAATGGACGCGGTGGACAAGCATGTTGGCAAACGTCCTGGCGGTCAAGTTGCCGCGCAGTTATTTTGGCACTGCACGATCCGATGAGATTCGCGAAGTACAGCTGCATATATTCGCGGACGCTGGTGAGTCGGCGTACGGATGTGTGGCATATTTCCGAGCCATTGTACGAGGAGAGGTGACATGTGCGTTGGTGATGAGTCGGGCGAAGGTAGCACCACTAAAGCAGGTGTCTATTCCGCGTCTGGAGCTTCTGGCGGCGGTACTTAGCGCACGTATGTCGCATACGGTGCGCGAAAACCACAACATCTTCATCAGCAAAGTGGTATTCTGGATAGACGCAGAGGTGGTTCTGTCCTGGATTAGGTCCGATCAACGTCGCTACAAGCAGTTTGTTGGCTTCCGCATCGGAGAGATCCTGAGCCTAACGAGGCTAGCAGACTGGCGCTGGGTACCGACGAGGTTAAACGTAGCAGATTTGCTGACGAAGTGGGGAAAGAATCCAGAACTCCACTCAAATAGTCCGTGGGTGCGAGGACCGCAGTTCCTGTACGACCGGGAGGAAGATTGGCCGAAGAAGCATCTACCACCAGCAAATACAACAGAGGAGCTTCGAGTACGCTTGTTACATGCTGTAAAGGTACCGGTGGTTATGGTGGATGCTAGCCGATTTTCAAAGTGGACGGTGTTGGTTCGGACGATGGCTTGTGTGTTCCGTTTCGTGTCGAACTGTAAGCGAAAAGCAGCGAGGCTGCCAATCGAAACGCTGCGAGCGACGAGCAGGCAACTAAAAGTGCGAAAGCCGAACACACTTGCCTCGATTCGAGTGCAGTTGCGTCAAGAGGAGCACCTGAAAGCCGAGCAGTGCCTGATGAAGATGGCACAGTCGGAGAGGTTCATCGACGAATTGAAGGTGCTATACAAAAACAAAGATCGTCCAGCGAGCCAGTGGATGGCGATCGAGAAGTCGAGTCCGCTGTACAAGCTGACCCCGCTGATCGATGAGAATGGATTGATCCGGATGGAAGGACGAGTCGAGCGAGCAGAATTCTTACCGTTCGATCTACGGTTTCCCGTGATTCTGCCGGATGATCATCTGATCACGAAGCTGATAGTCCAGCATTATCACGAGAAGAGTGGGCATGGGTACCACCAAGCGGTGAAAAATGAACTTCGGCAGCTGTACTACATTCCGCACGTAGATGCGGTGGTTAGGAAAGTTTTGGCGGCCTGCATTTGGTGCAGAGTGCATCGATGCCGTCCCGAGGTCCCGAGAATGGCTCCGCTACCAGTGCAACGAATCACTCCGAATCTTCGGCCGTTCAGCTACGTAGGCGTCGACTACTTGGGACCGTTTGATGTGACCATAGGACGACGAACAGAGAAGCGGTGGATAGCGCTATTCACCTGCATGGTGATACGAGCAGTGCATTTGGAGGTGGCACACGGGCTGACAACGCAGTCTTGCTTGATGGCGATACATCGGTTCATCGGTCGCCGGGGCTGGCCAATCAAGTTCTTTTCCGACAACGGGACGAATTTTCGAGGAGCAAGCAAAGAAGTTGTAGAGGTTGTGCAGTGCATCAGAGAGGACTGTGCAGATCAGTTTACGAACGCGAGAACGAAGTGGACGTTCAATCCTCCCGCCGCACCACACATGGGAGGTGTCTGGAAGCGTTTGGTACGTTCTGTGAAGGAGGCGCTAATAGCGCTGAATGACGGAAGGAAGTTGACGGACGAGATTCTGCAGACAGCGATCGTGGAGGCAGAGGATATCATCAACTCTCGTCCGCTCACCTATGTGTCGCAGCAGTCTAATGAGGCAGTAGCACTAACCCCAAACCATTTCTTGCGGGGCGCATCACCGAACCAGCCAAGCGGAACACTTCCATCCCCCCATCCTGCAGTGGCTCTTCGGGACGCTTTCCAGCGGACACAGCAGCTAGCCAGCGTGATGTGGGAGAGGTGGATAAAGGAGTACGTGCCTTCGTTAAACCAGAGGTCGAAGTGGTTTAACGAGTCAAGACCGTTGCAAGCAGGTGATCTGGTGTACGTGGTAGATGGTTCCAACCGGAAGTGTTGGGTCCGTGGAGTGGTGGACGAACCGATCGTGTCAGGAGACGGTAGGATTCATCAAGCGTGGGTGCGTACTAGCACCGGACGGTTCAAACGAGCGGCAGCAAAGCTGGCCGTCATAGAGGTACGAGATGGTAACCCTGAGCCGGATGTGGCTTCCGGGGCAGAGTTACGGGCCGGGGAATGTTCTGGCCGCACTGGCCGTACGCATACATACGACATACATACGACGTAAACACGTCAGATGACATACGGTAAGAAGAGTAGAAGAGAGAGAGAGAAAGAGAGAGAGAGAGTGAGTAAGAAGGATATACGTCAAAGGTAGTAAAGGAGAAAAACAAAAACAAACGGGAATTGTTTAGTGAAAGAGTTCGATAGAAGTTCAGAAAATTAGGTGAAAGCTAGTTTAAAGTCAAATCGAGTTAAATTGAGAAGAGTTCCGTGTGCTAAATTTGGTTAGACGATCACAACACAGAAGTCGGTGAGTAGAGTGAAAGTTAAATAGCATGAATAAAATACATCAAACTAGATTTCACTCGTAGCAGCTGACTGAATAAAAGTGAACGGTACAGTGGTGCCTGAACCTATTCGCGCGTCCCACGAGCATTCACGGAAACGGTATAAATTCAACATACGACATAGAACTAATTGACAGACAGGTAAATTTGAAGAGAACAACAACAATGATTAATTGCAATAAATCCATAAATATATTACCTTACCTTACCAATCAGTCTAAGGCCTGTGTGTCCCTTGCTGTACATAGAAGTCGTCTCCATTGCACTCGGTCCATGGCCAGCTGTCGCCAGCCCCGCAGTCTGCGAAGTGTCCGCAGATCATCCTCCACCTGGTCGATCCACCTTGCGCGCTGCGCACTTCTTCGTCGTGTTCCAGTCGGATTATTGACGAGAACCATTTTTGCCGGGTTGTTATCCGACATTCTGGTGACATGCCCGGCCCATCGTAATCGCCCGATCTTCGTGGTGTGGACGATTGTAGGTTCTCCTAGCAGCTGATGCAACTCATGGTTCATTCGCCTTCTCCACGATCCGACTTCCATCTGCACTCCGCCGTAGATGGTACGCAACACCTTCCGTTCGAAAACTCCAAGGGCGCGTTGGTCCTCTGCGCGCATAGTCCACGCTTCATGTCCATAGAGGACTACCGGTCTAATCAGCGTTTTGTAGATGGTTAATTTCGTGCGATGGAGAACTTTTTTCGACCGGAGAGTTTTGCGGAGTCCAAAATAAGCACGGTTTCCTGCCATAATACGCCTCTGAATTTCTCTGCTGGTGTCGTTATCGGTGGTCACCAGTGAGCCCAAGTACACGAATTCGTTGACCACCTCGATTTCATCGCCGTCGATACAAACTCGAGCTGGGACACTCGCCGTTTCTTCCCTAGAGCCTCTTCCTAGCATGTACTTTGTCTTCGATACGTTAATGGCCAGTCCGATCCGTTTGGCCTCAGCCTTCAGTCGAGTGTACATTTCTGCCACCTTCTCAAAATTCCGTGCCATGATGTCGATGTCATCGGCGAAACCAAGTAACTGGCCGGACTTTCTGAAAATCGTGCCACTCGTGTCTATCCCCGCTCTTCTTATTACACCCTCCAAAGCGATGTTGAATAGCAAGCACGAAAGACCATCACCCTGCCGTAACCCTCTGCGAGTTTCAAAGGGACTCGAGAATGTCCCTGAAACCCGTACTACGCACATCACTCGATCCATCGTTGCCTTGACCAATCTTGTCAGTTTGTCCGGAAAACCGTATTCGTGCATACTCTGCCATAGCTGATCTCGATCAATTGTGTCGTACGCTGATTTGAAATCGATAAACAGGTGATGTGTGGGCACATTGTATTTGCGGCATTTACTTGGCGGTTGGCAAACACTTGGTCCGTAGTTGCGCGTTCGCCCATAAATCCTGCCTGATATTGCCCAACGGACTCTCTTGCAATCGGTGATAGACGGCGGCATAAAATTTGGGAGAGTACCTTGTAGGCGGCGCTTAACAATGTGATCGCGCGGTAGTTGCCGCACTCCAACTTGTCGCCCTTTTTATAGATGGTACACACGACTCCTTCCATCCACTCCTCCGGTAAAACCTCTTCCTCCCAAATCTTGGTAATGACCCAGTGCAGCGCTCTCGCCAGTGCTTCACCACCGTATTTTAGAAGCTCACTTGGCAGTTGGTCTACGCCAGCGGCCTTGTTGTTTTTCAGCCGGCCGATCTCCTCCTTAATCTCCTGCAGATCTGGAGCCGGGAATCTATCGTCTTCCGCGCGTGCTTCCAAGGTCAGTACCATGCCACCTTCGTTCTCTGCCGCATCGCCATTTAGATGCTCGTCGTAATGCTGCCGCCACCTTTCGACCACTTCACGCTCGTTCGTGAGAATATCCCCGTTAGTATCTCTGCACATGTCGGCCTGTGGCATATGGCCTTTGCGAGAGCGGTTCAGCTTCTCGTAGAACTTCCGTGTGTCCTTAACGCGGTGCAGCTCTTCCATCTCTTCGCGATCTCGTTCTTCCTGCTGGCGCTTCTTCCTCCGGAAGACCGAGTTTTGTCTGTTCCGCGCCTGTCTATATCGCGCCTCGTTCGCTCTTGTACGGACTTGCAACATTCTCGCCCTTGCTGCATCCTTCTCCTCCTTTAACTGCACGCATTCACTGTCGAACCAGTCATTCCTTCGGTTCGGTGCCACCGTACCTAGTGCTGCTGATGCGGTGATACCTATGGCGGATCGGATATCTCTTCAGCCATCTTCAAGAGTAGCGGCGCCTAGCTGCTCTTCCGTTGGTAGTGCCGCCTCTAACTGCTGCGCGTAGTTTAGGGCCACTTCGTTGTCCCGCAGCCGCTCGATGTTGGGCCGCTGCGTTCGATTTCGACGCGTGTTAGCCACAGTCGAAAGTTTTGAGCGCATGCATACTGCTACTAGGTAATGGTCCGAATCTACATTCGCACTGCGGTATGTGCGAACATTGGTGATGTCGGAGAAGAATTTTCCGTCGATTAGAACGTGGTCTATTTGGTTTCCAGTTTGTTGATCGGGTGATCTCCAGGTGGCTTTGTGGATATCTTTGCGGGGGAAGAAAGTGCTTCGGACTACCATTCCACGGGAGGCTGCAAAGTTCACGCATCGTTGGCCGTTGTCGTTCGATACGGTGTGCAGGCTATTCGGCCCGATCACCGGTCTGTACATTGCCTCCCTTCCTACTTGAGCATTCATGTCGCCAATGACGATTTTCACGTCTCGCGGGGAGCAGCTATCATAGGTCTGCTCCAACAGCACGTAGAACGCTTCCTTCTCATCATCAGGTCTCCCCTCGTGCGGGCAGTGCACGTTGATGATGCTGTAGTTAAAGAAACGGCCCTTGATTCTTAACTTGCACATCCTTGTGTTAATCGGCTGCCACCCGATTACGCGTTGCCGCGTCTTGCCCTGCACTATAAAACCGGTTCCCAGCTCGTTGGTGGTGCCACAGCTTTGGTAGATGGTAGCCGCTCGATGCCCGCTTTTCCACACTTTCTGTCCCGTCCAGCAAAGCTCCTGCAGCGCTACGATATCGAAATTGCGGGGATGTAGTTCATCGTAGATTATCCTGTCGCAACCAGCGAAGCAAAGCGACTTGCAGTTCCATGTTCCGAGTTTCCAATCGTAATCCTTTTTTCGTCGCGAGGGTCTTTGCCGATTATATCGAGTCGTATTTTCTTCTATGTTATTCGTAATATTTGGTTTTTATGGCCGGCTTATTGGGCCTACGCCAACCATCCTGTCTCGCCGGATGGCCATCGTGCCAGCATTTATTAGCGTCCCAGCTGGACACTAGGACGATCACGCTGATGGGGCTGCCACCTTGGGTCTAGCTGGACGCGATACAGCATTTCTTACTCAGCCGCTGGATACCAGAACAGACGCTGTTTGAGCCGCACCTCCGTGGTGAATCAGACGCTCGGCTTGGTGGCTCGGTTTGACAGGGCTGCTTTTCGGATACGTGTGGGTTTTTTGAAGAAACTCAACAGAGTCCAATAACTGTTCAGTCCCCCCACATCCTAGGCAGCCCCCGCTGCTTGTCCGGGGCTGTTTATTTAATTCACAACTAACCTCCATATCTGGAGGCCGTTCGCTATCCGCAACCTGTGACCCGTCGGGTGGCTTACAGCTCAGCCCCGTAGAATCTCCACCTACTCAACGGTACCCGAATATATTATTAACATAAATATATTATTAACAGAAATTAGCGAAAACGAGGTAGAAGCAGGTTGTGGACGGAAGGCAAACTAAAAATTGTGAGTAAGCCATCGACACTGTGACAAAAAACTTGATAATTATATTTAATTAAACTCCACAGTTTGATCATCCTGTGAAGGTGATAACCAAAACGGTTTGTTTTTACATCCGACCTTTGATCCGAACATATACCTTTCAGCATAAAGGATAAGTGCACCAAAGACAACAAAACGATTTGACGTACACGTGCACTTTTATCACATTTTAAAATGCGCAAAAAGCACTTCTAGAGTCCAATCACAACTGCAACCAGCAACACTCTATATCACGTAATATAAGCAGTAGTGTGAACGTACTATTACCTAATTACCATAGACTAACTCCTAACTCTAACTAGACTAACTTTAAAGCTTGTAGTACACTGTTTGTCCAATAGCCAAATATTTGGCATAGGCAGCTAGACAGCTGACAGATATCATAGATGTTTGTCAGATGCCTATCTGCCTATGACAAATATTTGGCTATTGGACAAACAGTGTACTACAAGCTTAAGACCAGTAGGTCCCGAACAAATACTTGGCTCAGTCAGTACTAGCACATCGGTCCCAAGCTCGGTCTCAAGCTCAATAATACGCCCCTAATAATGAACTCACACGAACACACTCTCAAATATTCTGTCAAAATAACACAGCAAATCAAACCAAAAGCGCAAATGTGTACAGCAAAATGCTGGCTTCAAGGTGTACTTCGGACTAAGGGGTTCTACAACAGTGAACCAATTTGAAATCGCTAGTTTCATATTGATTATTGCTATTACCCCTGCTATGAGGTGCTTTGATGGCCCAAACACAATGATAACGGAAACGGAACAAAAACCAGCAATTAGAAGTTTCTGTGCTAACGAAAAGATCTAGAATCTCCCAAACTTAGGGAGATCAAATTGAAAATTTTACTAAATTCAGGCCTTAATTTTATATAACGTTTTAGATTCCTTTATTCACAATTTTAGTTTGCCTTCTTTTTTGTTGACCTTTCCATTACTTCTCGATAAACGCGTCTTGATTCCTAGCTTCTGCCTATCGTCTATCCGGATAACTATGTAATCAACAAAATTCACTTTCTCTTTCACCACTAATCAACAAAATTCACTTTCTCTTTCACCACTCAAAATGAAATTTGCTTCAGCTCTAATGACTCACTTCAACATAAAATTTACAATGTATTGTTTGCGCTTAACCTTTCAAACTGGTTTTGTTTTATTTTTCGTTCTTCTCAACTACATTTAACGATTTCCATCTCTCCCTCTAAATTATCATCTCTGTCGATGTTACTTCAACTGACATTACCTACGCTTTGCGCTTGACACTAGAGCCAATTAGGCACACTAGAGCGCCATTTAGATGAAAGGAGTGCATGAAAGAACGAAAATCATTTGGAGGAAAACAAACCATAATTCCTATGCAGTGTCAGAAAGGGAAAGGTGATTAAACGTCAAAAGCCCAAATGCGATGTGGCAGGGACACGACCAGTGGAAACTATATTTAATGGAATTAATAGTACGTAATATGTACCTAAAGTACTTGAGAGTATATTTAGTGTAATTATTTGCAAGAAAGCAAATAAAATCAATACAAAGTTATACGTGCTCGTTAAAAGTAAGATCTAAAAGTTTTAATTCTATTTTACATTTAACATCATTAGGACCTAAACTTGGTCTGTTGATGTCTACTTCAAATAAACAAATAAACATTAAAACACATTAAAATTGTAAGTATAAGTTGAATTTATTTATAATAATGTTAACTTAAAGTTGATACCTTCAGTTAGGCACAAAATATTGAACAATAGTTACATTTGACGGAAATTATACGAAGAAAACTAAAACTGTGAGCGAGACTGTGAGTTAACTTTAAAAACCTAATGAAAGAATCTTTTGTAGCTTGAAGCTTACTCCGATAAATTAAAGGAGTTTGTCTAAAGAGTTTTTCGAAACGGCCGTCCCGTAACAATACAATATACAATAGAATATATAATTCACATTAGAACTTTTCCTCCCGCATAATCACAAACCATTCCTGGATCATTTCCCTTATTGTTGACGACCGCTTCTGTTATTGTTACGACATTTACCCTTATAGTTGACAACGATAAACTAACAATCTCATATATAGTTTTAACAATATGTCAGATGGTAAAAAGCCAAATAACAATATGCTGAATAGGCGGTTAAGTTATGCCTGGGACAGACATACAACGCTGACCGTTGTACGAACTGTCAAATACTTTAATCCAGTACCAAAAAACACGTACTAGACTAAAGGAGTACAACGCTGTACGTTGTATGTCTGTACCAGGTATTAGGTTACCATAAAAATATGGCAATTTTCACGAACAAAATTTTTGCTGTACTCTATGCCAAACAGTTGGTATATAATCTTGACCGAGTGCAGACAATAAAAAACCTTTCAATGACAATATGTCAAACACTGATGAAAAAAGTCTATCAAAATTCATAAATTATGCCTTATGGAGCATCACAAATGTAGGACGGTTAGACTCCATAAGATTATTATGTTTTTCATAAGGAACTCTTATGACTTTCTTACTTACTTATAATGATTTTTCTATGTGTATCTTATCATCTCTACAAAAGTACCTTATGATTTTCATAACCCTCCTGTAGGTGAGAAAAACCATAAGGCCATTTAATAACAACAATGGCGCACAAAGGAAACGACGACAAGGATTTTCGGGATCATCATTAAAAAAATCATTCACATGAGGTAAGTCTTTGTACGCCAATTTTAGTCTTCAAATCTTCCCAAAATGGTAGATCCTGTATGATTATCTTATATTGAAAAAAAAATCCGAAAGCTTCATCAAGACAGTCCGTACTGCTTGTTAGTAAAGATTTGCTAGTGCCGTTAAAACTTTCCAAAACTGATTCATATTCCAATTCTTATCGAGGCGTTTTTTTCCATCCCTACAGAAAACACCCAAGTAACCACGAGGCTGTAATAGCATGCATATATAGGGCATATGTTTTGCATCTAGTGCATCATTGAAGTTGGATTAAAGCTGAAAAGGGCCCCACTAAGATCGAGCTAATGCTATATTTTTTGTAATGCCATAAGACATTGCTAAAGTAGCATTATTGCATTGGTAATGCATCACTACATTCATAAGCTAATTTAACGCTTCATTACTTGACAACTGTTGAATTGATGCGATCCCGCATTACCGATGTTGATTTTGTGTTGAATAAGTGCAATAATATAATGCTTGTGGTTACTTGGGCACCGTGTTTGTTGGAACCTAGGTTGGAACCAAAAAACAAACATTTTCTGGCGACAGATCATACAGCATACTGAAACACATGGACCTCGTGTTTTTTTTTACAGGAAACTTTTCGTTCATGCTGGAGAACAAACCGGCTCTTAAGCAGTGAACAAAATGTTATTTTACTAATCCAATATTTTACTCGATATTTTATCGACACTTCCAAGATTGTAAGATGGTACTTTTGTTTAACAAATAAAGACTTTTTTGATCTCATTAATTTAATTATTATTCTAAAACATAAACCAATCCTCCTAAAAATAATACATGTATAGAAGTGCAAATTGTATCAAAAGATCAATTTTAAAACGCAGAATACACACGTTCAGTTATCTTAATCAACAATAATGTGTTTCATAAGGCTGGGTAATGAAAGTCATATAATAATCATATTATAAACAAAGCTGGTTCTTAAGATTTTTTTCATCAGTGAACAATAACAATATGTGTTAATGTAGAGGTTGTATGGTGAAAATGAGATTAAATAATTCGATAACAATAACATAAAATGTTATAATATATCTTACATTCGAAATATAGTTTTGACTATACAGCAAATTGTTTTTCGTTATGCGGGCTAGTTTTTAATATATCCACCATGAATTGAATTGATTTTATTTTACTCGGGCACCTTATTGGGGATATTCGTCAGGAAAGGCATGCGTGTCATTCCCCAGATTAATTTTGTGTCAGTGTCTCAAAACTAGTTTGACAGTATGAAAATCAAAACAAAAAAAAGTTTCACACATACACGCGCATTTTCGGTGCTGAGAAGATCCTGACCACCGTCGGTGAGACGTGAACAAGAAAAGCATTGTCGTCAGTTTCATTCGGGAGACAGCTCGGGATGGTCGCATAACAGCAAAATAAAACGTATTGGCCATAGCAGGCTTACGGGTTGACAAAAAAATAATTTTCATGCAAGTGGAAAAATTGTTAATTAATCCTTATCGTCCCTTTTTCCGGAATTTGTTCATCGGAATAGTGTAACCGCAAGTGTATTCTGTACAGTTTGACATTGGTAGAGTGCAGGAAATACGGTAAAGTGCCTCAAAGAGTAGTTTTTTTTATTCAGGCAACAGGAAAAAAAACATGAATAGAATGGTGAGTTTATTTTTTTATGTTCTTCTCTTACGAGAAATGCATTTTTTTCTTCAACTTTCTTTCTGATTCTGATGCATGTTACTGTTGTTCTTTTATTATTGTGATGTGTCAATAAAACGGAAAAGTCGCAAAAGTAGAAAAAAAATCAATGTTTTAAAAAGCAACATAACCAAGAAAAAAGTTGACACACACAACCGAACGTAGAAAAGTGCCGATCAGAGATGTCATCACGGTCGGGAACACCTGCTCAGCTGGTTCACGATATTCCCTTTGGAACGCAAGGTTCCTGTCGATAATTCCGTGAATAATTTTCTGTCCTGACAGTTTCCAGGGTGTGGCG
The DNA here is from genome assembly GCA_034211315.2 of Aedes japonicus. Classification (NCBI taxonomy): domain Eukaryota; kingdom Metazoa; phylum Arthropoda; class Insecta; order Diptera; family Culicidae; genus Aedes; species Aedes japonicus. The sequence continues at coordinate 11,389 of JASCZW010000146.1, read as the reverse complement.
TCTCTTTATCGATCGCAGCCTGGTCGCTTAAAAGGAAAATTTCTTAGCGCCGCCAGCATGCATTTGGAAAGAGGCTCCCACATTTTCCCTCACCACACCGTTCGCACGTTGTATGTATATATATATACATAATAACCTATCGCGCGGTTCGGAGGAAGTGGAAGGAAGTAGCATAACACATGCAGCAGGACATATGGCTTTCGTATTAGAAACTGGGGCAAAATATTGTTTTCTAGTTCTAGTAAGTTTTCTTGACTAGAAGTTCTACCAGCAAGCATTGTAAAGTCAAAACGTTGATAATAAAATCTGCACATCGTGATACGGGACTCAGCTGAAATTTCCCGTGTGGCGTATGCCAGAGCAACGTAAATCTGGATGGTACTGGATAAGCTAATGCCATTTTATATTCGATGTCGCATTAAACTCTAATTTGGGAAGCGTTCAATTGTTTCCGGAGTAATTTCTGAAAATTTAATGAAAATAGAAAGCACCTTGCCTGGCCAAATTTAACTTTGGGCAGAAGTTTAATACAAATCATATTCTAAGTTTGATCATCCACGCTTTCTCATACTAGGGTAAAAAGTAAGATTGTGTATGTCTCGTTATATTCACTTTCGTGTATTGTTTGTGTAAAAAATCGAATTATTATCGAAAAAGTGTAACTTGCATTACTTTGAAAGTCGGCAACATATTCGAATTCAAAAGCGCCATAAACTTAGAAGAAGAATAGCAATATCGAATAACTTTACCCCGGTTTCCCTTTTGCGGGGTGCAATGATATTGAAATCAGGGACGCCACCAGCCGGCCAGTGCATTACATATAGGTACATAATCAGCAGTGGGCTTTCTGTCGTGGGCCTAGATGTGAAAATCAAGATAGCCGTTGTGTATAATTAACGGAAGACATCTACGCTTGCAATTAAATTATGTTCGATACTGCTTGCAAGACGCACATAGGACAATGTCTCATGGTTCCGGAAATTCTAAACCGCGATGTTTATTGCTTATTTAGCTTTCGGTTGAATAATTAAGTTTACCATCATTTACGAACAAAGTCGAATACACTATATGTATTGGAATCGTACCTCTACCTAGATTTCCCCTATCGTTTGAAATGTCATTCATGCTACTGTTATATTCTGTATCTACAGGCCACCAATAAATCGTCTTACGGCTACGAAGATGATGAAGAGAATGATGACTCTTCCGGATCGGATTTCGACGATGATGAAGACCCAGATGAGATTGAGGTTCCAGGTAAGATGCTAATGATTATTTGCGATTTTAAGGGGTGGGGTACTTGCAGCTAAATAATTCCATAGTAGTATCTATGTTTGAATTCATTTTATTTATTCACTTCATCGGACTTATATTGTCACAAAAAACCCCATATATATTTAAAAGATACTACGCTACAACTACAACTTAGATTTATTCGTCATATGGGTCTCTGCCTGCCACTCAAATTAGTGTTCTTTGAAGCACTCCCACAGTTCCTGATTGAGGGCTTTGTCATTTTCAGCATCCAATCGCATGGTATGGGGTGAGAGCATACAATGCGTTGATGCTTCAGATCAGCAGAACTAACTTCCCACCAGAAAAGACAGTGGATTGCATTGGGAATTGAAACCTTGAACTAACTTCGGATTGTAAAACCGATGCATTTACCGAGTATTCTTTGCAGCTCATTTTCATGGGCAATCAAACACAGAAACAAAAACCCTCACAAAACATTGAAAAAAATAACAGTGTCAAATAAATCAATGCTAATGCATCCTTTGCCTGGCAGTTTTCCTCTGATCCCTTAAGTCGTGGTCATCACATTTGAAGGACGGGGGTAGGAATATACAGTAACTTTTTGCACAACATTTCTTCATTATGCTGAAGAGTTGTACGTATTATGAACTGGACCGCTGAAATGGAAATATTTTTGCGATGATTTCAAATACCATACCATGAAAATTTGCACACATAGAAGAAGTAGTTCCAGAGATAAGCGTATCCGTTGTCTTCGCAGGTTGAGCAATATTTTTTTATGACTTAGGCTAATTTTTTCCCCACTAATGACCATTCTTTAAAAAGCGAATAGTAAAAAAGGCGTAAAAAGTTAAAACAACCCGTCGAAACGGTGCCAAATATTTTATTATGATCCCATCGAACAGCTTTTGGAAACTGCTTCTGAAATTTAAACTTCAAAAAAATTATTGCAATATCCAAGAGAAAGGTTCCTTGGGATTGCAATACTTTTTCCACCAAACGTGACAAACCATCCAAAAAAAATCGAAGGTCCATACAAAAAACGTGACAAGGGGGGGTACAAAGTAACTTTTTCTGTGACATAATGAATGGACGTTTCCTTAGAAGCATTCAATGTTTCTAGTGCAGTGAAAATTTCGTGAGGTGATTTTTTTTTTTAACCGAATTATTTGTGAGGCGCAATTGCGTTAGCTTTACACCAACGTTTGAATTTTGAATTTTGTATTGGAATTGTTGTTTAGTCTGGAAGTCAATTTTTACATGCAAATAACACGAATTATGTGCACGCTCAGTGAGTTGCCGTATTTCAGCTTATTATACAATCGACAAATGCGAAATGGCGGATGCAAATCGTGAAATGATTTTCCGCTACTTGGCTCTAGTTCACAAGTTAAAAGTGTTTTAGGTAAATATTATTCGAATATGGGCTGTAAAATGGTGAGTCGACAAATGTAATGGAGCGTGCGTCCCCGCAACATAGCTCTGGTCCTCACAAGTTCCTACCTCATGCTTCCACGGGTCAAGAGATGACAAAGACCGCCAGCTAAGGGTTGCGTACTTAGCTGGTAGTGCAGCCTGGGCACTGTTGTCCTTCTGACTTCAGCTAGATTGAGGAGGTGCGTGCCGAGCGTCCGTCCACCAAGGAGGTGCGGCTCAAACAGCGGCTGAGTAAGAAACGCTGTATCTCGTCAGCTATACCTTAGAAGGCAGTCCCACCAACACAATGTAGGCAGCGTGAGCCTGGTAAGCTAGTATGCTGAAATCTTACCCTACCACGAAAAATGTAAGTATTCTTTATACGGTATACAATTTTGAATCATCCATGGAATTTCCGAGTATTGTATGAAAATTTTATTTTTTTTCCTTCATGGCAATGATAATGCCATGAATGCCAGTGATATTGTTGCAGGACCACAATCGAAAAACATGCAGACAGTACACATTTTATTCTCATTTTATATTATAAACATCCCTTCATAATATTTTTATGCTATTTTCAGCTTCTGTATTTATCCGTAAGCTTTAGTCCACCATTGAGCGAGATAAGGCGCTATAACCTTGGCACTTATTGCCATGCTTTTGGTTTAAATGCCAAAAGTTCACCCACAGGCAAAAGGAGAATAAAATAACCTTTCTAGCATCTATGCTCCCAACGATAAAGTACAAATTATCACACTGTTTAACTCTACATGGAAGCGTTTGGTACGGAGGTCCACGCTTTCTTCCTTCCCTTGATTCAGAGTAGTAGAGCGATTTTAGTTCTTTCTGGAATCAGCTCTATTTCTTGGAATCCTCTCTGCGGCACATACTACGCAGTTGGCTCTGGCCGATGACAAGAAAATGATGTACTCACGAAACCATCATTTTCCAGGATGCCTTCAAGAATTGGCTGCGTTAGTGTGAGATTAGATTAGATTAGATTTAGGTAAATATTATTCGAATATCATATCAATTCAGACAAACCAATCCTGTACATGGAAATTAATTATTGGTGTTTGAACAGTATGGGGAAATGCTCTTTCCGCCCTGAATGATTGCAGAAAACTAATCCTAATGACTGCCTTGTTTCGGAGTATCCTCGACAACATAGCGATAACGAAGTGTTCTGTTCCTTTTGCGGTAAGGCCTTAATATTACTTATGAGGAGGGAAAGATGGATCTTGGTGGTTCAAGTCAACTGTGGCTGTGTCTTGATTGCGAATCAAAATCGTTCGTCAAAGAGCAGACCTCCTTATCTGGTGCATCGATTTTTAAAGTGCAGCTCTTAAGTATACAAAGCTGAATTGATATGGTTATTGAAATGTATTTTCCTACATCCTGCATCCTGTGATGGCATTTGAGATACATTTGGTGCTATGTTTGCGAATGCGGTGCCTGTAGATTTTTCCAGGGTGGCCACAGAACCGGGAAAACCGGGAATTCTAAAAAACCGGGAATTTATGTTCACATGATTGTTCATAATTTAGATTGTGTGTTATTATCATCGAGCTCTAGGTATTCCTTTCTTAGCGTGTTCATCTATAACGATCTGTGAAGTTTTAGAGTTTGTCAATTGATTTACCGTCAATAAATATCCTGCACAGAAAAAAATCTTCAAGTAGAAACTACCATTTTACCCGACTACGTCTATCTTTAAAACTACCATGAAATTTCAGTCAAATTTACTACCTTCAACGTTTGTGGTATATTTGACAGACCTTATGTTGATACCAACTCTACTATGGTTGACTTCAATCGCAGGCATGGTAAAATCAAACGCATTTATAGTCAGGTGAAAATTATTGGTGTTTGCGCTCAATTTGACCCTCGAAATGGTAGTTCCTACGTTGTATTTTTTTTGCGTGTGGATCATTTTTGGAAGTTTGTAGCGACCAGAATTTCTAAAATATTTTTCGTTCCCATCTTTGATTTTCACCAAAAAATCTTTTTTATCTGTATTTAACAGCAGAAAATCTTGGCAAGAACCTTGCTTCAAACATTCGAATTTAGATGGTCTTATTCAGATTGTAGGAAGTTCGCAATGAACTTTCTAAGCAAGATAAAAGCCAGCTTCCCATCTGCTTGTTTGAAACACAGCAGTTTTCTCCAAAAAGTTTCCAAGTCATGATCTTCGATGGCCTGTATCTCATATTTTTCGTAAAAGTACGGATATTGTTTAGAAATTGAATTGTACTCCTTCAAAGTGTACAGCTTCTTGGGTTCAACACACGATGCAGTTCCTGTTGACAACTGACTAGAACGATAGCCATTTGGTGGCAGAATCGATGCTTCAAATCCAAGATATTTTGTATCATCGGGAATTCCTTGGATCATTTGAGGCTGCATGATAAGTAACTATAAATATCTTGCATCAACTGTTCCAGTGGCAGCTTCTTGCATGTATAGCTTGCACAAAGAACCAAAAAGTGGCAAGTACATTTGATAATTATCAAATGAGAACTGACACGTTTCAACAGCTTTTTGACGGATTGGTCAGAACCCATCATTACCGATGCTCCATCTGATCGACAGCCAACAAGCCTTTTTTGTAATCGTTCCATCGATCTGGTATTTTTCAACAATTACACAATATATATTGAAATGGAGTTTTCATAAGGGGACATTGGGTCGCAATCATAAACAATGGCTTCTACCGCAAATTTCTCGAGAATGCTAACTTAATCATAGGGAATTACCACGAAGATTGTACAGAAGCGGAGTTCCCTTTAGAATAGAAGTTGTAGTTTACTTTAGTGAGTTTGCATTTTCAAGAAATTTGCGGAAGAACCCATTGTTTACGTTTGCGACATTGGCTCTTATGAAAATTCCATGTCGATATATAGGTTTTCGCACGGCAATATGATACTAAGAAAACCAACAATCACTTTCAAAATATTATGCTTCGAATAACAAAAATAAATATCGAAAACATTCCTCTATTCGGCATGAATGCATGAAGATATTTCTAAATTAGAAGAACAATATTTTTATAAAAATCCTTGTAGGAAACTCTGTCGGATTTTGTGGAGCAATCGATTGAGGAACTTCAAAAAAAATACACTGCTTCAGCGGAATACTTGAAGAAAAGTTTAGAGATTTATATCTAAGAATCCGTGCAAACATTCTCGACAAAACTTATAAATAATTCTACAAAACCCCTTGCAGAATATTTAACGTGAAGAATTGAATACACGAGATTATGAAACTCGTGCAAACAAAGTTTCTTCAATTTCTTCAACAAATCAGGGTTTTTCCAAGAATTATTTCAGCAATTACCTTATAGTTTTTAGTTCTTTCAGGTGTCTTCCAGGGATTCCTTTACAATCATAAGTTCAGGGATTCCACCATAAATGTCATCACAAGAAAGTTTAACAGAACAGCCAATGAACTGCCAGAAGAAACTGCTGAAAGAATCGCTGGAGGAATGGCTACAAACTCCTGAAGAATACCTATAGAAACGCCAGAAGGAATTTCTCAAGCAATGGCTGAGAACTTTTCATAGAATCTTTGGGAAAAGTTTCTTAAAAAAATTATAAAGAAATCATTTGGCGGTACACACACAAACTGACTTTCAGATGACAGATCTGTTTTCAGACTATAATCTAAATTATTTTCTTTAGCTTCATGGGCCTAAAACTGAAAGCAGAATTTGTAAATAGTTGGGTCCTAAAATGTAGTCATTTTTATATTATAAACAGTATCAGCGTTTACTGAAAATATCATTTTATTAAGCTTTGGAACTCAATTCGTTCAAAATTGTTTGCTTAGAGTAATTGTTTTCTATTCGTTATTCTAGTTCATTACCGCACGATCCGCGCCTTAATTCGGGAAATTTTTAAAATTTGGTCCGAGAAAACCGGGAAAAAACCGGGAATTTGAAAATAAAAATTGAGTGGTCACCCTGTTTTTCATTGGGCACTTCACACTTTTTCCGAGAGATTACGCTGAAAAATTCGCGTAATTCTCTGTACAACTTGCTACGATGCGACAACGAATTCGGCTAGGAAAAAGAATTACAAGCAACCATTCGTTACTGGTCAAAGTCGAAGCCGAAGATATTTTTGATAGGTTTAATTATGCTTTGCAGAATGCTGTATTACCGCAGATATTCTCAAGGCAGTTAAGATTAGCCATCACGACTAGAAGAGTTTGAGAAAATTCAGCAAAAGTGGAACCGTTACACCGTTTCGTTTAACTCATCACATCAAAGTGATTAACTCTGCAAGAAAGTGCACTGCACCTTTTAATTATGTCAGGGTTCATATGCCCAAGAAACGTGTCCCGATAACGGAGACTACGTCGTATTCAAAAATCGTAAGATAACCCAAGTATGAAAGCCAAGATAACTCAAGTATGAAAGCGAACTTTTGTTTTTCTTATAATACAACTATAAATATTAAACATTTTGTATTGTAAATTGAAAATGATAACAAACTTATTTTCTGTATTTGACCCATCAACTACTATTTTAAATGTTTCCCTAAATTGATTAATTACTTTTTTAGGTCTTTTAATTATCTCGTATATATTTTGATTAATACCTAATCGATTCCAAATTATTTGAAATAATATGCTTTTGACACTTCATAAAAAATTTAAAACACCTTTAGACCTCAATGGACATAACGGAAGAACAATAATATTTGTTTCTTTATTTTCATTAATTATTTTTAATATTTTTTTTAGGATTATTCCCATATATTTTTACTAGTACAAGTCATTTAACTTTAACTTTAACTCTTGCATTTCACAGCACTCAATAGCACTAGTCCTAAAATCATTTGTTTTCTAATTATGCATTTGATACATTCAGAACCCGAAGGTTAGTTCGAACTTTTGTGATCAGATTATGCAAAGCGGAAATACAACGCATATGCTAATTATAAGCAATATTTGGAACTTCAAAAACTGGAAAAGGATGAGGAAAGAGAAGAAATACGGAAGGAGCTAGCAAGAAAGTAAGAGAAAAATAATCAATAAATGAATAACCTAAAATCGTCGATAGAAAAGAAAGAAGAGGAGTTGAAGATTTTTGCAGGGAAGAGTTCGAGAAAAGGTTAAATGCTGATTAGTACATTCTAATAAAAGTGTTAATCGTAATACCCGATTTTTCATAACGTGAGATTGTTTATGGAAGGTAACACGCACCATTGAAAAGCCATTAAGATACATAATATGGCGGAAGTAGAACTGGGTCAAGCAATGCTAGAGGGAGCGTCAACTGTGCAATAGCAACAATCTTCGCAAACACTAGCTGCCGATCATGTTTAAGAAGCTGTAGAGAAAAAACGGCGAATCTTTTCACGGGTTTCTTCGCTAGAAAACCAAACAAATAGTAAATACTCAATAATGTCACTTGTACATAATTTTTAACTATCCCAAAGTCATTATTTGGTCATTTTTTTATAGCCTCTAGGTCACTAGTTTTGACATTTTGGTAACTAAAGTCACTATTATTACATCAGCTAACCGCTACCAGCCCTGCATATGGCAAAGGTAGACTTCAGCTTCATTTTACAAAGATAGACTGCAGCGCCATATCTGCCGCAAAAATTGGAAATCACTTGATGATGTCAAATGCCTACATTTTATATTCCAAACAACTTTTCCCAAGACGGCAACTTTCTAGAGCTTCATTTGACAAAGATAGACTGCAGCGCCATCGCTGCCGCGAACTCTGGAACTAATCTGATAATTCCGACCCCAAACATTTGAAACGAGTTAAAAGGCCAGCTCTTAGGAATTAGCAAATATCGCACCGATTTTACGAGGACAATCTACGCACGCCCCAACGACGATTACAAACACCCCAATAACAGCTCATACAACTCTCATCAGTCTCTGTTTCAGAGTCGTCTCAAAATGAAACCGAGGAGCTTTTGGTGGTTCGTGAATGAGCAACGGAAGGAAAACGGTTTACCCTCCACTATGACTGACGCCATACATGAAGCTGACTCTGTCGCGGATATCGCCAACTTGTTCCGTAATCAGTTTAGTAGTGTCTTTGTGACGAAATTCTGGATGTCGAGGTCCTCGAAGCTGCTACTAACAATGTTCCCCGATTGTCTGTATTTGGCCCTGCACTCACTATCCATAGTAATATGGTGATTTCAGCCGGAAAGCAGATGAAAAACTCAACTGGATGCGGTCCTGATGGTATCCCTTCAATTGTCCTGAAACGTTGCCTTAACACACTCGCTGAGCCCCTGGCTGCGGTCTTCAATTTGTCATTAGCTACCGGTGGGTTTCCAGAATGATGGAACGATTCGTTTGTTTTCCCAATACACAAAAAAGGAATGCAAACGATCCGTCGCCAACTATCGTGGGATTGCTGTACTAAGTGCTGTATTCAAGCTATTCAAACTAATTATTCTCCGAAGGCTGATCCATGACTGTTCACAGACTATTTCTCCTATCCAACACGGTTTTATGCCCAAGCGTTCGATGGCGACCAACCTTACCGTATTTAGATCGTCCGTCATCCGTGAAATGGACCGTGGTCATCAAATACTAGGCTGCCTGAAAGTCCCGTTAATTTCCTACAGATGGTGTTGGTAATCGCCAATGTAAACCACTGTCCACGCATTCATTAGTGACAACAGTGAGAATATACCGATCAGCAAGTTTCTTTTGAATTGGATAAATCCGAGTTTCGAGTTTTGATAAAATATTTTTTCTACGCAAGAAAACGGCTGCCGAAACCAAAGCCAAGCTGGATAAGTATGTTCCAGACTCTGCTCCATAGATTCAAACAATTCATAAGTGGTTTGCTGATTTTCGTTGTGGCCGTACGAGCACCGCGTTCTGGACACCCAAATGAGGTCACTACAACAGAGAACGTCGATAATATCTATGCTATAGTATTGGAGGATCCAAAAGTGAAATTGAGAGAGCTAGTTAAGGCTTTAGGCAATTCAATGGAACGAGTTGGCAACATCATGCATTCCGTTTTGGGTATGAAGAAGCTCTGCGCTCGATGGGTGCCGCGTTTGCTTACAATGGACCAAAAACGCATTCGTGTTACAACCTCTCAGGAGAATTTGAGCAAGTTTACACGAATCCGAAGGAGTTTGTGTGCCCATTCATAACCATGGGTCATCGCAGCAGGCAAAACAGTGGGTTTCACAGAGTGAAAGTTCTCCGAAGCGCCCGAAAACGCAACAATCGGCGGGAAAGGTTATGGCTTCCGTGTTTTGGGATGCGCAAGATATAATATTCATCGACTATCTTGAAAAAGGTAAAACCATAACAGGTGCATACCAACGGCAGCATTTGAAGAGAAGTGTGCTATATCATCACGACAATATGCCGGCTCATTCATCCTCAATTGCTTAGGCAAAATTGAATGAAATTTGGTATCAATTGGTTCCCCATCCACCGTATTCATCAGACTTGGCCCCCAGTGACTGCTATTTGTTCCCAAACCTGAAGAGATGGCTCACCGGTAAGCGATTTTACTCAAATGATGAGCTCATAGCTGAAACCGATGGCTATTTTGAAGGACTTCCGAATGAGTACTATTCGGATGGGATAAAAAATTAGAAAAAAAAACCCTAATCCGATCTAAATGGAGAGTATGTTGAGGAAATAAAACCGAATTTGGCTTTTCAGGCAAGTAACCTACAAAACATAAGATAATTGTAACTACTTCATTCAAGTGCACTACAATTGAAAACGCCGCGTTAATCTCAAAATATTGTACATATAATTTTTTTTTTTTCAAAAAAATGTGTATGTTTTTCATTTATTATATTTTCATATCTTGTTTTAACTGAAGTGAGGATTTTTTTTATGCCTATGGAGAATATCCATACATTTGATCCTAAAATAGCTGAAACCATTTATACAGGGTGTTCGGTTCCTTAGTGCAAATATTTTAAGGGGCGATAGAAGATCATATTTGAAGAAAAAAAATGTTCTACGCATATGATCAAATCTCAAAAACCACGAAGTTATTAAACTTTTTCTGTTTTGGTCTATGCTTGCCAGAAATTGGCTCTAACTCTAAAACCATGCCATCAAACAAAAAACTGTTACCTTTATCGGATAGTTTGGTATATTTCCAACTTAAAAGCGTCCTTTTTACTTTCTGTAAGTTGCATTTAGACACATTTCAGGGATAAACGAATCTAAAACTTTTGTTTTTCTGCGGATTTTCCCTTATTATTTCAAAAAATACGTAATAAAGTTTATTGTTTTGTCTAACCAGAAGATGCCTCTCAAACCGCTCTACAACTCTCTTTTTGACACCAACTTTCTATCTTGTTTAGTTTTGTCGCAAATTTGTACTAAACACATCTGGTTGGGTCGTTAATCAACAGTTGCGTAAAACACGAATTCAACCCACCGTGCGTTGCTGTTGACGTCTGTTTGCAGCGCGCATAGCTACACTTGATCGCCACGTGGAGTGACGGTATGAAAGAAGAAAAATCTAAACAGAAATTTACAGCTGGCAGAAAACAAACATGTATTCTCCAGAAGAGCTGGCGGATATTCATCTCTGTTACGGTTTTGCCAACTGTGTGGCAACGAGAGCCCAACAAGAATATGGACGCAGATTTCCCAACCGTCGACTGCCAAACGCAAGTATGTAAAATAATACAAGTGTGTAAGACGTTTGGTTTGTAAACATTACGTTGAGACAGGAACCTTC